>JAVIWB010003680.1:0-496501 GCA_031893035.1 Dermolepida albohirtum
ACCGTAAGGTGGATGATTTAGCTGTTCCCACCTGAAAGATCTGCTTAGAGCTCGTGTTTGCGCAGAAATATGTGATGTTGAATTGTCATGGAGCCGGAGTTTTCTCAAGGTCACAGAATACGCGTCATAATTGAATGTTTTGCCTCTTGGCATAAAATACACTGGCAAAACTGACATCTCCCCTTTCCTGTCCAAAAAGATAGTTGCTATGATGTCTCGTGTTGAAATTGTCTGTTTGGCTTTCATTCTGGTTGGCGATAATGTGTGTCGCTATTCCACTAACAGTCACTTGGACTCAGGAGTCATGTGAGACATTCAAGTCTCATCTACTTTGACTTGATACGGTCGTAAAACTTATCTACTTGCTGATCGTATCAAGTCAAAAAAGAAAAAAAAGAGTCTTGGAATCCACATCACACACCAAATCTTCAGAAATCAGAGAAAGTCGACGCGAGCGTGGCTCATCATGCACATTAACCCGCCTGTCCTTCTTCAATATTCTCACCCACTTTCGAACTTTACTATTAGCTTACGCTTCACAAATCTGACGGTGAATTACAGATTGTATCTCATGATCAGCTGGCGAATTAATTTTCTTAGACATTATAAATATCTACAGCTCAGCACACAGATAGACGATACTGCTGGAAATGGTGTCTAAATGCTGGGAGAAGATATGCATGCACATTGTCGATCTGCGTCATTCTCACTCTTATTCACAAACGGATCTTATTTAAAGAATAACCTTCGTAATAATAATAGCTTTTATTAACAGTTGGAAGACAAATAAAAGAAATATATATCAATGAAAAGTACATAAATAAGACATGTACAGAAACTATAATAATCAAAAAATATAAAGGAAAAAACCTAAAAAATAATTCATTTCCATTGACTAATGAGTCAGGGCCTGAATATATATTAATAATAATAATAATAATAATAATAATAATAATAATAATAATAATAATAATAATAATAATAATAACAATAATAATAATAATAATAATAATAATAATAATAAAATAATAATAATAATAACAATTTAGGCAATTTCTTAGACTACCTTAGCGTAACATAAGTTAACAATTTTCACCTTCCGCTTGGCACATGTTCGGAATTTCATATTGGTGAAGAGAATCAAATCTTTAATGACCTTGTTGAAACCACAGTATTTTAAAGCTATTCAAAGATGGCAAGAGACGACAAGTACTTTGCTATTGGAAGAATGATTTGAACAACTGCAAAAATTTTTTACTATCTTTATCGGAATCACTTAACGTGACCATAATATGAAAACGTGAAAAAACAATAAAACTTCTAAACAAAAATTCATATTTGTAGAAAATGCAATTTATAATGTAACACATGAGTGATATGATATGTCCGAATGAAATTCTCAAATATTACTTCCCTAGATGTAAAGCGATCATTCTCTAAATACAAATATTTATTTTTACCACATCGCAGAAGGTTAAATAGGTACATCTTAAATGAAAGCAATATTAATGTTGTAATTTTATGTTAATTCTTTATGGTACGATGGACATTCGTCATCATGAAGACGTCAATATTGTAAGTATACTCAATTTTTATTTCTTACTGGTTTCTATGACTTGCACGGTTATAATTGTATTTAACTAAACCAGTATATATCAAATCTTCGTACTAATGTATATAATTATTACTTTATGTGCCCTTGATAAAGTTAATTTTCACATACACATTTTACATTAAAAAATACATCACGTATTAAGCATGGCGAGTGAATTGATTTATTTATACAACACGCCGGCCGAAATTATTTAGACTGTTACTGTGTACCGATAAAGCTGACATCTCTAGATAGTAAGGATATTTACATTTTACAAAAATCCGATATAAAGTTTAAATCAGAAATGTTTTCCGATCACGTAATCACTATCGTATGAAAGCAGATGTCGACAGGCAGTGAGGAAGTCAAATTAAATAGTATATTTATATTGCTGTCAAATGCGATAATGTACTATATACCTAATATTTAAACCTGTAAATAACAAATGTAAAAACTTCCTACGTAGGTTATCTGAGCGTAAACTTACAAGGATGATGAAATAAATATGATAAATTAGCTGCTGGAACAATAACAAATAACAGCGGTAAAATATAAGGAATATAATAATATTGGAACCGTAGAAAAGACAAACTTCATAAATCAAAAGTCAAAACACTATTTTACCTGTATTATACGTGAAACATGTGTGTACACATGCTCTGCATACGTCTGTTTCTATTTTTTCACGATTTCTTGACAAGACTTAGCGTGTAAATCTATTAGAAAAACGTTTGGGCCCTCTCTTTCTTCAATGCATGTGACTATCGATGAATTATTTTGCAGTGTTATTGATACACCAGCAAACTTTCGTGCTTCCAACAATATAGATTCGTCATTGTATGTATATGTATATTAATATATATATATATATATATATATTTATATATATATTATGCATTTACTTATATATTTACTACTTTATTTCATTAGTAATTGAAAGATATATTTATTTATTTATTATTCATAAAATATTTGGTTATGAAAACTACGGATAAGTTAACACATACTCATATTATAACCATTGTAACTTTAGTAATATTCATATTCACATATTGTACATATTACCAAAAGTAAAAATATTTAAACAGATTATAATTGCACACTTGTGATATGTATGCTAAAATACTTCGTAGAATTATTATTGTTTTGAAAGAAGCAAATTAACTTGTTTTTATGATACATTGTGAATTGGTTGTTTTTCAGAATTCATTAAAAATTTGTTACTTGTTACTTCTTAGAAACATTGTCGCTTTAATATACATTTCAATTTTGAAAATGAAAACAATGATGTTGCATAAAGTCAGTAATCGCCCAAATATATTTGACGTTTAAGTTTGATGATGTGTAATCAACAGAGATGCCACTTTCGAGGTGCACTCCACAGGCGTACCAGATCTGCAATTTTGTATGCGATATTATATATTAGTATGTATACTGAAAGTGGCGCGTATTTGTTTTGCAACAGACTGTTATAACACATGGATCAATAAGTCCCGAGACTAACAATGAAAACATTTTTTTTGCAAAATTTTTTTTTATTCATCAACATAATCACCTTTTAGGGTGATACAATGGTTCCAACGCTTTTCCAATTTTTCAATACCATGTTTATAAAAAAATTTATCTTTCGCTTCAAAATAAGCTTCAGTTTCAGCGATGACCTCCTCATTTGAGCCAAATCTTTTTCCCTGGAGCATTTTTTTAAGATCAGCAAAGAGCCAGTAGTCACTGGGGGCTAAATCTGGCGAATATGGGGGGTGGGGAAGCAGATCAAAACCCAATTCGTTCAATTTTGCCATTGTTTTCATCGACTTGTGGCAGGGTGCATTGTCTTGCTGAAAAAGGATTTTTTTTCTCTGCATGTGCGGTCGTTTTTTTGCGATTTCCTCCTTCAAAAGCACCAGTAAGTCAATATAATAATCACTGTTGATCGATTTACCTTTTTCGAGGTAGTCAATGAAAATCACGCCATGTGTATCCCAAAAAACTGACGCCAGGACTTTGCCAGCTGACTGCTGCGTTTTCGGACGTTTCGGACGGCTTTCGCCAGCTGTGCGCCACTCAGATGACTGCCGCTTCGACTCTGGAGTGTAGTGATGTATCCATGTTTCATCCATGGTCACGTAACGACGCAAGAAATCTTTTTTGTTGCGAGTAAATAGCGATAAACAGCTTTCTGAATCATCGACTCGTTGCTGTTTTTGTTCCATCGAGAGCAATCGCGGCACCCACTTGGAAAAAACCTTTTTCATGCTCAATTTTTCATGAAGGATAGTAAATACACTTCCATATGATATCTGTGTCATCTCAGCAATCTCACGGAGCTTCACTTTACGATCTTTCATTATAATTTTTGTCACTTCACTCACATTTTCCGGTGTAACGGCTTCCACAGGTCTACCCGAGCGTTCCGCGTCATTTGTGTCGGTACGACCACGTTTAAACTCGGCAAACCACCGACAAATCGTTGCTTTTGATGGACAAGAGTCCGAGTAACATTTTTCAATGCACTGTTTTGCTTGCGTGGTGTTTTTACCCATTAAAAAATAGTGTTTTATCAGAACACGAAACTCGGTTTTTTCCATTGTTTAAACAAACTACAAAACGACGTTTACTCCAACCTCGATAACTCAGCTGTTTCTGGTCCGATCGACTTAAAATTTTGACACGTTTCAAGCAAAGGTTAGTACTCTAGAAAGACGTGGTTACTGGTTTACTACGAGCGCCATCTATGGGTTAGCCTCGGGACTTATTGATCCATGTGTTATATAATATTAATAATAATGCCACAGCTAGGTGTATCGAGATAACGACCATTGTCTGACCAAACAAGTAAATTAATAAGTGGATATTTTTATTTAATTTACAATGGTGTGAAAATTAAACATGCAGTTTGCGATATGTTTCTAATGTGCTGGACGAAAAGCCACTGCGAACGACACACCACGAAGAGTACAAAGTACATATCAAAAAGGACTGACATAAAATCGGACGAGAAATTTTTATTTCATTTATGTATAACAATGATTTTATGTAATCTACCATTTACTTTATTATTCAATGAATTATTTTTTCATTCTGGAGTAAATATGCGAAATATCTGTTACCTAGTCGGGCAGCGTTAGCAAAATTTTTTATCATCCATCCGTGAACGTATTAAACATAGGATTAAATCCGAATTGAAAAATAAGAAACTGGTCATGTGTGGACGACAGATCGTAGAAAAATATATTATTAATGTTATGATACGTACAATCTAACCATTTTAATCGTCATTTTCACTTTTAGTAGCTTCCAGAAGAGTACAATGTACAATGTACTGCCCAAGCAGTTTCAAAGTTAATGCTCAACACATTGGAAACTTTCAGCAAACCAACTGTTAATGTTTATGAGTGATGGGGCTGCAAACGTGCTTTCTGAAGGCTGGTTTCTTAAAACCATTCTGCTAACTTGTTACATATTATATGTAAAATTCATGCTTTCGGTCTTGTGTCAAAAACTATTCGACCGTGTTATCCTGATATAGATGCTTTAATACGAGGGTAGCCGTTTATATTTCGGGAATAGCAAACAAACAAAATTTTTTACTAACGAAAACAGTTTTATTGTTTATCAAAATATTCTCCTTGAAAATCAATGCACTTTTGCATTCGTTTAAACCAATCCGAAAAGCATTGCTGCCATTGTGAAGGCGGTATCTTCAAAATATGACTTTTGAATGCCTCAACTGCCTCTTCCGGCGTAGAAAACCGTTGACCATGAAATTTATTCTTCACGTGTGGGAACAAAAAGATATCACAGGGTGCTAGATCAGGGCTGTATGGCGGATGGCTCATCAATTCAATGCTTTGTCTGGTCAAATATTCAATTGTTTGAACCGACCTATGAGAGCTTGCATTGTCATAGTGGAGAATGATCTGTCGTTTTCGGTTTGTTTTCATTATTTCTTCAAAAACTGTTGGCAAACAAATAGTTGTGTACCATTCGAAATTGACCGTTCTACTATCTGAAGGAATGGTTGCAACGTGACCGGTTTTTCCGAAAATACAGGGGATCATTTGTTTTGATGTGCTTCGAGCGCGAACAACTTTTGTTGTTTTTGGTTAATATTGGAATACCCACAGAGTCGACTGCTGTTTACTATCGGGCCCATACGTATAGATCCAAGATTCATCACCTGTGGCGACTTTATAAATGTTCTTTGAAGCACTGCTATTGTATTTTTTGGACACTTCTTTACACCAATCGACGCGAGTCCTTTTTTGAACGATATGTAAATTATGTGGTACCCAACGTGAACATAGCTTCTTAACGGCTAAATGTTCATGCAGGATCTTATGCACGCTTGTATTACTAATACCTAGAGATGACTCGATCTCACGGTATGTCACATGATGGTCTTGCATTATCAATTTAGACACTGCATTAATGTTTTCCGACACAACATTTCTGGGACGACTTTCACGAAATTCACCGTCTAAAGAACACCGCCCAAGTTTGAATTCACTATACCAACGATATACTGTAGTTTTCGATGGTGCTCCATCGCCATATTAAGAATTCAGCTTATCGATGCATTTTCATTGAGATAATCCACGCCGAATGTTATGAAAAATAATTGCACGAAAATGTTCATGAGTTACTTTTGTTTTTTCGCTGAAATAAAATTTTCAAGTTACTGTAAACAATACAAATAGCGACCGGATAATAAAACTGTCAAGGTAAATATGTTGTCAAAAATGACAAACTTCACGGAGCAATCATCAGATCGGAGCCAATACCAACAGTGTTGCCAGCTCCCGAAATATAAACGGCTATCCTCGTACCGCATTCGAAAGCAGCGTTTGTCAAGTCCTTAAAACGTGTTCGTGATTTTCACACATCGATATTTCTGAATCACTAGAACCGATTCTTATACACTAAGGAACATGGTTCATGCACAGCTATGTGTCGCAGAAGACGCAAAAAATTCTTGTGTTATACGGAAGTTTGAAAGTGTTTTAGACAAGGATTTAGATTTTGACACATTAAGACATATTTGTGAAAGTGCGTCTACAGATCCGTTCAGTTGTTTAAAATTTTGAAATTATACAAATATAACGTCACTAAAAGTAGAACGCTCGTTTCCTGCATACAAACACATTTACCCACGCCGCATTCAGTTTGCTGAAACATCTGTGTAAACACACTTAATGTTTCAAATATTCAACCAACGTTATCTACTTTGTGACTTCACGGAAGACGTTTAAAACGATAAGTGTTCCATCACGTTTTATAAATTTATAGCTTATTATATAAGTATTTCTTATATGTACATACTATAAAGCACACGCCTATGACACGCACCCCAATTTACTGATAATCATTTTAGTGTATTAGAATTGCATGAATTAAATAATCTTAAACGTTAATAATACAACATTTTCGAAGTTGTAATGGGAAACCGAGACAATCAATGATTTGAAGACAATTACTATGAATCCAGACTATGACTGAACAAATAATAAAAATATCAAATAATTTTTTAAGCGATTTATACTGTGAAATAAATGTTTTTGACATTAGACTAGGTTTATAGCTACTGTTGATGTTTGTTGCAAATGCTATTATATAAGTAGACAAGAACTTTGACTGGAACAAATAAGTGAGATAGATTGACAAAGTCGGTGTTTCCATAAATATTCTTATTTGAATTTAATCCTTTTATTACATAAATAAGCATCTTTTGATATATTTTAGCAGTTCATTTATTTATCATAAAAAAAAATCGGTTCCTTAAAATTTGGCAACCAACTGATAAATACGATTGTGTTAATTTATTTACTAATTATTATTTACTAATGCTTATATTGAATTATTTCTTTTTTAGTCTGAACTTATTGACAAATTATATTTTTTAAAAAATGTCATTTCTAAGAATTATTTTCATTTATGAATTAATTTAAATAGTTGCTTTTTATTTCAAGTACCAGCATACACAGTCTGTCGCAGAGAAAACCAAACTTTTTTAAAATAATAATTCTTAGTGGCTCCATTTATTGAAAAAAAAACAAACGCGTCGGTAAGGTAGATCTTTCACCAAAGTTTTATTAAAATATCATGACATTTGCGTCATTAGAAGTAGGGAAATTGCACATAAAGTAACAGTGTGTATCTGGTCGAAAAATGAATTTTGAACAAACAGCAAATATAAATTTCTGTTTTAAACTCGATAAATCGTTTACTGAAAAGTTTAATTTGATGAACCAAGTGTAAAGTGATGCGTGTTTATCACGTACGTCTGTGTATGAGTGGTATAAATGATTTAAAGATGGTCGTACGGAAATAAATAACGACGAACATCCCGGTTCAAAAAATCTGTGTTTACGTAAAGTAACATCGAACTTGTGCGTAAATTTATGAGAACTGAACCGAAATTCTCATTGTAATACGTGAAAATGGAATTAAATATTTCCAGACATTGAACACATTGAACTTGTGCGTGAATTTATCAGAAATGAACCGAAACCTCATTGCGATATGTGGGAATGGAATTAAATTTTTCCAAAGATTCAATTCATCGCATTTTGGCAGAGCATTTGGGACTGAGAAAGATTTGTGCAAGGTTTGTACCGCACAAGCTAACTAAATTCAAGATTGTACAGACTTGATTAAAGATTCAAAAAAAGGACGATAACTTCAGGTATTCTGTTGTAACTGACGATGAGACGTGGTGTTTTCGATATGGTATAGAGACCAAGCGTCAAAGCTCTGAATAGAAGCATCCAAGCGAAGAAAGACCTAAAAAAAGTGGTTTGAAGAAGTCAAATGTGAAGATAATGTTGATTTTTTTTAAGATTCGAAAGACATACTGCACAAAGAGTTTGTATCAACTAGTCAAGCAATCAATGCTATATATTATCTTGGTCTTATGAAGCGCTTTTTGGCGCGTATTCGTTGTGTCCGCTCTCGATATCGTGAAAATAGTACCTGGCGTTTGCGACATGATAATACACCATCTCATCGCTCAACGCTTATCACTGATTTTATAACTACAAATGGCATTTTAACCATAAACCATTCACCGTATTCACTGGATTTGCCCCCCCCCCCTGTGATTTCTATCTATCCTTCAATCTACATTTGCCGATGAAAGGAGAGCGTTATGCTGATGTTGAAGAGGCGTCGGCAGCGATCTTGAAGGACATCTCTAAAGATGAACTTAAAAATTCATTAGATATGTTAATTGACAGTGCAAAACGTTGTATTGAAGCCGAAAGCGACTACTTTGAATAAAATTAATGAATTTTACCAAAGTAATATACTTTTGTTTTTATTTTACCGCATATGATCAAGAAATATAAACTATATATGTTTACATTAATGAATATGAATTTATAATAAATCGCCTTTTTTGTCAAAACAGAAAAATCCAATAAATTAAAAGAAAAGATTACGGTGTTCTTTTTGCTAAACTTAGTACTTTAGTAAAAATTTGGTGAACTTAGTGAATATTTAAACTTTTAAAAATATTTTCTTTACCCTAACATGCATAAACCGGGCCCATCAGGCCCGAGTAATATTTGAATGTTAATAATTCGTATTAAATATTCGTATATTAATCCAGCGTTTTAGTATCGCTTAAATAGATATTTATTTGTTTAAATTAGAAAATAATTTTTTATCATCACTATCCTGCATGTATATAAATCGGGCCTGGAAAATCCACAAACAAATTTTTTATATAAACAGGTCTTAGGTTGCTATTACTGATATATTGTCAGATAATTTAAACTAGACGAATTTGCATGCCTATACAAGTTGGAACCTGCATTATTACAAGGTTTATAAATACCTGTGTAGCATACTTTGTCATTCAGTTGAATCGCAAACTGCATTGGGTGAAGTTGTAGTACAAAAGCAATAATGGCAGCGAAAAAGTATGTAACGAAGTGTAAACTTTCTCGACCCGAAGTTTGAAGAAATGTTGTTGGTTACAATGGATAAATGAGTGTCATGAATGACCTTCTGAAAGAAGTGGTGTTTCCCAAGTAGAAAATAATGACATAATGGACAGTGATTTCGAAACAAATTATGATGAGTTCCCTGGATCCAGTAGCGATGACACTAATGCAGAAAATATTAGTGATGGTGATAAATCAAACTCCAAGTTTTGTATTCCTCCAAGTAGCTTGGGGTAGAGAATAGAATCACCATGTAAAAATAAAATTCATCAACATAATATTCGGTGTGTGGCTTGGCATAAAAACATATGGCTGCTGTATGAAGAGAAGCTTTTTAGTTATTTGTGACTGAAGTCATT
This sequence comes from Dermolepida albohirtum, assembly GCA_031893035.1. Lineage (NCBI taxonomy): Eukaryota > Metazoa > Arthropoda > Insecta > Coleoptera > Scarabaeidae > Dermolepida > Dermolepida albohirtum. The sequence goes on from JAVIWB010003680.1 coordinate 9,897, forward strand.
ATGCAGGAAACTGTGCGCTGTACCAACTTAGAAGCAAGAAGTGTTTACAATGGGAAACCAAACATGTGGAATGATGGAACTGTTGATGAATTTTATACATTTCGTGAATTACTTATTAATGCTGGACTTGACAAAAGATATGATGTTTTTTCTGATGAATTTGTTAATGTTGTATATCCTGTCAGGGTGTTCATATTCCGATTGTAAGAAATACGAAGATTTATTATGGGGAAAGTACAAGTAAAGAATCTAGTATTTGAAATAGTGGAAAGTTTAGTGCACAGTACTCATAATTCTGATCTCAATCAAGAATTGACAATTTTCTTGTCACTGTTTCATTAGCAGAATATCGTTCGATAAAAATATTACTATTGTCGGTACGTTACGTCAAAATAAGCAAAGTATTCCAAAGGAATGAAACCATCGAAAAATAGTTTAGTTACATCTTCTTCATTTTGCTTCTAAAGCAACGTAAGATAATGGTGAGTTACGAATCTAAAAGAACAAATAGGTAATTTTACTAAGCACTATGTATCATGACCCTAACATACAACGTAGCTTTGTTGAGTGTGTGAAAAAATTTATTAATATCTCTGATCCACTCACAGATCAAACAAATGAAAGGGTCAACGGAAAAGGATGCTTAGTATGTCTTTCAAAAAGATCCTAAAAGCAAAATGGTACGTGCTAATCGCAAAGATAATTATTTTTGTTTGTGTTCAGTATGTATATTATAATATATGTATTGAATACAGTGTAAGAATATGCACTACTTGTTATTTTAATCTATAAACAATTTTTGTGATATAATAACTATGATTTTTGTGTAATGATCTCTCGACTTCAGTTTTATTTCAATAAATTTATTTCGTTGCATTTTATAACGACTTTTAATAGGCGGGTTGGGAGATTCGGTTTATGTAAAAGTAGATATTGTATCGGATATGCATCTACGGGTTAACATCAAGAATTTTTTGACGTTTTCTTGTACAACATATGTACCATATGAAACCAATACTATTAAAAAATATTATTATTTATTTTGAAAACGATGTATGAGCTAATATGATGTTATGATTATAATTGAAGTCTAGAGCTGTATGCAACATTTAACTTATTTGTGAGTCATTATTTCATTAAATGTATTAATAGAGAGTGCATTAGATTGTATATGTAAGTAAGTAACCATTTATATGTAACATTAAATTTAAATCATATATATAATATATATGACTATGGGTAATATACATAGTAGTATTCAATGTACGTGAAGTGTAGTTAAATTTGAAAACACACTGCATGACTAGGTGTACATAACTAAAGTTGCCGAGAACAAGAATATAAAATGTAAATTCTTGAAAGCTAAGTATCTATCTCAAAATGGTTAAATATATTTTATAAAGAATATGCATTATTTAACTTAAATTATTTTAACCAAAACATTGCATCGGATCATTCGCAGTGATCTTGGAGATACCTCATATCATAAGTTGCGAAACATGCATTACATAACTGGAGTAAACAAATTCATCTTCGTAGAGCAGAAATGTTTACAATGTCTCTAAAAAGAGAATAGCCTTTCTATTCCCAATAAAACAACGGTTTATTCAAGTAAGATCTTCGTAGTTTGCTATAAAAGATTTGCGGTTCATCCCTCTGGCAAAAAAAATGGTGGCTTCTTTTCTTCAGACGCATCAGTCATCTCGCTACTATTCCGCTAGAGGATCGTCGCACAATTAATGCTGAATGGTATACAACCATTTGTTTGTCAACTGTGTTCCAAAAAGTGCGCGAGAAACGACCAAGAGAATGAATTATTCTGCATAAAGGCAATGCACTATCGCATGACGGATCTCAAACATCAGAGTTTTTAGTCGCTTCACGAATGGAATTGGTGACTCATCCGTCTTATAGTCCCGACCTGGCACCCTGTGATTTCTTTTTATTGACATATATAAAAGACAAAATGCGTAAATTTGAATTTAATACCCCGGAAACGATTGTGGAAGCCTACGAAAAGTTCGTATCTCAGGTGATCCAATGTTTTGAGAACGGGTTCCACCGAATGCAGAAATGCATAGATCATAAAGGCGAATATTTTGAAAAACAATAAAAAAAATTGGTTAAAATAATTGATTTTTTTCTGTATCACCTGCAAAATTTCTAAAATAACCTACGTATAAAAAATAAATACTTCCTAAAGTGTGTTTTGTGTAGCTTTTACAAGTACTCGTATTTCAATTCTTAAAATACCAATGATGCCATGTATTGCTATATGCTCATTTTGTAATAGATACAAATTTTCTACACATCGCTGTATGTGGCAATTTAACAACTTATTGTGAATATAATATCCCGTTAAGTTTACAAATCATTTATAAACCCGTTCGCATTTTTTAACCTCGTAATTCATATTTGATTTAATTTGTGTCGTTACGGTCCTGCATTTAAGTTATGTAATTAATTCATTAGAATTGACGTAAGTCATTCTTCTTCTTTTACGATATCACTAGCGCCCTCTTGATAGTAGCGCCTTAAGTCTGTAAAGGAATAAATAATGTAAAGGAATAATGGGTCCGTTCTTTGATACTACTTCTTAGTTGCGCATTAATTTGAGATTTCGTTAGTATGGCATTCTTGATTAATGATTTTTAATATTTTTTGTTTTTAATAATTAACTGTCTCTAAAATAAGCCTGTGCTGGTTGATACCGGAAACATGTGATTCCATTAGACACCCATTTCGGAAAGTTCTAGAATATTCAGGCACTTCTATGCGAGTTGTCATCGTGTGCGTACCTTTTGCAGCATTTGTTTTATGTTGAAATAATTTAAGCGTACCGAAGGAAAGCGTATTTTCCTCAACTATCGTTGGTTGGTTCGTTAAGTATATTATTTTAGATTTTTTGGAAATTTTTTTTTCTTCAACACTTTTCACATACAAATATTCATTTAGTGATTCTCAACGACAATTGAAGGTCTTTTCGATAACTTACGTTTCTTTTAAAAGTTTGGTTATCATAGAGACGTATTAATTACCACATCAATCAGGAAGTGGTTTTAGTAGTTGTCTTTGCGTCTCTAGAATACGAATCCATTAGAGCTTTTCGTGCATCCGTTGAGGTAAATATCTAAATCACCTCATTAGCACAGCTGGCCAAGCAATGGCTCGGCCACCCCCAAAGACACTGCTGGGTAACATCGGTGTAACATTGATTTAAGGTCCATGTAAGGTAGTGCAATCGAGTAGTCGAGAAATAACTTTAGTGATTAGTTAAAGAACAGCTAAAGTAATTAAAGCTTAATTTATATACTATTTTGTCAATAATTGAAGATCATTGATACTGAACATAGATTTTTTTGTGTCGATACTATTTAGTAAATTAGCCTTCAGCCAAAAGTGAAAGTATTTATATACAATTTAGTAGGGCATGGATATAATTGTATAATTCATGTAAACTGCATACCTATTCAGTCTAATCTCACGAGAGAACTTGCAAGTTAAAGAAAAAGATATACTAGTATTGCTCATTTAAGATATTGACTACATGCCAATCATTAGATTAGTGTTACTGAAGATTTGTATACCAACAGGACTTATATACCGGGGCTACTCACTTAGTCATTGATTACATGCTAATAAAGGAACAAATAGTCTAAAATTAATTTTGTGATTGCTTCCATTATCGCCTTTATTGTTTTACTTTGTGATGCTCTAAAGTTTGCCATAGGCACGGTACATATTTGAGATTCAACGTGCTTTAGCATTGGCAAGGACACTTCTAGGGGTCAATGCTGTGGCGCCCTGTAATAATTTTCATTTAAGAAATTCCCCCTGTATTTTCCGAATAATTGACTAGTTTCTTTCCTAGGAGTAACGAAGGATTATTTTTTGTAAGCAATGAGTACTTTGGTGATTTTCTACTCAAGGGTGTAGAGAAGAGAAGCGCTACAGTATCTTCTCAATTGGGTCTAAAAATAAATAAAATAAAAATGATACGTATAAAGTAAGAAAAGGTTACTCACAGTGTACATTTTAGTTCTCAACGGTGCGGATCGCGTACGGAGTTTGTTTTCGTACAGGTATTTTTCGCCGTGGTTTACCAAGTGCGACACTTTGCAATTATATGCTGATGATGACAACTTGGTTGTCGAAATGCATATACAGAATTACGAAAGTTAATGTGGAAAGGGGTTATATATCAACCTTAGTGATTAAGTTAATCAACCACAGGTTCCATTAAATTCAACAGATAGCTAATCCTTTTCAATTTTGTATTTTGTTTAAATCAAAAGGAAATATCAAAGTATTTTGTTTTTATTTTGCATTATACTTTGTTTCATTAGTAAAATAAAATTGATGTTTATTTGTTGTACACGAAATTATGACGCGTATTAGGAGGTATTTTGAATTTTGTCTTTGTTTTCTTTTTTTTATATATTTTGAAAAGAAAAATTAAATTACAACAAATAAAGCTGATTATATAATTAAACGTTCAATACTTAAGAATAGATTCTAGGAACACACATTAAAAGCAAGTCATTTACAATTCTCCAGCAGTTTTCAGTGAAAGAGTTAAATGACAATTGATCTTGATGAACTCAAAAGCGCTAATTTACTAATAAAACTACACCAAGACAATTACCCTGGTAGATATGTAGTCTTACACGTGACAGCTCCATGAGTTAAACTTTCCAAAAAATTTATTGGTTTAATGTATGATCACAACAAATTTACATGAAAATATAGTGTGTAAAATAAGTATGAAATAATTTAATTTGAGGTAAAGATCTTAATTATGTGGTCCACCAGAAGAATGCCTTAGTTTGCCTTTTAGTTAAAAATGGGTTTGAAATGAAATTTTCGATTTATTATTTATCGAAGCAAAAATATTTTCAATTTAATAATACTATATCTACAGCAATAAGGAAGGTTTACTTATTGAGAATCTTTTAAGTCCGTCACTAGCTGAAATCTTTATGAACGGTTTAGAAGCCATAATTCTGAATAGCCCATTAAGTTAAAACATTTTCTTTTGGTATAAGTATGTAGATGGCATTAGAGCATACTTTACAGAAACAGTAAGAGTGTTAATTATATTTTTAAGTTATATTAATTCAATAGGTACATACTAACATTCGATTTACACTAGAGGCTGAAACAAATGAAGGTCTAAATTTCTTAGTCTTAATTAATAGTCAATAATAAATTAAAATTTTCAATCTATCGCAAAGAAGCATATACCGATACAACTACACATACATACATTAATCAATACATCAACATAGGTTAGCAGTGTGATGATTCATAGGTTGATCATGTATTTATGTATTTAACTTTGAAAAAGAATTAACTATTATAAAGCAGGTGCCAAATGATACTGGCTATAATCCGCAAATAGCAAATAATATTTTGGCTAAAAAATTGTATGAGATAGCCGCTTTAAATGTTTATCCAGAAACAGAAATAAATTTTGCTAATTTTTGCAAAGTACGAGAGTGGTCTCAGAACTACCCGACCCCACAAAAATTTTGGAAAGAAATATATTTATTTTTCAACATAATCTCCTTTCAGCTCTATACACTTTTCTCAGCGACGTTTAATAAGTTCGATACCCTCTTTATAATAAGAACTGTCTTGCTTCTCAAAATAGCCATTAACTGCCAACATTACTTCTTCATCGTTTGACCACTGAACCATTTTTTCAAGTTTGGGAACAGAAAATAATTCGAGGGGGCTAAATCTGGCGAATAGGGTGTATGAGATAGCAATTCAAACTTTAATTCAATAATTTTGGCCGTTGAAATAATAAATTTGTGAGCTGTTGCATTGTCTTGATTAAGCAACACTTTCTTCTTAGCCAAATACGGCCACTTTTGCTTGATTTCTTCGCTCAAACGTTACAATAAGTTCGTATAATACTCGCCGTTGATAATTTTACCTTTTTCAAGACAGTCAATGGAAATTATTCCACACGCATTGCAAACAAACAATGCCATGACCTTGCCTGCAGATGAAACGGTCTCGGGTGTGAAGTGATGGACCCATGTTTCATCTATGGTTATGAAACGGCGCAAAAATTCTGCTTTGTTGCTGTGAAACTTTGCTAAATACTCAATTGAAACATCTTCACGACACCGTTTTTGCTCGAGTGTGAGCAAACGCGGCACCCATCTTGCACACAGCTTTCTCATGTCCAAATTTTCAAATAATATGGCGATGTACCGCACTTTTTAAAATGCCTACTATGTGAGCTAGCTCGCGCACTTTCAGTCGACGATCATCCAGTATCGCTTTGTGAATTTTCTTCACCATTTCTGGAGTCGTCACCTCATTTGGTCGACCACTGCAGTGCTCGTCTTGGCAGCTCGTACGGCCTCGTTTAAACTCTGCTACCCAATATTTCACTGTTGTAAACGAAGGAGCAGACTCATCCAGAGTAAAATCTAGTTCAGCTTTTACATCGGTTAGGCTGAGGCCTTTCAAATAAAAGTATTGTATCACGTAACGATGACCAATTTTCTCCATTTTTACAAACGTGAAAACGTTCAATATTGATGGTTGCCAAGCAAATACTAAACAACGTGGCGTCTTCTAACTTGAAACATATGCTTTATAGATTGTGTACTTTCTAATACAGTGATATTTTTTAAAAAACTACCGCCATCTCTAGGTCAGGCCGGGTACTTACGGGATCACCCATGTAATTACTTATATTGTGCCTCCGAGTATTACGTCACGAAAATTTCTGTTTACAAATAGTATCCAGATTTGATAATATTATTTCAAAATATATTAAAAATAATAAGGCCAAAATTCATAACACCAGAAAGTCAGGACTTTATGTTAATATGTAATATATATAACAAACAGGAAGAATTTTTGACAAACGTGTATTGGAAAATACTAATTCAAACATATGGAGATTGATTTGGGAGGATTGCACTAAGGTTCGGAAATGTATTCAAAACAAAAATAATTTAATTTGTCTTTTATCCGTTTTTAAATTATGTTATTATATATATATATATATATATATATATATATATACATGGGAAAAATAAAATTCAACTGGTCCCCGCATGGCCCGTGGACGAATTCATTTAAACCGAATATGCTCCATTACATCGACAATGTCGCCATTTTTTTGGTAGATCCATGATTTATATATATATATATCCATGAGAGATGCAGAGATATATAGTATATATAGGTGGGTGCATCAAAATAATCAATTTTTGACGGGTCATCAAAGAAGTGTGTGGTCGGGCGTTGTCATGATACACCTTTCTATTAACAATTCGGGCCGTTTTCTTTCATCGCCTGGCGTAATCTCTCTAGTTGTGCACAGTTTCAATCGTCTGACCAGTTGGAAGTAGCTTCATTCCCCTCCAGTCCCACCATACACACAGCATCACTTTTTTTGGCGTCAATGTTGGCTTAGCGAACGCTTGTGACGGCTCACCATCCTTTATCTACGATCTTTTACGCTTCCGATTATCGTACGTAATCCATTTTTCATCTCCGGTTATTAAACGTTTCAGAAACGGCTCGATTTCATTCCGTTTCAGCAGCGCATCGCAGATATGTTAATTCGGTCCATCATGTTTTTCACGCTCAACTCATGAGGAACCCATACGTCAAGCTTTTTTTTGTAACCAGCTTTGTGTAAATGGTTAAAAACAGTTTTGTGGTCAATGCCTAGCTCCATGCCAATATCTACACTGCTGATATGCTTATCTTGTTGGACTTTTTCAAGAATTTCATCAGATTTTTCAGTGATTGAAAACGAGCGAAATTTCCGCGAAGTACACAGCACAAATTTTATCACAATATCATAATAATATTGCAGAAATAGCGAAATTTCTCATTATTCTTCTCCATTTTCAAGTGCGAATAACTTTCCAACCACTGCACCGATTACAATGTTTTGCTTAACGTCGGAAGGTCATAGCCGTCGGTGGTGTCGCTGTGACTTGTTGTTCTTTAGTTATCGGCAACCAATGCCATCTATCGGGAAAAACGCCACGAACTTTTTCCCAGACCCAATATATATATACATATAATAACATAATTTCATACACACATTGTTTTAATCGTCTCATTTCTGCAACAAATGTTGTTCTTAAGAATAATCCGTACACTTCACAAGCAAGGTTTACCTTCATACCACCTGTAGCGTGTACAGAACCTAGAATAAGAAGGTTATACCAATCGCATTCTATTTTGTTAGTGGATAATGATAATCTTCGCGCTAGTTGCGAGTACCTTGCATAGTTTTTACCGAAAAAACATTCACCAATGACGGCATCAATAATACTTGCGACTCCTACATATGTATGGTCGGACAACGATACCCACGCAATAGTTGAAACATATTTTCAGCAAGTGTTATGGTTGATGATCATTTGATTGGCCCCTTCATGTTAGAGTATAGCCTCGTAGGAGAGTATTACTAATTTTTTTTACAAAATGAATTAGAAATATTACTAGAGGATGTCCCTCTAAATATTAGAATATAAATGTATTACAGTACAATACAAGTTCTCCACATTTAGCTTGCTAGGTCAGGCAACATTTGGATGAAAGGTTCCTATAGCGCTGGATTGGTCGCGGTAGTCCTATTAGGTGACAAGATCTCCTGACTTCACATCACTGGACTATTTTTTATGAGGCTGACTTAAAAATTAGATTTACAAAGTAAACATTTGTAACATTCGGAATGCTATAATTAGACGTATTATAAATGTTGCAGCTGCTAGTAAAGAAAGGTACACGTATGACTTAATCAGAAGAGCAGAGGACGCATAAAATGTTTAGGAGTTAATGGCGGTATTTTTAAACATTTATTATAAAAACGCAATGACTAGAACAATATGTGTGGGAAATTTTGTTTTGATGCTGTAACTTGGAAACGGACAAGACCTTTTGAGTTATTAAAATTATTTTTACGTGTAGAATATATTCTTCTATTCCTTTATTTATAATAAACATATATCAATTTATCAATATAAAATTATGCATATAAAAAGCAACAATCATAAACTAAATTTATTAGAACTTTGTAAATCAAATAATTTAATAAGCGAACAAACAGATAAACAACCCACCATTACTAAATTTGCTGTGTGAAGACGGTAAAATACGATGGTGGTCAAGTAATTTGTTTAGTGTATCATAGATCGTTCCTCTGTCTGAAGAAAAGAAACTGCTTTAGATCTGTAAACATACAAAATGTCATTCGATATCGCAGAGGGAGTTTGTGTATAATAGATATATATCGACGCCTTGTAATCAATCGTTTAGGATAATGAAGAAGGAACCGTTCCGTCAGTTTTGGAGTACATACAATGGACTAGATATTGCAAAGTGCTCGATCGTTAAGAAACTATTTACCTTTTGCGTGCGAAAAAATGGAGATCACTATTAAATCTTTTCTAAAAAATAAGAAACTATGGTTAAGCTATGAAGAGTCCATAGATCGTAAAAAATTCTATTCTGAATATCATTGTCTGTACATTGGAACATCTTCAACAATCATGTTCATTTTTATTAACTTGTAAAAGGTTGTCAAAATATGCCGGCGAAGCTATTTACAGTGTGATATTAAAGTGCACTACAAAATTTTGAATTGAGAACAAACCAAGTAGTGATGTTTGTTCTAGTGCCAGTTCGTCAATGCTTTAATTAAATATAATAAAACAGGTAGCAAATGATATTGGTTATAATCCGCAGATATTAAATAATATTTTAACGAAAAAATTATACGAGGGTCACTGTTTACTCACAAACAAAAAAGAATTTTGCTAATGCAAACAAATTAATTACTTATATTGAGTCCCCGAGTATTAAATTACCAAAATTTCTTAAAAAAACGAAATTTACAAGTAGTATCCAGATTTGATAATATCCTCCCAAAATACATATATTAAAAATAATAAGAATACCAGAAAGTCAGTAGTTTATAAGTTAATATGTAGTATATGCCCAAGTTTTTATGTAAACAGAAGTTTGTGTCACATACGAGGTATGGCAATTAAATAACGAGACTGCGTCCATTCCATCACGCAGTTGCATCGGGCGAGGCTGTAATTGGAATGTCATTGATCTTGATAGTTTCCGAACAACCACCCGTAGTTTTGTCTTTTGGTCTGCTTTAGTTTACTTTCTAGCTGTAATTGTAGTAGTGCCATGATAATGGTCTACGGAATGCTTGCAAATATTATGGAGCTGTTCGGTGGTACTGTTAGGTCATGTACGCGAGAAAAAACATGAATGAGTAAGTCGAAATTGAAGGCGATACCGTTCGTTTTTTTCGATGTCAAGGGTGTTTTCATGAGTGACTAGGAGGCTGAGGGTCAAATCGTTAATCAGAAATACTACAAAGAAGTCCTAATCTAGGTGAGGGAAAGAGTAAGGAAGACCGGATTTGTGGAAGAACGACTTATGCGATAATGCCCTAATTTGTGAAGCAGTTTTTAGTGGACAAGCGCATTCCTGTGCTTGATCATTCTCCGTATTCGTCAGATCACGCACCACGAGGTTTCTACCTGTTCCTAGAAGTGAAAAGTGTATTAAAAGGAACACATTTTCAGTCTGTTGAAGATGTAAAACAAAAACGGCAGAGTTGTTGAAGGAGCTGATAACTGATGAACTACAGCATTGTTTTGCGGTGTATAAATGGGGGAGGAGAGTATGTTGAAGGGGATAAAAGTAAATATAAGTTAATTTTCAATAAATAACATTTCTCACACCAGTGCCGTTATTTATTTGCCACACCTTGTATAATTTATGCGTTGACGGCTTATAAACAATCATTTAAGATAATGGCGTTTTGGATTAGTTTTGGAGTACAAATCTGCTCTAAAAAATAAAAAAACAGTGGTTAAACTGTGATGAGTTTATAGATCGTAAAAAATTCTGAATATCATTGTATGTACACTGGAACCTCTTCAACAGCCTTCCTTATTTTTATCAACTAATAAGAGGTTGTTAAAATGTATCGATGAAACTATTCATAGTGTGATACTAAGTACACTATAAAAAATTGAATTCACAACATACCAAATAGTAATGTTTGTTACTGGTGTTAGTTCGTTAATGCTTCCTACGGGACATTTCCTTAAACATGAATGTCTCATTTCACTACATGTAACGTTCCTGTTACATGCATTACATCTGATCGCAGAAACTATTCGAAAAGATTACGCAGCTATAGATGGTTTAATAAGCAGCATTAAAAAAATTTTCCTGAATACTATCCTGACATTCAAGAATCATCCCAATCAATTCTTACATTCTAGAACACGTGGCTAAAAACGGTTTCCTGTTATTATTATACAATAAAATCCGTAATATTATAATTCAACCCAAAAGAATCAATCAAAGAAATCCAGATAAAATTTTGTGTTGTGTTCTCGCGGATTTACAAACTATTCATACGAATTACATTGTACTAGCAAATGCCATAAAAACTTTGTAAAATACTTAATTAGTATTAGTGGTTCAAATGGATATACTGAATGAAGTGAAAACAGTGTTATAACGTATACTTTAAATAACGAGTAAGTGTTTGTGTATTAGAAAAGTTTCGTAGTTTGTTGGGGAAAAATTCAGATTTTGCTTTACTTAAAGAACATTTTAACTACGCAAATATTACATCAGTAGACACTGTACGATCATTCTCTCTATACAACAACATTTTACAACGCGACGAACACCATTTAACGAGAAGACTGGAAGTCGGCACTATATTTCACATGTTTAGTCAAGCGAATTCAGATTGCTAATACTTTTCTCATAGGCAAGTGTTTAACGACAGTAATAACATAAAATATATTGCTTATTACTATTTACTCATACTAGTACTGTTCTTATTGTTACTGCCTTTCGTATGTCTTACAATGTTGGCGCTTTTGACATCGCAACGCCAAATGCGCCGACGACGGCCCAAAGCACTGGCGTCATGCAGTACCAGCTTGGTTTTCCGTCAATGAATGGTGTCTTAACATCTCCGCTTTACTCATAAGTTTAGTACATATTTTATAAAATATGATATCCTTAAAGTTTTACAGCGTACATTAGAATTTAGTTTCTTTAAACATCTCATGACGCTATTGTGTAGCGAAATAATTGTTATGTGCAATGAATAAGAGGTTAAATAAGTAAAAATTTTAATAATCCGGATATTTATTAATATTAGTTATCAATACGAATGTTCATCCAGTAAAGGCCGAATCGCATGTAATGGCTAACTGGAAACAACACAGGTTTGTTTTTCATTAATGACAAAGTCACTTATATCTTCGAGAAAAAATTAACTGCGATAGTTAAAGTTATTTTTTCAAGATAAAAATATTTCGATTTAGAAAAAAAATTTATTATTAGAGTCATTACTTCTTGTCTTCAGCATCATGTTAATGAAATTGAATTTTTAGAAGATGGCACTTTTATTATTTTATTTATTTAGTTTTATTATGTTTAATTGGAACTACTTTCACAGTTGCAATTAAAAATAATTTAACCGCAGTATCACCTGTACAGTTTTATGTAAACATTTCTTTGTAGTGTTATTACCACATGCATTATTTGCTTTAAAAAAGAAATTTGCAAGTAATTTGACAGACAAGTAAAATGCTATAAAATGTGTTTATTCATAAAACATTTAATAGTATTTTGCAACATTGAATTTGACATTACAAAATGTTTTATTTAATCGATTTGCTACGTCTTATCGGTCAACCGTCGATAATACTTAATGCCGGATTGAGTACTAATCAGTAATTGTTCCTTTCAATGAATTATAGTATGCTCTAATAAGGTAATAGTTTAGAATTTTGAAATTAGAAACTTCATTACAATCTATACAATTGTCTTTTCTTTATAGATTTTGAATTTTTTTCTTGGTCAGCATATAAGTTTAAATTAGCGATAGTTGTTATTTGAAATAACATAAAATATATGTCTATTATTAAATGTATTATATCTATTATCAAATGATATCGTATGACATATCTATTAAATTATTGCAAAAATAAGGCAAAATGTCCCTTATTTTGGCACATTAGCTTATAAGTAGAGCACGGATATACTATACATGCATTAAAAACCCTGAAAATATGCGCATATATATGCACAATATTTTGTTAAATTATGCAACAGTTTTTTAAAAATTATGCAAGAATTTAGTTAAATATGCACTGATTGTATTAAAAAAAAAATTGACGTACAAAAACACAATAGATTTACAACATTTATTTAAGTTGTTTGTATTACAAAAGATAAATTGATAAATTAATGTGAAGTACAAACCTACAAATTATAAAATATTACATTTTATTTTTTATAATATTGTAAATATTGACAATCATATATTTGTCTAAATTTTCCACAAGAAACGATTCTCTTCGATCAGATAACAAATTTTTATATGTAGAAAAACTTCTTTCTAAATCAACAGAAGTGATTGGTGAAAACTTAAATTTGCATATAGTGGTGGCATCCACTGTTATAGAAGGCTCATAATTTCTATTTAAAATATTTGAAATTTTAGTAAGTTCTTCAAACCCTGTATTTTTTGTTAATACGTCTTGCATCTTTGTTTTTATAAAATCACCAATTTTACCTTTAACATGGTTGATCTTATTTTTGAAATCTGTAATTAATTTTACAGAATCTGTAAGTTCCACGCCCTGTCTCTCTAATGTAAGTTTCCGTAATAAAGCTAAAATTCGCTTTGATAAATGCCAGTTGTTGGTTTAATGTAGGAATATTTAAAATATTTTTACACTCTTTAATAGCTGCGGAATCATCAGAAAATTTTCAATAAAACCTTTTCAGTAGGGACAGCATTGGGTAAATAGAAACTTGTTAATACTTCGTTTATAAACTGTGACATAGTTACATTGTTGGATTTCTCTAATTGTTTCAAACCAATTCAATTGGTTTTCACTCAGTACACCTATTAATAAATTGGCGATAAATCTGCCACAAGTGTCAGTTGTTTCGTCGACTATAAAATAAATATAATTGTTTCCAATTAACTCCCTAATTTCGCTCATGGTTTTTTCGAAAACATTGTTTATATAATTTTTTCTAAAGGTGCTCTCATCTGGTACTGGTCTACCACAATACTTCTCTAAAAACGCTTTAAAAGATTTTGTAATTTCATAAGCGGAATATCGGCACCAACATAGGCTTCACATAAATCAAAATTGAATTCTTCTCTATTTTCACAGACTGATGCCGAAGAAATTGTTTCATTAAGCGTGAGTTGTTTTGTATTTTTTATTTTCTTCTTATATTTTGTATGCGACGCTGTAGCAATATGTTGTGTAATTTGAATTTTTTTGTCACATGGAATCTATTAATTCGAAAACTGTTTTGGTACCAAATACAAATAAAAAATAATATAAAGTAAACTTACTGTTTTGCTGCAACATCGAAAAAACACCTTGTTTAAATTTAAATAAAGTTCTAGATAAGCCTTTATCCATGTAGCTATCAAAGACTGTGTTAGTGGCATTATTACTTCGTTTTAAAAACAACGACTGACCCTTGACAAATCCAAAATGAAATTGAAAGACAATCGATGGCAGTGAAACTCGTAGTAAAACGTAGAGAAAATAGGGGAATCCCAGTTTTTGTCGATGCGATACTGGGCGATTTGTAAAATGTAGGGAAGCCCAGTTCTCAAAATGCAGTGTGGGCAATATTTGCTTCATTTAATTTAACAAAAAATAAATTATACAAATATGCACGTATATGCATTTTATTCTGATTTATTTATCAATTTCTGAAAATATGGAAAATATGCAAAATGAAAATCGGTTTTTTACATTTGTGTTTATTTAATTCGTGTAGATACGAGAAAAATTTCTTAGTGTATTGATATTGTAGAAAATGCAAATGCATATAATTCCGTGCTTTAGTTATAAGTAATATTGTTTATATTTTTTATATTTTTTTAGATCTTATTTTACCTTTTTTCCTTCTACAAATATAAAATTCAATTTAAACAGAAACTTCTTTGAGTTTAGACTTAGATCTTATAAAGACACTACATCGAAGCAGAACTTTCGCCAAATATATCTTTTTGAATTTAAACCAGGTCACATAGTAGCTTAAATTGATCGAAGTATTAATGAAGTTTTGAGATGAAGTATTGATGAATGCATCCGTTCAGCGTTGTTTCCATGGGGAGGAAGTCAGTCTTGAAGCTAAAGAAAGTTATGGATGTCCCAGCTCCGTTAACTTATTAGAGCCAATCGACAAAGTCGATTCACTAAAGACTACAAGAGATATTATAGAGGACTCAGTGTGGATTACTCGATCATCGGACTGCATTTGGAAGAGCCTGAAAAGTAGAAATAGCTAAACATATAAATGATATGTGAGTTGAATGACAAATCAGACAGATAGGTCTGTTCTGGACGTCTGTTGTATAATAAAGGTGACCTAGTCCTGGATTGCATTCTGGTATACGACGAAAGATCTTCGGTATGAACAACAAACGTTCAGTGTAGTGATTGGATCAAATATTTCCCTAAACCCAATCTGCTCCGACAGAGAATGATACTGACAGGATTTAAGTAGTGGATCGCTTCGACCTGCAGTTGGAGTGATCCACCACCGAGTCTTAAATTCTACAGAAATCATAACTGCAGGGATGTATTCTCAGAATAATAGCAGAATACATACAAAATTGTAGCGTATTCGTCCAGTATTAATAAACAGAAAAGATCCCATTTTTGCAAGTCTCTTTCTGAGTTCATCAATATCACCAGGTCGTCAGCATATATAATTTGTGTCACTAATACTTGTAGTTCTCCGACTCCTACATAATTTTTTTCAGTTTCCTCTACAATTCTTGGTGATTTCAATTATAACTATTATGAATAGAAGGGGGTTCACAACTCTATTTTCTTTTACACCTATTGCAGTGACAAATTCTCTAGATAATTGGTTGTTTATTCTTATTCCTATTATATTATATATTGGTATAAATAACAAAATAATACAACAAACTGACAATTTTAGGTATCTAGGACAGTTGAGCATCAAGTGTTACCAAAGTTTACTATGTTTGTGTAGAGCTTTGACTCAGAAATATCAATAGGACTGCAAAAATAAGGATAATTATCATTAAATATAAAGGGTACCAGGAAAGTTTTGCGATATATCTTTGTTTACTTAATTTTTTCAAAGTAATTTCCTCTACGCTCAATACACCTTTCCATCCTCCGAACCAACCTTTAAACCAGTTCTGCCAAATTTCACTAGGGAATAAAGCACACTCGTTGTCTCAAGCCCCAAGAAGTTCCTCATCATTGGAAAATCGCCTCCCTTTTAGCTTCATTTTAACATGCGGGAACAGTGTAAAGTCGCAGGGAGCAAGATCTGGACTGTAAGGAGGGTGCTCGAGAAGTTTCAATCCTGTCGTAGTCAAATATTCGGTGTAGGCTTTGGCGCGGTGAGCTGGAGCGTTATCGTGATGGAGGAACCAGATGTCCATTCTTGACTTTGGCCGCAGGTTTTTCATAGATCCAACGATTTTAGACAGGCACTGTTAGGTATACCACTTAGCTGTGACTGTCTTCTGTGTGTCCAAAACGACGCGTTCCACAATTCTGCTCAATTTGAAAAATACAGATATCATTTTCTTCTTTACAGATCGGGATTTTCTGACAACTACGGGTGTGTCTTCATCATCAAAGACCTAAACTTTGTTTTGAGCTCTGGTCGGTACATCGTAATAGTACAGCCAAATCCCGTCACCTGTAACGATGCTCACATACCGAGATTGTCCCTTATTAAACTTTTTTAGCATCTCCCGGCACCAAGTCATACGTCGTTTCATCTACTCTTCAGTCAGTCGATGCGGCACTCAGAAAGATCAAAGTTTCTTCACGTGCAAATGATAATGTAGAATCGAACGAATTGCTGGTGCATTTAGGTCTGAAGTACCCTCTATTTGTTAGTAGATCACTTACAGTAGTAACATTTTCCTCCGTAACTGACGTTCGTGACCTTCCCGGCCTCTCAGCATCTTCCACAGTTAAATTTACCCTTTGAAATTCTCTATACCACTTGAATATCGTTGTGCGATGTGGACAAACATCACCTAGTGCAAAAGTCATTTCTTCGAAGCACTGGTCTATCTTTAAACCACGCACGAAATTTATAACGCAAAACTGCTCTTATCTCATTTCGTGACCACGACGCCACCGCAAGCACTTTACACTCTCACTGCTAATGAATAACCGAGCCCATTGACATGGCGCACTATGCACGTATGAACATGTCTCAACATGCAGCAACAAGCAGCTTTCTACGATTCATTGTTGCGTCGTAAAACTTTCCTAGTGCCCTTTCTATATGTAGTAGGAACCACATAATAATGTTATGTAAACAAAACTAGCAGTCGGAGTATGTCTCATTTATAACATAGTAGTACAAAAACACGTCCAAATGAAGTTGTTAAGATTTGTATTCGATTAGATATAGCAATGCACGTAATATATCAATAATTCTTTCCTTTGACTTTATTTATTCCATATTTATTAAATAATTACTAAATAGAATTTCTAATTAATTTATAAGATAACTATTCTGATAATACGATTTAATGTATAACCTATATATGAATACATGTTTTTGTGTAAATATAATGATCTAATTGTTAAGATCTAAATGTTGTTGTTGGATAACGTGTATTTATGTATATTATGTTATAATATAAAATATGTTCTTCCACAAAAATTTTTCCTGATATACTTACAATCTGACGTCTGACTCTGGACTCGTACAACTGATAACAAGCCATGATCGGTAATGTTAAAGATATTTAAATAGTTCAATAGATACATAAAAGATTTCTATTATTGATTTTATAAATTATATCTATAGTTAAATTTAGTACTGCTATTATACAATCAATCAAATTATAAAATTTTATGCTTATTAAGATCAACAATCAGCTGATCCGCAATGATCTTTTCGAAAAATTTAAAGAAAATAAAGAGAGTACTAATCAACCGCCAATTAGGAAGATTAGAATGATCATTAGGTTTTTGTAGCGTGTTCGGATAGTAGTCTGCTCATAAAACGATGGAAATTTGTTTCATTTCTTTATTTTCGTATGATTTGATGTATCTTCGCCAGTGTGAAGAATTAAAAACTTTGCAGCAATTTGGAAAAATCATTCAATTGTTTGATTTTTTCAAATTTAGACTATAAATTTGGAAAAATTAAGTTTTTAATTCTTCATTCTTACATATACGTAAGTAGATATTATGCAAAGAAAAAAATTCTAAGCAACGTTTCATTAAACATATTACATTTAACATGCGATAGTATGAATAAATTTTATTTCTTCATTAATAAGTTATCTTAAATAACATTCTTTCAATATTGATATATACATAGTTTACCACTAATGTTTGTTGTCATCATAACACGAATTAACACGTTTAAATTTGGTATTGCATTTTTTAATACATCAAATACTAACTAATAATTTATATTAATTCGTTTAATCAATGCAAATGCCTTCATTTGACTACCATTTTTGTTCATCTATTTGCAATGCACTGATCAAATTTACCAAATAATTAAAAATATTACAGCAGAAGATTACTTCAAGAATAAATACTTAAATAGAAAAGTAATTTGAGTAAACGGCACTTTCGTTATTTCAACATATTTTATATCTTGAGTAAATTGCGAGAGAGAGAGAATGCAGTAGTATTGAAGTTTTTTGTCACGTCTAAAATGTAAACAAACTCGTATTGCACACTACACACACCATTGTTCGTTTTTTTTTTTAATGAAACGAAAAAGAGCTCTCTTTTTAGTTTGACTTCGTTACGGTTCGACCTAAAAATAAGGTCCAATACTTGTGAAACCTTTTAGTGGTAGCAACTTTACTGGTTTTAACTTTTACTTTAACAGTTGTGAAATATGGTCTTTAAACGATAGAGTCAGAAGTAACATCCAAACTGGTGAAATGTATTTTCTTAAAGCTGTAGTTGTAAAACACAAGAAGTAACTGAATTGAAAATAGTATTGTACGGGAGTGGTACAGTGTGGAACGTGCATCAAATGAAATATAAAAAAAGATTGATTCAGTCATGTGGTACAGATGGACGAGTACAGAGAAGCTAAGCGAATAGGGAGAGCGAGCAGCGAACGTACGTGGAAAAGAGATAGACGTAGTAGGTCATGGAATAGTTAAATAAAGTAAAATACTCTGGAAGAAAAATATATGATAGAAACAAATAAAAAAAGATGGCTAAATATCGAAATATGTGGTTACAAGGTGTTAACACTTCTGTACCGCAAAATAGATGAGGCAGGATTATGAAAAGAAGCAGAATCAGAAATTTAATAAAAACTCCTTACCAAAATTATTTACGCATAGACACTAGTGTTTGTAAGAACATAATGAGAAAAGTTATTTCGCAGTTTTACTGTCTAGCGAGCGCATGTCTCAACACTGTGTTTATATTTTTTTTAAACTGAAAGTGACAGATACAAACACAATTGTGGTAAGGGGTTTTTACTGCGTTTTTGATTATTCACTTAGCCAGTTTCCAACGTAATTTGCAAAAGAAGAGAACATTAAGTTATTTAACGTTTTGATAGTAGATTGATACTCTACAAGCTTGCGTGGTTGCGTATAGGACATTTCGTGTCTGTGTGTCTATTATTATGTTTGTACATATATATACACACACACACACACACATATATATATAATATATATATATATATATATATATATATATATATATATATTATATAAATATGTGTGTGTGTGTGTATATATATATATATACACACACACACACACACATCAAAACGTTAAATAACTTAATGTTCTCTTCTTATATATATATATATTATATATATATATATATATATATATACATAATGACATTTACAAAATTTCTTCGTTCTAGCATTTATTTACCATTAGCAACCTATTTATTATTTATATAATAACAATTAATTATGATAAATAGAGTGTGAACATTTAAGAGCGTATAAACTAAAAAAATGTATGTAATTAGGTTTCTGTTTTCGACCAGTTTTTTAATTTCAATTGACAATATATTTCACATAATCGCTATTGATTCTTATAACGATACAGTGTACCTAGGTAATTTTATCGTATGCATGCTAATGCACGCTTTAATAATTTTTTATAATTAAATTATATCCGTTAAAATATGAAATGCTTGTAATAAAACATTATCAAAAAACGAGGCTCTTGTGAAAGTATAGGAATACAGAAACGATAAATCGTAATCGTTTCAATATTGTTTAATAAATATGAATACAATATTTGGTATATATTAGTAAAAGTTAGGGTCACTAATGCAACGGTGTATTGAAATTTCTCATGCTGCTATTACATTAAAAATAAAATATATTATTTTTTAAAATACTCCGATCCATTTTTCAGTAAATATCAGGTAGGAAGAATTTATTTTATAGAGTACATTTTTGCTCATGTTATTGACGTTTTAAATATAAGTTGTTGCTGAAATTATTTCAAAATTTTAAATAGCGAAAATGGAGAAACCGTTATTTTAAATTCTTTTAAATTTATTTCTTTCGGACCTCTTTAGCAACTTGAAAAATTTTAGTAAACGTTCGTCGTAAGATCCAGTTTTTCAACCCTATCCTTATTTAAAAACAGCTCAACTGCTCTCAGAAGTAAGTTTCGATGCGGCAGACTCATGGATGCTCGAATGCAGAGACTGCGCTTCGGAGGACTGGCACTGCTTATTCAACATGACAGCTTCCGCACGAGTTTGATCTACTGCGCCAGAGATTTCAATAAAGTGCGAACGGGTAATGGTAGATACACAAGTACATGCTACATAAGTGGGGCATGAGGCCGAGTTCTGGATGCCACTCTGGCGCGGAGAACCAAATAATCGGACATATAGTGTATGAATGTTATTGTCGAGTATTCTCTGGCACATAAGAAGACTTCGTAAAAGTCACACATGAAGCTGTTCGGTGGTTTCAAAATTTTGATTTGAAACTGTGATTTTATTAGTCTTGATTTATATGTTTGTCTTCAGTTTATATATATATATACTTTGCCATAATTACTGAAGGTTGATATATAACACCTTGCCACATTAATTTTCGTATTCTGTATACGTGTTTCTACAACTAAGTTGTCACCATCAGCAGATAATTAAAAAGTGTCGCACCTGGTAAACTACGGTGAAAATTACCCGTACGAAACGAACTCCGTACGCGATCCGTACCGTTGAGAACCAAAATATACATATATTCGTTTCACAAGATTTTTAAAAATCGTTTTAGTTAAACTAAGATGAATGACATTAAAAAAGGAACACGGACATGACCGATAACTACCTACATGTGATTTATTGCACTGTCCCTTTTTCTGTCATTTAGCAGGCCGAGAAGAGGCGACATGTTCGGACCCCCATCGAAGTTCAACACATGGTCACTATTCTTCAAAATGTACATACTTTCATACGTATCTAATTCGCGATAATTATACACGTTCTTAATCAAATGCAAGCAATCTGCGTTAACACTATGATTACAATTCAACACATGTTTTGCTAAGCTCGATTTTTCCGGCCGGTTGAATTTTATATGCGCGATATATTCTTTATACCGGGTTTCTATCGATCGTTTTGTTTGGCCGATGTATTGTTTACTATAATCTAAACATTTAATACTATATATTCCCGATTTCTTGTTATTCTCGACTTTGTCTTTTGCATTTCCTAAGAGGGATTTTATTGAGTTAGTGGACCGACAAGTAACCACGCTCTTTAAAAACACTATTTAAATTTTTCGTCAAGCGGTGGAAAGGTAAACTTACAAACTGCTTGTCCGGCACACTTTTATAGGAGAATCGGTGAAATCAAAAACCACAAAATAGAAAGAAAAATTAGAGGCCTTAAAAAAAATTTAAAGATTTATTTTCGCTATCAGAAAATAGTTTTGATATAACCTCTATAAAAGAAACATTAATAGTCAATAATTCATCTGAGACTTTTAATCGAGTTTCGAATTGTTTCCCCAAACGTGATATTTCTACCGAGATGATCGCAAATATTAAAACGTTTAATAATTTAAAACCATGTTCAAAAAACTTCATTATAGAGCTTTGTATAAATCAAGTTAACCCGAATTTACAACAACATAAAAAAAGTCAGTTAATCATGACCGGAAGTTGATTAAAAGTTTTAGGTCGAAAAACTGTTATTCTGTAAAAGCAGATAAAGGGAACAAGTTAGTAATTTTGGACAAAAGTGATTATTTTCAAAGAGTGAGAAACTTAATTTCAGAAGGTCCATAATAATAATTTAAGGGTGAATAATCGGTTAATTCCAAGACTGTACTGTTTGCCTAAAATATAATACGTAAACCAGGTGAATGAGACCAATTGTCTCAGGGATTAACTCTTCCACTTCCATTTCAAAGTGGCTAGTGAACAAACACAACAATTTGTCCGAAAAACTTGAAAGCTTATCAGTTTATAATTCAATAGAATTTTTTCAAAGAATTACAGATTCTAATTTAGAAGACGGGGAAATTTTAGTGTCATTCG
The DNA here is from genome assembly GCA_031893035.1 of Dermolepida albohirtum. NCBI lineage: Eukaryota > Metazoa > Arthropoda > Insecta > Coleoptera > Scarabaeidae > Dermolepida > Dermolepida albohirtum. The sequence continues at coordinate 32,509 of JAVIWB010003680.1, forward strand.
ACGTAACGTCATTGTTTCCTTCGATCCCGATTTCAGAAACTTAAAATATTTAAAAAAATTTCTTTATAAAATTAAGATTGAACCGGAAAAAGTAAATATGTAAAATTGACAACCCTATGTATGTCAAAATAATTGTCTCTAATTCGAAGGTAAGTTCTATGAACAGAAACAAAGAACAGCAATGGGCAATTGTCTTTCTCCATCTTGAAATAATCTCGATGTTGAATTTAAAAATTACGGAAAAAAATTTCCAAGTGTTTGGATGAGGTATGTATGTATGTTCGCGATTTTTTTCATATATAAAAGTAATTTAGACGATTTCGTCGAACAATTATATTTAAATCCCAGGCGATTCAATTTACGGTAGGAAAAGAAAACAATGACACTTTGCCTTTCTTAGACACCCTAGTAATTATAAATAATCGTAAAATAAATGTTAGTAGATATTTCACTTCGAGTTCAAATCACAGCATACAACAACAAACAACAAAAGTGAGATACGAAAAAGAGTTGAATTCTATTAAATACATTTTAAGATACAATGGTTTTGATTCGGAAATAATCAATGGATTAACTAGGAAGGCTAACATAAAAAAGATAATTCGGGATACCACACGTCTGTCACCTAAAAGCAATCGAGACGAGCAATTTATATGTTCACCATTTCACCCTTTGACAAAAAATTTAAATAGTGTTTTTAAAGAGCGCAGCTTTCAAGTTACTTTCCGGTCCACTAACTATTAAATCCCTCTTAGGAGACACGAAGGACAAAGTCGAGGTCAATAAGGAATCGGGGATTTATGAAATTAAATGTTTAGATTGCATTAAATAATATATAGGCCAGATAAAACTATCGTCAGAAACTCGGTATGAAGAACGTATGACGCACATGAAATTCAATCGACCTGAGAAATCTAGTTTAGCAAAACATGTGTTAGAGAATAATCATACTGTAACCGTGGATAGTTTACATTTGGTTAAGAATGTGTATAATTACAGTGAATTCGATATCCATGAAAGCATATGTATTTAAAAAAATAGAAACCATGTGTTGTCGATGGGAGTCCAGTCCCTAACTCTGTTTCACTTCATAGAAAGATAGTATACGACCGACGAAAAGGTTCGTACACGCGAGCAGATACCTTAAGCAAGTGTTTAGTACAAGACTAGAATGCAATTTAAGTTATATGAAACGAATTAGTGTGGGTTTGGCTTTCGACGGTGTAAGTTTAATACAGACTTTGTCTTTGTGGGCATTTTGCCGTGGTTCCAGGTGGGACACTGTGATTAGTTGTCTACTGATGATGACAACTTAGTTGTCGAAATACGTATACAGAATATGAAAATTATTGCGAAAAGGGGTTATATTAAGCTTAACTGATTAATTCAATCAACCACAATCTCGAATAAAATTTGCCTTTTTAATGTAATTCATATTTGATACATGAATGTATCCATACATATGCTAACTTATCTCATATTAAAATTAAAAAAAAACATTTTAAAAAATATTAATTGAGTTGTCCCATATAGACCGGACAAAACATTATTATTGCAAATCTATCTGATTACGTTGGCTAACAAACCTCATGTAATGCTTTATTGTTATACTAATGTCTTACACTTGCAGTAATAACTTATAAAAAACATTTGTAATTAGTTCGAACATAAAAAAAACTGATAAATATTTAGATAAAGTCGTTAGCATTTATAATAATATATTTAGTTATCTTTCATTGCTATCCTTGACGGAGGAAAGTTTTTCTTTTTTGCAAGTACACGACACAATTTAAATTACCAAATTCCTTAGGTACCGTGCAAAAAACTTAGCTAATGCAATAAACATATTTTTTTGTTGACTTAACTTGACGTCATGTTATTTCACGGAATCAAGTTCCAATATGCTAGCTAGCAAGACCTCAGCTTCAAAGACACAACCATACGTCACGCGGACCAACTGACTTGGCGTATAAAATCAAAGAGGCAACATTTAAAATCACAGTTTACGTCAGTCTGGTGCCGCTGTAGACAAGCCGGTGTCCTTTACTTTACTTCCTTTCACCTGCACTTTCCCTCTCTTTAGGAGTATTATTTGAGACAATTGTGCGCGCGCAAGATATTCACAATAAGCAATTCAAATACTAAACTCGAAACTTCAGTCCACCTCGTGGTATTATTATTGTAACATTGTCGTATAATGGCCATCATATAGCATACCTTCACAGCACAAACACTAAAATTTCAAAACTGATCCCCTGAAAAAGTATAAGTGTGTTATCACTGTTAATTTCCATTTCTTCAAAACTATTCACTTGCAGCCGAGCTAAATTAAACGATAAATATTCAACTTTCTTTTCTGCAGATTAGAAAACATATCGACAAAATTGTTTATTCATTACATTGATGAGATTTTTATTATGATAATTTCTACTAATTAAATCTTGAGAGAGAAGATGAAGATATAATTTTCGAGTTTTCAAAAAAACCGCGCTAATTTTCTGTTAATATATCGCTCCGACAGTGTTTAGTGTTTATTTAGTGATTTATTAATGACAGAGTGTTTTAAGGATAGTAGCGCATTTTTCTAAAAGGTATGTCTTAACAATAAAGTCTCTTACACGATATTTTTTTGTACAGATGCATGAATCAAAATTACAATACAACATTTTTCCCATGTTAATTGAGTTAGAACTAGTAAAATCTGCTCGTTGTAATTCTTGTGTTATATATTTGAAAGTGCTCGTGCATAATACTAAATAGTGAAAGGGAAACTTTAAAAGTTGTCTTACAGTTCTGCGGCTTGCATTGTCTTTTATTTTATTTTATTGAAATGAATTCTTTTGTATGGAATTTTAAACAAAACGATCTCCCAAATTAGAAAAAACTTTTGTGTTTTTGTTTTAGTAACACAATACAAAAATTAACATTTAGTTTCTCACTTTCTGTGATGGTATGTAAATGTGGATGTTTATATAGTCTTCGAAGGCGAAAATTTTTTTAATTTTACCTAATGAATGCTACAGTTCTAATTATAACGAAAAAATATTTATGTTATTTAAAAAACATTTCTGACATATACACACTGAAAAAATTTTTGAAGAATTTTTTTCTAGATAATCTATCTAATTCTGCATTGTTAATCCCTAAATTGTATTCAATTATTATTTAGAAAAACTCGTTCTATAAAAATGAATTGCAATTTGACATGTGAGTTTAGTCATAGTCATTATAGCAAGTTATAAATATATTTTTTATTTTTTATTACACAATATTATACGGAATACTAGTTCTAGTGTTTTAGAAAATGATGTGTGAAAGGTCATAATTAATAAGAATTTTGATATTCACTGTAATAGATGCCAAAACTCACGAATGCTTCTTTTCTCTTTCTAGAATTCATAGAAATTGTAATTATTATTTGGGTCGTCGTTTATTTGAAGAAATCGCTTGTGGTACTAATGTTACTTTTCTTAATTACTGATAAAGATGGGAAGTAGTTTCTATTTGTGCTTCGACTTTTGGCCTTTGTCTTGATGCTCACCAAATTGTGATTGTGCTTTCTTGTATACTATATAAATGTTATACATACGTTACCTAATTGACTAAAATACATTGTTGTGTCTGATTTATTAGCCTGTTGCTGTTCAGTTACTTTTTTAACGGTGATAGTGTTGAATGAAATATAGGATTCGCCGAAATTCGTAGTATCAAATCTATTTAACGCAAATGGTCATAGGTCTTGTTACCTACTTTTATTTTGATATCTCTAATAGTATATAACAGTAATTTGTTTTTACGAATATAATTAATATTATTAATTTGATTAAAATATTAATGACTTTGTTACAGCTGTTAAATGTTATGACCAGTGAAATGACTGCATTTAACAAGTTTGAATTTTTTAAGAGTGATAAACATATTTACACTTCTGATGTTTTGATTAGAACCTTTATGAGGAATTAATTTAAAGCAGTCACTAAGAGTATATAATGTGTGAGCCAACAATTTCTTCTAATTGCTTTAAACTTGGGGATGTCTGATATTTATATTGATCATGATATTCTCTCGTACTCAAAGTATCCTGCTCGATGATCGTCATTCTCTGCTACTGAACAGTGTTTTATTTATTTCAAAACATGAAAGTTATGAATTTTTTTGGACTTACATATCGAAAGGAAACTTTATTGCAGTGAATAGAATATGATAAGTTCTTATCAAAGTATCCTGCTAGATGACCATCATTCTCTGTTACTGAACAGTGTTTTATATATTTCAAAACATGAAAGTTATGAATTTTTTTGTACTTACATATCGAAAGGAAAATTTATTGCATTGAATAGAATATGATAAGTTCTTGTCCGACAATTCTTTTGAGTTTTTTAACTATAAGTATAAAAAAATATTAAATATCTGACATAAGTTAATTTATAAAATACTTATTTGTTAATATTTATTTCAGATTTTTTTAATATTAAATATTAATAAACGCTCGTAATTTAGCTTACCTAAAGTATGTTTTTGATCTTATATCATTTCTACTGTTATTCTCGTTATTACTCACTAAGAAGCCTCGTCGGTCTATTCAGTATTGTTTCAGAAGCACGGGTTAACTGAACAACTGATTTCCACTTGGAACTTCCGTTCACTCCACACTAGGTCGAATGACTTTGTTCTAAGTAGTTATCTGGTTGTATCAATATCGACTGGGGAGATGTATGATTTCGATGCTGATGTTTGTTCGTGCTTTTTGGAAATTTTTTAATTTTATCATTACTGTGGGGCTTTTTTGGTTGTATATTGTCCCAGTTAAATCTATATGACCGATATTATTTTGATATAAGATACTACATGTATATACAGTGTGGAAACTTCTTATGGAATAAATTATGTAAAACCATAAATATTTCATAAAAATGCTGAAACAAGTAAACTAATTATTTTAGTGACGCTGAACTTGATATATTCTACATGCCTGGAGATTTTTAGACATAATCAGTTTTTTCAGTTATGATGTCTCAAGTATTTTTTTAGTGGTATGCTGTATCTTTGATGACAGTCTCAGATAGAATATTTAAAGGCTATTGAAAATTTTACTTATACCTTTGAACAAAATGTTTAAAACAGTCTCAGAGTTTGATCTTGATCTGAAAGATCTAAGTACGATTTGTTTCGGTACTCTGATATTAACAACGTGAAGTGATGTCTGCAAAAACATATAAACAGTTCATTTGTAAATATTTTTAGGGATATAAATTTACTTTTTGCAAGGGGAAATAGGACAGGCATTTGTTTTTACATTATTTCCTAGGTTCTTCATGTTATTGTTAGTAAGTAGTGACATTGTGACAACTTCTTCTCATCTGTAATTATTAATATTACTAATTAATTTATTTAAGGGATTCGTGTAGTGGGATATATCTATAAATAGTCCTACCGGACAAAAGTAAAACTTCTAAAAGATGAGCTTGTTTCAGCATATTAATAGTTTTATATCTGAATTCAGAAGATGCAGATATTTCTTAATGACACCATCTGGTGCCAACAGGATGAAGTACCAGTTCCTTATGCTTATCCTGTTCGAGATTATTTAGACACAGTGTTTCTTATCAAATGGATTGGAAAACGAGGTTTTTTAGAATGACTAGCTAGATCCCAGATTTAATCTCAATAGATTTTTTTCTATGAGATTACTTAGAAAATAAAGTTTTTAAAATGAAGCCTGCTAATTTAAATAATTTAAAAGAATTACAACAAAAATGATAAGAATAACACTTGATATTTTAAAAAATATTAGAAATTAATTCCGTCGTGGGAGTCTGTTAAGAAGTTGACGGAGAACACTTTAAGCAGTTGTTACAATAATTAATAAATAAAGTTTATTTTAAATTTTTTTGCAGTTTCTGCAATTTGCGATATTGTTATTATTGTTTTCCCAAAAAGGGACAATGTCTCACGAACTGTTAAAGATGAAGATATTAAGTGTGACTTTTTAAACAGGTCTTTAAAACTTCTATCCAAAATTGACAAAAATATGTCATTCCACTAGAAAATGCATCATAACTCAGAAACTGGTGACGCCACAGTAAACATGTAAAATAAATAGAATTTAGTGCCACTAGAATAATTAGTTTACTTGTTTCAGCGTTTTCGTGAAATATTTATGTGTTTGGAATTACTGAGATTATTCCATTAGAAGTTTTTGTAGTGTGAAGTTAGTTTTTCTGTTCTTTCAAAAGTCATGTTTGAAATATCGCATGTCTGTTGTCCGGCTTCATTTGGATTAATTTTTTTTTTTAATCACTAAGGTTGATATATTAACCTTCGTAATTCTGTATACGCACTTCGACAACTAAGTTGTCATCATCAGCAGATAATTGCAAAGTGTTGCACCGTTGAGAACCAAAATGTACACTAGTGTACATTTTGGTTCTCAACGCTACATCGCGTACGGAGTTTGTTTTCGTACAGGTATTTTTTCGCCGTGGTTTACCAGGTGCGACACTTTGCAATTATATGCTGATGATGACAACTTGGTTGTCGAAATGCGTATACAGAATTATGAAATGTGGAAAGGAGTTATATATCAACTTTAGTGATTAAGTTAATCAACCACAGGCTCCATCAAATTCAACTTGGATTAATTATGTTGTATTGTATTTTAGATTATACTCTGATTTAACTATGTATTTCAATATTATTTGTATTACCGAATTTATGTGACCTAGTTTCTTTTAATATAAATGTTAATTGATAAAGAAATAGTTAAGGGATTCTTTTCCTTTTATTTCATTTGTTTGAGAAAACTCTTGTTAATACCGTTACTTCAATAATATGTACGATAAAATTCCAAGAACGAATCAGCTGTTTGTGTATTCTTGCCTTAAACAATAAGCTCACGATATATGCACGTAGTACAACGATACGTACACAAAGCACCTCTATAAGTAAATTCATTATGTGGTTCTCATTGCCTTACTGCAGAATTCTTTAGGTATAACGTCATACGTAAGAATAATGCAAAGGAATAATTTAAACTAGTATAAGAAAATAAAAAATGAGATAATTACATACAATAATTTTATTTCCTTTGATTGAAAGATAACTAATAAATATGCAAAAATCCTTAATTCTTTTGCCTTGCTTTATGTTCATATTTATACAGCAAAAAATATATTCCTTAGATGAATAATATATTCAATTTTTCTTTCAGATTTTAATAAACCTTTATTATATTATTATGTAATGATTAAATTATGGAAATTTCAATGTCAGAATAAAGAATTATTTTACTTTTTTTGTTTCTTTTCACGTTAAAATTTAAATAACAAGTATTACAAATAAAATGTTTCACCTAAATGAATATTTTTACAATACGAATACTTATTTAGAATAGCCCATTTGATTCGCCCTGTTATTGTAGCAGTATAGTACTAGCTCCTCTGGTATTATTTTTTATAATATAATAATCATATAATCATTTTTGATATATATATATATATATATATTCAAACATTTTGATTTTAAAAAAGTATTTATGTATTAGTTATTATGTAAGTCAATAATCGAAAAAAAATTTAGTGAGTTAACACATCTTCATACATCTGTCAAATTTACTAAAATACTATCCAATTAATGAAAAATTTTGGTTAACTATTTATAGATACAAAGACTATACTGTTTAGACAAAAAATGAAAAAAAAAGTTTTAAAACGTATTTTTTTTTAAGATTCTTAAGAAATTTTTTTTATGGAAATGAACAGTTTTAATTAACATTATTGTTCACATAAATTTATTCAGATCGACAATATTAATGATCTGTCTGTGAAACACCAATTCTTAATTTTTTGAATCTTATTTATTTACTAGTTTTTACGTATGTTTATACATACAAAGGGTGCTAGGAAAGTTTTGTAATACAGCTTTGTTTATTTAATTTTTTCAAAGTAATTTCCTCTTCACTCAATACACTTCTCCATCCTCCGAAACCAATCTTTAAACCAGTTTTGCCAAGTTTCACTAGGGAATGAAGCACACTCGTTGTCTCAAGCCCGCAGAAGGTCCTCATCACTGGAAAACCGCTTCCCTTTTAGCTTCATTTTCACATGCGGGAACAGTGCAAAGTCACAGGGAGCAAGATCTGGACTGTAGGGAGGGTGCTCGAGAAGTTACAGTCCTGTCGTGGTCAAATATTCGGTGCAGGCTTTGGCGCGGTGAGCTGGAGTATTTTCGTGATGGAGGAACCAGGTGTTCATTCTTGAGTTTGGCCGCGGGTTATTCATAGATCCAATGACTTTAGGCAGACACTGTTCACTATACCACTTAGCTGTGAAAAATATAGCTATCATTTTCTTCTTTACAGATCGGGATTTTCTGACAACTACGGGTGTGTCCTCATCATTAAAGACCCAAACTTTGTTTTGAGCTTTGGTCGGCACATCGTAATAGTACAGCCTAGTCTCGTCACTTATCACGATGTTGTTCACATGCCGAGATTGTCTCTTATTAAACTTTTTAGCATCTCCCGGTACCAAATCAAACGTCGTGTCATCTGCTTTTCAGTCAATCGATGCGGCACCCAGAGAGAACAAATTTTCTTCGCGTTCAAATGATCATGCAGAATCGAACGAATTGTTAGTGCATTTATGCCTGAAGTACCCTCTATCTGTTGGTAGGTCACTCGCCTGTCCTCGCCAAGCATTTTCCTCACAGTAGTAACGTTTTCCTCCGTAACTGACGTTCGTGGCCTTCCCGGCCTCTCAGCATCCTCCGCAGTTAAATTTTCCCGAATTCTCTATACCACCTGAATATCGTTGTGCGATGTGGACAAGCATCACCTAGTGCAGGAGTCATTTTTCCGAAGCACTGGTCTATGTTTAAACCACGCACGAAATTATAACGCAAAACTGCCCTTATCTCGTTTCATGACCACGATGCCATTGCAAGGACTTTATACTCTCACTGCTAATGAATAACTGAGCCCATCGACATGGCGCGGCGACTATGCACATATGAACATGTCTCAACATGCAGCAACAAGCAGCTTCCTACGTTTCATTGTTGCGTCATATTGCAAAACTTTCCTAGTATCCTTTGTATATATATAAATTCGGCCTTAATTAATTCTGTATTAACACATACAACATTTTTTTGCCTTTTTCTCTAAATAGTAATTTTAAACTAAATCTATTAGTTAAATTTAGAATATCTTCTATGTATTTTGAGCATCTACCTTATCGGTATGGTATATCTACTTATACGAAAGTGAACTGAAACGTTCATGGAATGACTAATAAACGGCGCAGTTTCATAACAATGTCAGCTGTCAATTTCAGAACGCTAAATTTGTTAGTTTCGTTGTGACGACTGTTTAAGAGCTTCTTGGAAATTTTTGACAAGATCGATAATGATGATGATTAAGGACATTTTCGTAAAACGCTTATCAGCAACAAATATTTATAATGAGATGAGGGATGGTCCGGAGAGCTAGGCTCCTCCATTTTTACACTATTGATATATGAGCCTATCGGTTCAAATGTGATATCGAAAATTGTTTAAAGAGTGCATGCTATGGTGAAAAAGTCATCGCTTAAAAACGTCCAAGTTAGCGAAAGCTGTAAACATCTTTAAAGGAAGTGCAATCTACATTTCGAATGAAGAGTTCTCTGCGAAGATGCTTTCCGTGAGGTACATGCCGTGATATCTCGGCGTTGATAAAAAATTGATGCGAATCCAAATTTCTCGTGATTGATTACCTTATAAAATGCTAGACTATCATATATTATACAAGCCTTTCAGACTAATTAAAGCAAAAAAATTAATGAAAAGCGTCCTGGTTTATCTAAGAAAAAAATAATTTTCCACCAAGACAATATGCGGCCTTACACAAATAGGGTTACTATGTCAAAAATTAATGAATTAGGTTTTGATTTGTTACCGCACCACCTTATTAGTCGAATTGAGCATCGTCCAATTACCAAAAATTACCAAATCGAATTCTTATTTTAACGAGCTTGGGTGTTCTGAATTTTATCAAAGCAGAGAAACGTTGGATCATCGCTGTTCCAAATATATCAAGGTGGCAGGGGATTATGTTAAGAAATTAACACAATATGCAATAGCAACGTTCTTTTCTCTATTTTAATACCACGAACTTTTCAGCCCACCCTGCTATATAATTTTGCTACATTTTTAGTTTGACTTAAAATTTTTTCTTGTTATCTGATTAGTTCCTTGTTTCAGTTTTTTAAGCCGCCGTTTCTTCTTATTTTAATATCCCATATTTTATTAGTAATTAATGTTTATTCCGCAACTATATAGATAGATGGATAGATAACTTGGAGGTGGCTATAAAGCGTATTCCACTTCGTTCTGTTTAAATCTGTTGTAGTCTTTATCACGTGTTAAGAGCTTTTCCAGCCTCGCTTTTGTAATTAAATCTAAACTTCGGGAGTGGTTTTTCCATACAGACTTTCGCTTCAGAATATTCTTCCTCCATTTGTATAAACCACATTCTTATTAAGCCCTCACATTGGCATAGTACGTGGATCACGGTTCTCTCATAACAAAATTTACATATGATTTCTCATATCAAGTCCATATTATTCATACGCTTGCTGAGTATAAGATGCTCTGTTAGCAGAATCTCAAACCTACGAGACTTTCTGCCATGTTCATTTTAAATTTGGGCGATTGTTACCTAAAGAACTGTTTGCCTGTCTTCGACCTGGGGAGGTTTCCAAATGTAATGCTTCTCTTTAATTTTTTACTACGTTTAAAGTGTGCCATCTGGTGACAAATTTTGGATTTCGAAGAAGCATTGTCATCCAAGTTTGTTATGTATCGCAAAATTTCAGATGCATTCAGCCCTTTAAATAATAAATATTCGGCTGCATCACCAATCGAGTTTTTGCATTCCAACGTTCTCCGTCTAGACACTTTATTCACTCTGCTGTAACTTTCAAATCGAATATCAGAAATCAACTAAATTTCACTTATTTTCATGAAGTCCCGATTGTTTTCTATGCATGCATATATCATTGGCGAATGTATATTTAAAAGAAAGGGTATTGAAGAGGCATACATTGAGGTATTTTAGAGAAAACTCATTTTTATTATGTTTAAGTCACAATTTGTAAATAAAAACTTGGTCATTAAATTTTTATGTGTAATTGATACGGCGCCAATACATGTATTAAGTTTGAACACCTGACTAATTTCACCCTATCAATAATCGCTTTGATTTTTTATCCATATTTATAGTGGCGGCCATCCAGCGCTAGGTGCACATTCGACATCTAAATTTTCAACTTTCTACACGCCGCATTATTTTCACAAGTTTGCGACGCAGTTTTTGGTTTTTCCTTAGTAAAAAGCAGTAAAAATGTTCATAAAAGAGGGCTCATTAATTACAAGAAAATTTTATTAGCGCCACTTTTGCAACGGAAGATACTATTGGTATACTTCCTGTCATTTGAAATTTATAGGAACATTTGATTCTATTACAAGTGATAGTTGCGTTGACAGCAATAATCGACTTACATACAGTCAGACACAAAAGTGTTCGTACACCTGAACACATGAATGTTGAGAATTATAAAATGTTAACATCCGGTCATGATAAAGCATATTTACTTCCATTTAAGGACGTTAAATAACTCTAAAAATCTAATAACAATATGAATACTCTTATTATTTGCAATTACAAAAGAATTTGCTAAATATTCTAACATTGAATGTCGCAAAAGTTTTTTCAAGTATTTCTTTATTGTAAGTCATAAATTAGAATGAATTCGATAAATCCTCGTCATAGTATCACATGCTTGTGAAAAATAAGCATTTGATGCTTTTAAAGAGATAAGTTGTAAAAGTAAACATATGTCTGGTAATATGCGCGAGTTAACAACGCTACACAAAGAAAAAAAACTCCTTAGCCAAATAGTTAAATTATTCGAAAAGCGTGTTCTGTTGTGCGGATCGAAAGAAAAATCAAAATATCGTGTACTGTTGAAATTGGACCGAGACGTAGGTGTCCAAAAATTATAAATCAGCGCTATCAGAAAACTGTTAAAGTGCAATAAGTTAAAATTCATAGGCAAGAGCACTAAGAATAGATGGAATTTGGCTATTTTTTATTTTTTTCATTGTGCAGTGCCGTTAACTCGTGCATATTACCAGGCATGAGGTGTACTTTTACAACTCATCTTTGTAAAAGCATCAAATGCATATTTTTCATAAATGCGTGATAGTATGAAGAGGATATACCGAATAACAACAATAGGGAAATATCTTATAAAAATGAAGAGTGCGAAAACTTTTGTGGCATTCGATGTTTAAATATTCAGAAAATTCTTTTGTAGTATAAATAAAAACAGTTTTTATATTGTTATTAGAGGTTTCTAGCGTTTTACAACGTTGTTAAATAGATATAAATATGCTTTTATCATAGCCGGACGTCACATTTGACGATATTCGACATTCACGGAGTGTACGAACACTGTAACTGACTGTATATACATATCTATGAATTAAAATGTTAGCTCAAATATTTAAATATCGACCATTTTGTGTATGGTATAACAAGAATAATAAAAACATATTCACGATTTTTTGCTTAAATATATGTATATTTGATTTTAAACCATTATGAATGCCAATTAAAGGATTTTATGTTTATGGAAGTGTTCTACATTTTGTATAGTAGCAGTCGCTTTTTACTATACACAAATGCGTATCACAATATATAATATTTATAAAATTTCTTATCAAATTACCAGTGAGTAAATTTCTGATAAAATTGGAGGGTTTCCTATATGATCAGTATAAGCATAAACATGCTCTTATGTATATGTATGTATGAGTATTCATATGATTCGTTTGAACTATATTAAAGAATGCGTTTATCAAATTACTGTTCTTGGTGTATTTAACAATAAAGAAAATATAGGCGTTTAGAACGTTGATATGTTAGTTTTCTTAAGTATTAATAAGTGTGTGGTAAATGTGAAATTTGAATTATTCATAATACAATGTTAACTAGAATGCTGACGACATTTAGGTATGAAATTCTCTTATCCCGAAATATAATTAAATTTAATATATTTTTTTTTCTTTAACTATGGACAATTTACATATACAAAATATAACAAAGATGTGATTTATATAAGTCAAACTATAGAATAGATAATAAGGTAGATTAGTTGCACAATTATAAATTATAAATAGTTGTTCACCCTTGAAATTATAATTGAACCCACTAGAAAATTTTAATGTTTTTTCAACAATAATTAAATCAGTTCAAAATCGAGATAGGTAGCAAAAATATCGCGCATTAGCATATTGGCGGCCTTTAGAAGGTCGTGAAACTTGTAACATTTGTTCTATATGAGATATCTGAATATAGATTAATGTATCGAAACTTGTTTGTTGGTATTTTTATTTTGATATCTTTATCGGTCGACAAATACGTTGTCCTTAGTTACATTTGTAAGCTTAACAATTTAAATTCGTATTAATTTATAACACTCCAAGATTATCAGTACATATTCAAATGAGGAGGTAATAGTTTGTAATTTAAGATTTATTAAATTAAAATTTTTAGAAAATAAAATGGACTAGGATATAGATTACTCCAACGATAACAAACAGTCAATAATCCAACTATTTAATATTAACGATGTAAGCATAGTACTATAGTATGTATAGTATATATATATATATATATATATATATATATATATATATATATATATATTATGCTATGATTAATTTTAAACGGCAAAATAAGGAACATACTAATGAATATATGTATATACGTGGGCAGGGTGAAAAGTTCTCGGCCTGACAATGAAAGACTGCGATTTAAATTTAAAAAATGATTTTATTTTTCTACATAATCTCTCTTGAGTTCAACACACTTGGTCCAGCGTTTTTCGAACATCAATATTCCTTCCCGGAAGTGAGAGTCTGGAAGGCTGTCAAAATATTCTTCTACGGTCCTTTCAACTTCTTCGTTGGATGTGAATCGCTTTCCAGAAACAAATTTTTTCAAAATTGGAAATAGATGGAAGTCTGAGGGTGCCAAATCAGGAGAATAGGGAGGATGGCCGAGTAAATCGTAGCCCAAATCCCGCAATTTTCCCATCGCCAACGCACCCTTGAGTGCGGGTGCGTTGTTAGGTTAGAGTAATATACGCCTGTAATTGTTCTGCCTTTTTCAAGGTAATCAATTAACAAGATTTCTTTTGCATCCCAAAACACGCTGGCCATGACTTTTCCGTCGTTTTTTATGGACTATTCCAGATCGTTTCTCAGAAATGATTTTTATCAATTTATTTAGTAGAGTGGTATAATGATTTGGTCTTTTGTAAGATAAATAATCAAATACTGAAAATATGAACTATATACAATTTTGCGTAGGGATGAAAAAATTGTTAGAAAAAGCATATTATTCTATTAATGAATATATATATACACCACCATAAACGACCTACGACGGCAGTGCAAGTAATTAATTGTTTGTTTTTAACTTTTAGCCTTTTGTATTATACATTTACATATATGCTCTCTGTAATGTAAGATTCGTGCAATTTTACTTCATTGGAGGTTGTAAATTGTTTTGTCAGCAACGACGTACAATGCAAATTCAACAATCATCATGCGAGGTAGTACGTAAAAGATTATTGCCCTATTCTCTTGGAAAATGTGCATGGGAATTTACCTCATTTAAAGACTAAATTCTAAGTTTAAAACTTTATTAGGATTAAAATTCTAAGCTACCACCACACATATTTAGAATTAGTTTATGTTCTATTGTGGTACTATTACCTACAATTACATACCATGTCGTTTGTCTTTTAAAGAAAAAAATTGATATTATTGTGGAAAGTGAAAAGTTTGGTACCAGTGCGAGAAAGTTAGCTGGAAAGTTTGTTGTTGGAATGACACAAGTTAACGAAATTATAAAAAATAAATCCGAGTTAGAGAGGCTCTTTGAATAAGATACAGAGCAAAAGAGAAAGTTTCTCAAACCTGAAAGGCAGAGAGGCAGCTGATGTTTCACGTGACACTGTCGCAGCTTGGAAGGCAAAGCTTCAAATATTATTGCTGAATACTCCACCAAAAAATGTTTGGAGAATAAGAAACCGTACCTTTTACCGTACAATGCCGAACAAACTATTTGTTCTAAAAAGCGATAAATGTACTGGTAAAAATTCTATTTTGCGCAAATATGGAAGGTGACAAGGAAAATCCGTTAATCATTGGGAAAATTTTAATCAATATGGTGCTAGAATAGGTATTTAATAAAAATGCTTGGATGACAACAGAGATTTCGCGGCTAAAAGTATTTGACGAAAAAATAAGAAAGCAAAATAGAAAAATCTTATTACTTATGAATAACGCAACGTCTCATCCTAATTGAAACTTGAAAATGAATGATTATTTTTCCGCTATTAAATACCACATCAAATTGCCAGCCATTAAATTGGAGAATTATCCATAACTTCGAGGTAGCATACAGAATATTGCTTATCAAAAAACTTCTATCAATCACAAATAGTGAAAGTTAAAGATACAGAAAAAAAAAACATTAGCTTAACCAGTGCTTTACTTTGGATATCTGGAATTTCAAAATCTTTTGCGGGTTTTGTAGGTCCAGGAAGAAGAGAAGATTTTGTTAAAGAAGACGAAATTTCATTAGACCATCTTTCCTTTACACATGGTTTAGACGTGGAAAGCTTTGCATCTGTTGCTGGTAATGCCTTAATCGAAAATCCCGATTTAAGCCTAGAAGAAATAATCAGTGATTTAATTAATGAGAAAAACTTTGATTCAAGCAGTGAAAGTGATGTTAAAGAAACTGAATGAGAGAAGTGTGTGAAAAAATCAGAAATGTACAAAGTTTCTTATTTTCTAGTGATAAAAATGAACTAGCTATAGATTTTGTTCAAATTTTAACAAAATATGAATCGCGCGATTTACAAACAAGGCTTACAAAATTAAAACAAAATCAATGGAAAAATGTATGTATCAAAAAAATGTGATTTTATATTAGGACGACTATTTTGTTATGTGCATGTATATGTAATATGTGTATACCCTATTTGCACGTATATATCAGGTTGTTGCAAATGTAATGTCCGTTTTTTCCTTCAGTCTGAACTGAATCGCACCTTTGTGAAGACGTGTATGTTTTTGGTGAAAATTATTATTGTATTTGTAGAAAAGGGTATTTATTTTGAAGTGTGTACCTGTTCCATTTCTTGGAAAGATCAATACACCTGTCCTTGTCTCGCCAATGGAAATGCTGTTGGCAAGAGATATTCGGGCAATTTACCTCTTTCAATTCAAAAAGGGATTAAATGCAGCTGCAGCAACGCGAGAAATTAATCAGACGTCCAGCGAGGGAAATTTTGATATGGAAAATGAGCCTCGCGGATATGCGCGTAGCACCGTTAATGACGACGAGCTGCGTGTAGAAGTTGAAAGTAATCCGTCGACAACAGTGCGTAGCCTTGCAGAAACATTTCAAGTGTCCATTGCCACCATTAGTCGTCACCTTTCTTCGATTGGCAAAGTGAAGGAACTCGATCAATGGGTGCCGCACCAATTAACGTAAGCCAATAAGCTCCGTCGATTAGAGGTGGCTACTTCTTTGGCTAATCGACAGAAAGTTGAACCGTTTCTTCATCGAGTGGTAACGTGTAACGAAAAGTGGATACTTTATGATAATCGGAGACGATCAGGACAATGGTTAGATCGAGGTGAAGCACCAAGACAGCATGCACGAGCATCACTTCACCCGCGAAAGATTATGGTGACTGTATGGTGGACCAGTAAGGGTATTATTCACTATTTATTTTTGCAACCTGGTGAAACCATCACGGCAGCATCCTATTGTGCCGAACTGGAAACTATGCATGGAAAATTGAGCCGCTTGCAGACCTCACTAGTCAATAGACATGGACCCATACTTCTTCATGATAATGCAAGACCTCATGTTGCACGACAGACAATCTAAAAACTTTCGGAATTTGGTTACGAAATTTTCTCCCACCCACCTTATTCGCCTGACCTTTCGCCAACTGATTTTCATTTTTTCTGAAGTTTAGACAGTCACTTAAAAAATAGGGACTTCCCTGACCGGGAGTCTGTAATAGCAGTGTTTGAGCAATATGTGAGCCGTCAAAAGCTAGATTTCTTTTCAAAGGGAATTTTTCAGCTTCCAGGCCGTTGGCAACAAACTACTGATGTAAATGGACACTATTTTGCAGAATAAATATTTATATTTTTTTAAATTTAGACTTTTTTTATTCCTTACAAAATCGGACATTTCATATGTAACAACCTGATACATGACATACCAGCACAATTCTGAATTACACATATATTTATAGTTAGACCTAGTTTATAATCTTATAATTTGTACATTTATACTTATTTTAATAGAAAAAGCAGACGTAATAAACTGCTTTTAAAACAAATAATAAAGTGTTATACGTAATATACATGATTTATTGTAAATCGATTGAAGATTGACACTGATGTAATACATCTACTGTATTGTTTTTTATTAGGCAAGTTACGTGTCATTTAAATTAATGTCATACGTTATAAATTATTAATTGTAGTATTAAATAACATTTGAACGGCATTTAGTTTTTATGGATATCCTTGATATAATTAAATAATTTATACGCCAAAAAGTCTGTGATCATTTAAGCAGTTAATTTGTAGGTAGGAAGGCATTTATTCACACAAGATGAAGAAAATTTAAATATTTTATAGCCATTAATCATATTTAAATTGTCTGAAATAAGTTTTATTAATTATTTTATATTGTACGTATACTAATTCATATTTCCCATAATATAATTAAAAATAACCGTTATAGATATAAATCGTCGAGTATCTGCGTGTGCAATTTAACAGTTAAGAACACATACGCATGAAACGGGTTCATTATGTAGAAGGCCAATCTAATTAGTGTGTGTATCTTAAATAAAAGCCACCTTACTTTTGTAACTGACTTGACGTACTTTAATCGTTACAACACAATGGCACAGATTGGAAAAAGAAAGAAAGTTACACACGATCCCTCTTCGGTCATATATTGTAACGGTGAATGTGACATAAACTGATAACATTAAAAATTTATGTACATTAAAATAACTTTCACTAGGTCTTGGCGAGTTTTCCATATATTTGAACCTTGAAAAGTAATTTAGATAAAAAAACTAAAAATATATTTTGTTTATTTTCATGAACATTTATTGTTCATTTTAGTATTTCGGGAAATGAATTGTCTAATATATGCTTATATAACTTAAAAGTTACAATAATAAAGAATTAATTTAAATCTATATAATATTTTTTCTAATTAAATAATTTGTTTCAACTTTGAAACATTTATAATAATCGACAGAGATTAAAACCTACGAGAGAAGGTTTTTGAAAATTTAATGTCCGATCATCAGGGTAAAGAGTTATCAATGATATAGCTTTTCAGCGTTAGACGTACTGTCTACGATAATTTGGAGTATATGCTAGGCAGGTACCGAAACCTAATTCGGTACCGAAACCTATTTCGGTAGGTTTTTTGATATTTTGTGAAATGAATAAAAAAGAAATTCTATAATAGATCGTTACCGATGATAAAACGATCTTTAATAATTATTTTTTATGGCATTAATTTATTGAGTTAGAAAGACTGAGCAGGGGAGACAATATGCTTGAATAAGAATGGAACCAGATTTTTGAAGTGGTGTGGGAATATTCCTGACGAAAAACAAAAAACAAGAAACAAAACCACTAAGGAAAACTAAGAAAAGGTGTTGTAGTTCTTCATATTAATGCACTTGCCTTCACAATCAGGGTTTCGGAAGCTGCTAATTAGTCTTAAAACTTTAAAAATCTCTACTAGAATGTCCTTTTAACATAGATGATGCATTAAAAAACTGCGTTAAAGTATTTTGATTCTAATTCTAAAGATTATATCTAAATAGATCTAAATACGAGTAGATGTCAAATATTTATTAGATATTAGTGGGAATATAAAATAGTAATTACTTTTGAGTTTTCCTTTTGCGCTAATTAAATCGAGCGTTTATAGTGCAGTTTACAGAGATCGATCACGATTTATGATATCCTTAAACGTATAATTTGAATAATGGTTTCTGATATGTATAAAAGCTGTAACTAGGCTTTTTAAGCTTACAATCGAGATACTACTTTCCATTTCTGTCTGCACATTGCTGTTCCCCTACAATTTTCAATATCCATTCCTGCGATATCGTCCATCAGTTCCTTTCTTCATTTTCATTTTGGATGGTTTCGTTTCTTTTTTCCTACCAATATTCTACTCTATATTTCTCACTTATCTTACTATGTTCATACGTTCAAGATATCCTAAATAGTGTATAATCGTCTCGATTTTATGACTGTTTCAATTTTCAGGTCGTTGTGCAACTCAACTTTCTCGATTAGTTCATCTCTCCTCATCCTTATTTATTTTCTTTCCTCTATAAATTACATGTCTCTCCCATAGTTTGATCTTATTTGTAGATCTTGTCCATTATTCAAACGGATGGATAAACGGTTTGTACAGTCTCTTCCTTGCATTCCATGACAGGTGCTTGGATTTAATAATACCGTGCAACTCTCCTGATTTTCTCCTGATTCATAGCTCTATTTATTGTCTCACGTTCGCCTGTAACTGAGTAATTTCTTTGCATTTTTATCTGTTATATATTATTTTATTCTAGAGTTGTATGTATTCACTCTTTTGGTCATTGATTTTTAACCCGCTGCTTCTATCAGTTGTTTTGTTATTTAGTTCTTCTTTACCTCATATTAGTAATTCCACATCGTCCGCACAAACCAAGCATTGTGACTTCCATTCAGTACTATTTTTCGCCTGCTAATTCCACTACTTCTATCCCAAGTTCAAGAGCAAAGTGAACAGTAAATCTCTCTATCCTTTCTTTATTTCAATTTCTTTTGTTTCTTCGCTATCCACTCTAATTGTCACTGTTGTTTTTTCTAAATTTGACTAGTTTCTTTGAGATCTTGAATCTATTCAATGTTCTACGCAATTTATTTCGATTTATTATGTCATATACCGTTTTAAAGTCTACGAACACATGAAAGCGTGTTTTTCATTTTCGTAGTTTTGGTAAGATATTCTATTTGAATTGGTCAATTATGTAAGCTATTCTTTGCGGAATTTTAGTTCAAATAGTAGTTTATTTATAGTTAGTTTATTTAGTTCAAGCTGAGGAAATAAAAATACACAAATAATATTTGACAATAATAGCAACATTATTCATACTCGACCAGTTGAAGTTCAACTTTGGTTGTTGTTGTTATACTTAAACAGGTTGGCACTATAACATGATATACAAAATTTAATGAAATCAAAATATAATATAAGTATGTAAAAAAATTTTCTTTTTGTAATAATTGCAATGTAGATTATTTTAGTCGCTAAATGTTTTTAGAATTAACATTTTGTTTAATTTTATTCTTATAAATTGGAAATTGTTAAGATTTTGTTTACTGTACTCTATTGATAGTGAAATAATTTAATAGTCTGGAATGTGCTGTAAAGACAGATTAAGAAGTAGGTATTGATATTTATACATGAATAAATTAATATGGTAAAATACATATTGCTGTGTATTTTTGAGTAAGTTAGTATCAAGCTTATAATGTGCAAAACAATGATATTCAATATACACAAGGTGTGGTAAGAAATTGAAATTAGACTTTACAAACTCGTATGCATTATGCCTTCTTGTATAATGTTTAAAATCTTCGTTAAATTCTTATATAGGTGTACATAGAAACATATTTCATTTTAATTTATATTTAAAGAGTGCAATAAATAGCTGTAGAAAATTTAATATTTATTTATATACATTAAACATAAAAATTCAATGTAAAAATTAATTATAAATAAAATCAAGGTTTACAAAAGGAATTAAAAATAAAAAATAAAAATTATGAGTATATTTCTCCCACGTGGCACGAATTACGTTCTGGGAGCTCTGGAAAAGGTGACGAGGGATATGTAAGACAAGATATGGTCGATCCGAAGAGAATATAACATTGCTTAAAAGATAGATTACGTCGTAGCTTTGAAGCAATAAAGTCTTATTAATTAATATTAACAAAGTTTAACCGAGAAGAATTTGAGACTTTCTACGTTTTACTTCGGTAATAATTATATTTGAAAAATCAATGTATTAATTTAAGAATTTAAATTCTGTTTCACAGCATTTTTTTAAATAATTGATTTTTTATTAGGATGTTCGCGTTAATTTAATTATATTTGAATAAAGATATATGAATCGGGACGTAAACCAACTAGGCTGACGATAGCTACAAGGTTTGTCATATTCTAGGTAGGTATTTGTATCGTTTTCAATAATTAAATTTTATTTAAATGTCATATTACGTAAATACACAAACAGGTGAACGATAAGCGTGCGTGCAGTAACAGATATGTTACATTTTAAAGGCTATTATACATACTATTTAAGATGCTTTAAGAAATTACAGTTTATTTATGTACGTAATGTATTTTGTGTTATAGTAAGTTTGTATATGAAATTCGTTTTAATTTTAGATGTCTATATTTGGTTTATTTTAGTAAAAAATTATATTCAATAACAAAATTTTTTACTAAAATTATAATTTAAATAGATAAAGCAATATTTCCATTTAATTTATTTATTAAGTTAAAAATATTTTTAAGTAACGTAATACAATTTCATCTTCTCTTTGTGGCGTTCGGGTCTTTGCGTTTTAAATATTTCATATATTTCATATATATATATATATATATATAGCTCATGATAAAAATTAACGCATCACTCAAAATTTTTTAATTGGTGAAATATTTAAAACGCAATTTAACGGATGTCAAAGCAAACACCTGCCCAGAACATTCTTGATTCACCAGCAAAGTGTTCCCTTTGAGAGATTCCACAGTCATAATATCTTTCTCCAGTTCTTTGCTATATTCTTTCATGACCATCTGCAGATTTTCAAACTTAAAACGTTGTGCACTGTGTGTTGCGGTAAATAATGGTTCAACAGCAAGCTTCAATTACTCAATCTTACTTCCCTCAACCTTCTCTTTCCAGTAGAAATTCTAACATTTCTGACAGGTTCAAGTTTGTTACTGAGTTCTGAGATTATTACTCGCCTATTTCTGAAAGCTTGCAGTTGCAAAAAACGATCATCTCTAGCACTCGAGTACGATCCAGTTTTTTTTGAATCTTCTAATCATTCAACTGACTGTCGCATTATTAACGCCCAGAACATTAATCACATAACGCATTGTACGTTCTTACACATTCATTACTGATGGTCGGTTTAATAAAATTTGACATTAACTTGCAATTGTTTTCAACAGAAATACCAAAATTATTTATTGCGAGATAAAGCTACTAGATTATGTTCATCAAAAACATTTAAAAAATACAAAGTTATAGCAAATACATCATAAAGATTGCGTTGTGCGTTAATTTTGGACATGGGCTAAACTGATATCTTTCAAGCAGATGAAAGAAATCTAATATAATTTATCCAAAACCATGTTAATTTTAC
The DNA here is from genome assembly GCA_031893035.1 of Dermolepida albohirtum. NCBI lineage: Eukaryota > Metazoa > Arthropoda > Insecta > Coleoptera > Scarabaeidae > Dermolepida > Dermolepida albohirtum. The sequence continues at coordinate 55,120 of JAVIWB010003680.1, forward strand.
TCAAATCCACTGTCGAAGAGATATCTTTATTCATTTTAAATATAATTTTGACACCAAATATGTGACGACTTTCTATTTTGTGTTCGTTAATACATACAATACTAGCACTGCCCGTAAAAATATGTCTGTTTTAACATCAGATAGGGTCGTCACCAGAGAACACTGTAAAAGAGTTAAAACTGTTAGAATTAACTCCAGATGTGTATAAGCTTAGTTGCTTCAAACAAACTCCAGGTCAATCATCAAAGGTTTATAAAGAATTCAAAAAACTTGAAAGAGTATGCTGTAAAACAGTATCTAATAGTAAAGTCGTTTTTATCCATGAAAATGCAATTTTCTCACCTTAATAAATAAGCATTTTTCATTTATGCAGTGTGTCAGTAATATGTATTGAATACGCATGTAGTAATATTCAATAAAATAGGTGGTTGTATGGCATCATTTATCTGATTTTTGGAAATTCGTAATTAAAAGTTATCATATTGATAACTTTTCTAATTTAATACTTTTAAATTGTTTAGCGCTAACAAAGAAAATCAACTCTTAAAAACGTTACTTAGCTTTAACACAGTAATTCTATATTAAATACTTGTTCATAACTGGTTAAATTGTGTTTACTTAAAAGCGCTAATTATTTACACAAGTCCAGTTACCTAACATATCATTGACCTTTTCTATTATAGCTTATTAATGTAGATTTATTTGCGAGTTATTGAAAGAATATTTCTAAATAAATGTGGAAATATAATTTCATATATTTAATGTTAATTTTATATTGAGAAAAATACATATTATTATAATTCTATAATTAAAATTGTTATTTAATTTTTTTATTTTTAGATAACAAATTTTTATCAATTAAAATAATTTTCATCTATTTTAAAACACTTTTGTCAATAACAAAGAAGTCCATAAGTTCAACTTTTCAATAACATTAGTCCCTGAAGTTGACGAAAGTTTCAACGTCTTCAACCCTTCCTTCATTAAGAACTTTTTCTCTTTAATAAAGCTCCTAAATGTTTAAAAAAATGATAATCTATTTAAAGTGCCAAGACAGGTTGAAAAGTCATTAAAATGAAAATAAAGAAAAGAACTTTGCGGTTTGAAATTACGTTTCCTTCTTAACATAATCTCCTGCCACGCCGATACATTTAGATCAGCGATGATCCAAGGTCTCCGTCTTGATAAAATTCAGAATTATCAAGTTCATAAAAATAAGCATCCACAGTAGTTTTGGCACCGTTATCTGTTGAATATATCTGGCCTGCAAGGTATTTTTTAGAAGTGGAAAAAGATGACAATGAGACGGTGCTAAATTCGGCGAATAAGGCGAGTGAAATCGAAGCTTACTTTGTTTAATTTTGCCAAAGCTGCAAAACTTGTGAGGGCTGCACATTGTCTTGTTGAAAAATGATTTTCGTCATAGCTGTATTAGAAAGATTTGCATTCATTTGTTGATTTAATCTTCCTAAAGTACTCATGTGATACGCGTCTGTGATAGTTTTTTGGGCGGTAATCAATAAATAGGATACCTTTTGCTATCCAAAATACGTTACCTTTCTGTAAATGGAACAGCCATCACCTTCTTTGGGAGAAGAGAACTATTTTAGATTAGTGTATCGTGTCGGGTATAGTAATCATGAATTCAAATTTCATATGAGGTGATGAATAGGCGCCTGAAATCTAACTTTTCTTCCTCAGAACACTTAGAATATGTATTCCCACACATTTTTGATCAACACTGAGCAGTTACGGGACTAATTTTGTGGGTAGCTTCTTCATAGCCAACTCTTCCGTGTTGCGCGGTCTTTAGATATGTTTTCAATCTCTATTATCTCACACATTACTAAGTTACAGCTTTTTAAAACAATACAATTTCTGGTATAATGACAGATTTCGAGGTTCACTACGTACTGCATATTTAACGGTTGTATCACCACATTCGATGTCATATGAAGGAGCAGAGTTCTTTGGATCACTCTTCATGTCATTATGAATATTATTGTTGATAAATCTTTCAAAAAGAAGTAATGACGGTATGAATTTCAATACCATTTCGTCGAAAATTTCGAAACATTCTTAGCTAATCATTTGTCACAACAAAACTAATAAACGAAGCGATTTTAAATTTGACACTCGACTTTGTTAGGCAGACAATTTAATGGCGTATCACAAATAAGTTTCTGCACGTTTATGGCAGTTGGACACTATAATTTTGTTTTTTTTTGCATATTGTATATTGCATTTGTTGACGATTTTATTTTGGCAGTATCTATTCGCTTATGCTTTTGCCATGATATGAAAGAATAATTAACTAGACTTTGTGCACTGTGGATAAAGTGGGGTTTCGAAACATGTTATAAAAGTTAGTGTTTATCCAACCATTAAAATTTTTTAAAATAATGTTCATATGTTATTTCTTACCATATATTATTAATTGGTTTAGAAAACGTTTTCGATTGTTTCTTCAAGAAAATTTTTGGGATATCCATTTATTACATACTTTAATTTTGAGGTTCGACTTGAAACTTTTTTATTAAAGTACTTAAAACTTCATTATCAATCAAAGTATAGGGTTTATCCTAGCTTCAAATAATTCAGCTTCAATACAGGACTTTTGGAACTAATGTTATAAATTAACTCACTATTATAGGTTAACTATAAATTTTGTGTTCCGAATAGTAACCATGGCTCTATTTCTAAGCCTAATTTCATATTAATTGCAATGTGTATTCCATTTTAATTATTTAATATTTAAGAAAATGTATAAATAATTGACTCATTAACGAGGGTTTTGAAAAATTTTGGTTATAAAAAAAAAAATGTAATTTTAAAGAAAATAATTTTACTGTTTTTCAAAATAAATTTCTTTAGCTAAAACATACTTGTTTATTCTTTGGAACCACTTTTCAAAACAGACAGAAAACTCTTCTTTTGGCAGTCGTTAAAATGTGACTAAAAGTCAATAAGCGCCACATTAGCGTCAACATTTTTTACCATGCATCAATGGCAATATATAGAAATCGTTTCTGGTAGGTCTAGAGGTAGGTCTTTTATAAATAAGTAATTAGTCGGATTCCAGTTACTCGAGCTTGTTTTTATTTTTTGGTTAACAATACGCATGCAGATGTTTATGTAATCTAATCTATTGCAAATGATTCAGTGTTTTTCTTACATCTCTCTAATCGTGATATTCCGATTTACTTTAATTAGATTTTCTATGACAATAATGTTTTCATCAACAGCTGAACTTATAGGGCACTTAAATCGTGGTCCATTTTCTAATGTACGCTTTCCACTAAAACCTGCCATTAAATTTTGATGAGTTCTATGGCAAACCTCCTTTAAAATAGTAAAGAATTATGGCCCGAAAAGTTAGCTGTATTATCATATTGTTTATTAAAAACATACGACGTAACAAATTTCTCTCTATATACTTTAATCAAATAAAATAGCAATCTGGAACTGCAAAGAGAATAAGTATGTTTTTATTTTGATCCGTGTACATGGCCTACTAATAAAAAGTTAGTAGGTACCACTCATACATACTAAGGTTTCTTTATCTTAAATGTAACGTGGCATCATCCACTATTTCTAAAGCAAAGGAACACGCGGGCATTTGATATCACATATCAGGTTGGTGCGTAAATTTGTAGTGCTTTTGAATTCTAGGTTATTTTAATGTCGTAATAGTCTTTAGTTGAATAGTTTTTGAATTCGTGCGAAGACTGTTTTTTTATTGACAAAAAATGGAATGTCAAGTAGAGAAAAAGAGCACTTCTGACATATTCCATCGTTTAAATTTAATAGAAGTTAATACATCGCAAGCCATTAGAACTGGGAATAATACAGCACAGAAATGGTTTTCTCGATTTAAAGAGAACCAATTAACTTATAGTAATAATGATAGGAACTTTATTGCCCAACAGGTCGAGACCTAATTGTGGGATAACAATCAATGTTGCAATAGATGAAAAAAAAACTAATTACGTTAAAGAAAGTAGTTAATTCTATTGACTATCAAATTATTTAAATACAATTACTTACATATTATCTTCTTGGTTTTGTTGGCGATATTACACATTACATTGATGGGTATTTTTCGTAAGCAACTGATCCTAGGTACAGATATTCTAAATACACCGGCACTTCTGGATTGTAGACGTGCTTGTTTTTTAATTTTTCGGTTAACAAATGAGAAATTTACCGACTTTCCGACTTCCTCACACGCAGATATTGGGGTAAAACCATACTAACTTCTGGATTGTAGATGGGGAAGGTTAACAGGTATTTTTTGCAGGAAGTAACAGCAATCCACAGTGTTACTAATGATGCTCATCAGAAACTTTACTCAGAAAGAGTCCGGTCGGGAAGAGAATGGAGCCATACCATGCCGACTCATCAAGTCAAACATTCGATAGTCCCTCTTAGGATAAATGTCATCCACTTTGAAAGAAAGAAACTTAAGAAATTTCTGTGAATGTGGTTTTTCTGCAAACTGTCACATGTATGCAATGGGTGTCAAATTTAGAGTGCATATTTTAGTATGTTAATAACGCTAAAATAACGAGAAACTTAATGAAATCTAATTTAAATTTAAAATTAAAAATCAAAGAAAATGCTAAAATAATCCCTAATTCCTGATTTTCCCAACAGAAAATTATTATTAACGTTGCTAATGGGGAAAAAATACATGTAAAGGAGATAGCGATGAGATTCAGTTTAAAACAACTACACTGATTAACCAACCTGTCGATGTTATCCTAAAGAAGAAAGCAGTCACCAATGGTCTTGCTCTTGTTATATATTTTAATACTATTAGCATAGGAAAGAACTGGACAGTTAAGAGACACTAGTAAGATTAATAAATAAAGTAAATGAATCTGCGATCGTATAAGTAGGATTTATAATGCTTCACGCAAATTAACTCCGGAATTGGCCATTATAATGAATTGTAACTAATCGATCATAATTAAAAAATTAATAAATTTAGTTCAATAAAATAATAAAAACGCTACGAATTTATGCATCAACCAAATACCAGGAAAACAATTGTGGTCTGTTAGACATATTCAGCAAAAATAGCAATGTATTTTGAACAAATCGCTTCTTTCATAAACTTTAACATATGTTTTTTATGCTATTAATACAGATATTTTTGATACTTTGATACTGTAAGAATAAATTATAATCACTTGACAATTTTTCTTTATTCTTCATATTCTTTATTATATAAGTTATTTATGAGTTTGGAATATTAATTATATTCGTACTTGGGCTGGGCTAATTAATATTTAATTATGAATGTAAATGAGGTTTTTTTTTAATAAATGACTTTATATTCATTAATTAAATCTTAGATTTATAAAAATATATGATGGAATTAGCCTTCATTTCTCATATTCTTTTTAGCATATTTTATAAGATTTTCTCTTGGTTACGTTATTTGTCAATTTTATTTTTGAATTAAGTAATACAAATTTAGTCAAGCTATTTAAATTGTATAAGAAATTAACTCGCTGATGACTGGTAATTAATGTTCTTTTTATTAATTTTCTTTAAGAATGTAAATTAAAATATATTATTTATATACATCTATTTACGTATCGTTTGTCCATGATGAGTCTGAAAGAATGACATTCCTTTATGCTTATAAGGTTCCGTTATTATTAGTTCACTGTTGGTTAAGCTAACATAATATTAATACACAGTCTGTCGCAAAGAAAAGAAAACTTTTTTAAAATAGTAATTTTTAGCGGCGCCATCTATTAAGAAAAATATGCGTCGGTAAGGTTATGTCAAAAAATCATGACATTTGCAACATTAGAAGCAGAGAAATTGCGTATAAAGTAACAGTGTGTATTTAGCATTACTCGAAAAATGAATTTTGAACAAAGAGCAAATATCAAGTTCTGTTTTAAACTCGGTAAATCGTTTACTGAAACGTTTAATTTGATACCACGTACGAGTGCGTATGAGTGGTATAAACGATTTAAAGACAGTTGTATGGACATAAACGACGACGAACATCCTGGTGCAAAAGAATCTGTAGTTACGGAAAGTAACATTGAACTTGTGTGTGAATTTATCAGAAATGAGTCGAAATCTTCATTGCGATACGTGGGGATTGAATTAAATATTTTCAAAGATTCAAGTCATCGCATTTTGACACAGCATTTGAACCTGAGAAAGATTTGTGCAATGTTTGTACAACACAAGCTAGAGAAATCAACATTGTACAGACTTGGTTAAAGTCTCAAAAAAGGACGAAACTGCAGGTATTCTATTGTAAATGGCGATGAGACGTGGTGTTTTCAATATAATCCAGAAACCAAGCGTCAATGCTCTGAATAGAAGCATTCAAGCGAAGAAAGACCGAAAAAAAGCCATTTGAACAAGTTAAAAGTGAAGACAATATTGATTTGTTTTTATGAGTCGAAAGGCATAGTGGACAAAGAGTTTGTACCAGCTGGTCAAACAGTCAATATTGTATATTATCTTGGTATTATAAAGCGTCTTTTGGCGCGTGTTCGTCGTGTGCGCTCTCAATGTCCTAAAAATGGTAGCTGGCGTTTGTTATATGACAATACACCATACTCGACGCTTATCACTGATTTTATAACTACAAATGGCGTTTTAACTATCACCCATTCACTATATTAACTGGATTTGTCACCTGTGATTTCTATCTATTCTCCAAACTACATTTGCCGATGAAAGGGCAGCGTTATTCCGACGTCGAAGCCATTAAAAAGGCGTCGACAGCGATCTTGATGGATATCTCTAAAGATGACCTTAAAAATTCATTCGACGTGTTAATTGACAATTGAAATGACTCTTGCACTAGGTGATGTTTGTCCATATCGCACAACGATATTCAAGTGGTATAGAGAATTCCAAAGGCGAAATTTAACTGTGGAGGATGCTGAGAGGCCGGGAAGGCCACGAATGTCAGTTACGAAGGAAAACGTTACTACTGTGAGGGAAAATGCTTAGCGAGGATAGGCGAGTGATCTACCAACAGATAGAGGGTACTTCAAGCCTAAATGCACCAGCAATTCGCTCGATTCTGCAAGTGAAGAAACTTTGTTCTTTCTGGGTGCCGCATCTACTGACTGAAGAGCAGATGACACGCCGTGTGACTTGGTGCCGGGACGTGATAAAAAAGTTTAATAAGGTACAATCTCGGCATCTGAACAACATCGTGACATGTGACGAGACTTGGCTGTACTATTACGATGTGCCGACCAAAGCTCAAAACAAGGTTTGGGTCTTTGATGATGATGACACACCCGTAGTTGTCGATCTGTAAAGAAGAAAATGATAGCTGTATTTTTGAAATCGAGTGGAATTATGGAACGCGTCGTTTTAGACACATAGAAGACAGTCACAGCTAAGTGGTATACTGAACAGTGCCTGCCTAAAGTCATTGCATCTATGAAGAACCTGCGGTCAAAGTCAAGGATGAACACCTGGTTCCTCCATCACGGTAATGCTCCAGCTCACCGCGACAAAGCTTGCACCGAATATTTGACCACGACAGGATTGAAACTTCTCGAGCACCCTCCCTACAGTCCAGATCTTGCTCCCTGCGACTTTGCACTGTTCTCGCATGTGAAAATGAAGCTAAAAGGGAGGCGGTTTTCCAGTGATGAGGACCTTCTACGGGTTTGGGACAACGAGTGTGCTTTACTCCCTAGTGAAACTTGGCAGAACTGGTTTAAAGATTGGTTTCGGAGGATAGAGAGGTGTATTGAGTGTAGAGGAAATTACCTTTAAAAACATTAAATAAACAATGCTGTATTGCAAAACTTTCCTAGTACCCTTTGCACCAATAATGGCTAATAGTTATTAATTACGTAACATTTTTCTTTTCATTTATTTACTTACGTTATTTGTTAACCACAATTTATTATATTCGTGCATATTCTTATATATATATTATTTTAAGCCTCGCATTGATCTAGAAAGGTCGAATTAATGATTGTTAAATACAATATAGTACTGTATTCATGATAAACAATATATTCCGATTCAACTATTAAATATTAAAAGAATTTTTTAGCAATTAGATAATTATGGAAAAATCTACAAAGATAATTACAGGTGTGTTTTTATCTTCATCGTTTCGACATTATACGGAATATAATTTTCGTAGCGAAATAGAACAGCTATATATACTTACTCTGCAATTTTCTGCGATCTTGTCCGAAGAATAGAAAAGAAAATACAGCACGACTAATGTTTTAAATTTATAATGTTAATTAAAGCACTACAGAAACCACATGCAAAACCCATAATATTGTATAACATTTTTCAAAAACAACACTAACAATTCTTTCACATGTTTTTACCGGTAGTAATTGATTCGAACGTCGCATTTCTACTAGTCACGCGAGGAATTAAAACGTGGACGCAGACGGATTCAATTGGTAATAAATACGTGATTTTAGGCCTATTTCACCCATCAAATTCTTTTTGGATTCAGTTAGTAACAAATACGTGCATTTTAGACCTATTTCACCCATCAAATTAGTTTCGTTGTCACGTTCAGAAGCAGTCAGGACCAATCTAAACAAAATTTCACCTTGAATAGACACTGAAATAACAGTTATATTTGTAATATTAAGTTGATATCTTTGTTTATATGCTATATGTCTATTACAAATAACTATGCAAGTTAACATTCCAAACTTCATCTCTGAAATCTCTTGTCTCTATTGAGACAAATAAAACATAACATATTTATGATTCAACTCGGTGTTATAGAGCTTTGACCGAATTTAATAATTTGTAATATTATATTGTATTGTATTATAACGTTCTTACATTGGTATTGGCTTTCTTCTATTTATTTTTAATTTTTGTATTCTAATTCTTACTATTTTTTCAAAGTTCTGATAAATTTTTAAATCTATTTGACGAGAACCTGGCAATTATTTAAAAATATTTCAGAAATACGAGGGTAGTTGGTCAAGTAGTTAATTTTTATTTTTCAATATATTCTCCTAAAAGAGCAATACATTTATTCCAACGGTGCCATCTCTAAAATGCTATTCCGGAAGGCTCATTTACGAAAATGATAAGCTCGTCGTTAAACGAAAATTTCTTTCCACCTAGTGCGGTTTTCAATTTTGGAAGAAGGTGGAAGTCGGAAGGGGCTAGATCCGGCGAATAAGGCGCATGCGGTACTAATTGGAAATGCAATTCGTGGATTTTGGACATCGCAACTGTACTGGTGCGCGAGAGAGCGTTGTCTTGGTGAAACAGAATCTTTTTCTTTGCCATTCCTGGCCGTTTAGCACGAATCTTAACATTTAATTTTTGTAGAAATTCTGCATAATATTGTCCATTTATTGTGGCACCTTTCTGAAGGTAATCAATGAACAAAATGCCATTTGAAACCCAAAAAATTGATGCCATCACCTTGTTTGCCGATAAAGTGGTTTTCACTTTCTTTGGAGGTGCAGAACCACGTTCTAACCATTGTTTCGACTGTTGTTTAGTTTCGGGTGTACTGTAGTGTAGCCAAGTTTCATCGCAAGTAACAAATCGCCTACAAAAATCAACCGGATTCCGCTTATAAAGGTCCAAACACTAATTGGAAATGCGCAAACGAGTGAACTTTTGATCAGTCGTAAGCAATCGCGGCACCCATCTTACCGAAAGCTTGGAAAGGCTCAATTCTTTCGTTAAAATGTGGTGTACGCATTCTGTTGAAATGTTTACCATGTCTGCTATCTCTCTCACTTTGAGTTGTCGATTTTGCGTAATAATATTATGGATTTTTATAATCATTTCCTTAAAGTCACGATTTTGGGTGCTCCAGAGCGCGTTTCATCAACACAGCTTGTTCTACCACGTTTAAATTCATTTACCCATCTACTTATTGTGGCGGATGATGGAGCAGATTCACCTAATGTTTTCCTTAATTACGAAGTATTTAATCACAGCACGATACTCTGCTTTTTCCATTTTAACAAAACCACGTGTTCTTTTGCAATCAGCTGCGATTTATCTAAATATCGGAATGTAAACATATAAATAGGCAATCTAAATTACAGTGCATTTGTTTTACTAATTAGAGCGCCACCTACGTATCATTCTCACTACTTGTCAAACTATCATCGTAAAGGACTTTTATATGTTCCGTTTACAAATAAGAACGGAAAATTAATAATTAAGATGAATAGGTAAATGTACATCTAAATATTTCGCTCAGTGTCTTCGAAACAAAGCATATTTCCGAAAATTATTCGACGTCAAAAAATCTTTTGCTTCTTTAATATACCCTGTATAATACAGACGAAATAAAGACATGCGTTACTTTTCATGACTAGCCGCGATAGAAAGAATGTTATAAACTCATGTCTTATGTTATACACGCGCGTACACACACACACATACAAATACAAAAACAGATAAAAAGTTACAATACAATATATGGCAAAATCATATCCTATAATGTACACATATTTAATATAGTAAATACAGTGAATTATTTTAAACGTTGTGTGAAACAAAGATAATTTTATTCATCCTCAGAAAAAAGTTTTTTGTAATTTCAAATCAAATCAAATTATCATAATTATAAAAGCATAAAATTCAATTTCTTTTGTTTCTAGATTGTTCCGACAGCAAAAGTGAAAATATACGTAGATATGCATTTACGAGTTTATTCATAATAAAGATGAATTGCTCAGATAAGCATTGAGGTTACAGTTTGATTTCATGGTTTTTAATTTTAATGATTTAAGATTTTGTTAATAAGTTTAACAATAACACAAAATAATCGTTATATAAAAAATGGGTCAGTGGTCAGCTGTGTTCCTTACGTTAAATAGTAATCATAGTAATTATATTGCTTAAAGAAATTAGTAATCGATTACACAACATTTTATAACACACATTAGGATGTTAACGATAATCAAGGTATTTCGTTTAAATATTATTATATAAAACGTGTAAGAGATATTTTGAAATAATGGGACAATGTTATTGCAAATTAATATTATTATTAAGGGCCATTATTCTTTATGGGACATAGAATTGCAAAGTACTACATAAAATACCCTAGTATGTGTAGATTGTTTACAACGTGTCGACATAATTCTTCTGCAATATTTGATTCTGTGCTATCTGTCGTCTTAGTTGAAGTATAGATTTCCCAATTTTCTCCAATCGTTTGTCCTTGATTTTTCCTTCCTGAAGATTTTACTGCAGGACAGCTAAATATGAAGCACTTTAGGGTTCCTAAAGTGTATGTCCTAGCTCTTCGTTTTTTTTTCTTAATTTCATCATTTGTGTCTTCTTGTCCAGTTCTTTGCAATAAGTAATTTAGTAGTCTGACATACTGACTGATAGCATAGTGATAAATTTCTGGTTTATTTTTCTGGGGGTCTCGTGATCGAATTCGACAATATGTGGTTTGAAAAGGGATTTTTTTCATGGTTTTCCTCACCATTTAATGAATGCTGACAGCCAAAGGGCTTAAATCGAGAGCGTGTGTAATAATAACATGGCTTTTCATTGCTCTATGTAAGCTCTTGGGAGATGTTAAGGCTTAGATTATTATTATGGCTTAGATTTTTCTCGCACTTTATCAGCCTAACGTCGGAAAACTCGACCCATTTTATCTATGGGTATGAGCTTGGACTATACACTACCGGTCATATTTATTTGCCCACCCTTACTTTTAGCCAAAATTATTAAACTATCAAATGTGTACTGAAAATTTATTTATTGTACCAATACAATAGTGTAAAATAAACATAAAATAGTTACATTTTTCTTATATAAAAACTTTATCATTAATTATTATTAAATTTTGCTCTCATCAATGTGCCCACCTTTATTTTTGATAATTGCGGCACATAATAGCGGCAGCCTTTCAATTAATTTTTGCAGTGTATCTTCTGTAATTTGTGCCCAGGCTTCTTGAAGTTGTTCCCACAGTACAGTGGTGGATGAGTACGTTCTCGAACCTTCCGGTCCAATTCTTCCCAAAGAAGCTCTATTGGGTTCAGATCAGGACTTTGAGCTGGCCATACCAATATAGAGATTTGCCCTTGCTCTTCTAGTTGACGCAAGTAATCGCCACACAATCTAGAAGTGTGTTTCGGATCGTTGTCCTGTTGAAATATAAAGTTTTCGCCAAGAATCCTTAGTCCTGAAGGAACAGCGTTATTTTCGAAAATTTCCTTGTAGCCTTCTTTTCTTAGGATTCCCTCAATTTTGACGAGATCGCCTACAGATCTTCCACCAAAACACCCCAAATCATTACTGAACCTCCTCCATGTTTTACGGTAAGCGCAATACATTCTGGCAGTACTCTTTCTCCTGCGGATCTTCTTACGAATATTCGCCTTTTACTACCGAAAAGTTCAAACTTCGATTCGTCTGTCCACAACACATTATTCCACTGATCAATCGTCCAATTCCTATGTTCTTTAGCCCAATTTAGTCGTTTTATCTTGTTTTGTTTTCGTAGTAGTGGTTTTCGCAGAGCAATTCTTCCGTATAAACCCGCTTGCCTTAACCTTCTCTGTACCGTGGACACACTAATTAGTTTAGCACGCGCTCTATTCATTTCAGCAGCAATTTCTGGTACTGTTTTTCGTCTACCGCGTCTACTTATTCGTATTAGATGCCGGTCATCTGCAGATGTCGTCGCTTTGTGTCGTCCAGATCTTCTTTTGTTGGAAAATGTACCACTTTTTTTTTGACGTTATAATCAACGGTTCTGCGATTTAATCGTAATTCTTTTGCAATTCCGCGATTACTTTTACCCGTACGATTATAAGCAATTATCATAGCACGCACTTCAACAGATAACTCCTTCGTCTTCGGCATTGCATGAAAATATTCACAATAACTCTCTATTTCACTGTTTTCGCAACAAAAGATGAACGATGACTGACATAAAATTTATTTTCCTTTTTGAATAACACATCCTAATATTGTAATTAGTTAGTACAATAACACAATATTGGTCATACCTTTCGGAAATGCAGGTAAAACTGTTAATACTGTAGGGATTAGCCTATATAATATTTATGGTATTTTTCCAATTTATGACACTTTTACGATATATCATAAACAATTTAAGATTTTTATATATATATATATATATATATATATATATATATATATAATACAGATTTTTCGAAAGATAATCCGTATTTCAGGAAACACATAAAATTGGGGTGGGCAAATAAATATGACCGGTAGTGTATGATGTAATATTATAGGGTTTTTTATCCATCACAAAATGGTACTTACCACGAGTTTTTGCGCGCTTATTTCAAAGTGATTATCATAATTATTATAGTAGTGATTGAATGGCTGACAATGATCAGGTTAGAATATCTATTATTGATTGGGTTGTTTTCTGAGCAATATTGTTGTTTGTATAATGACTACCTTTTGTACATTCGTATATGTATGTGGATTTATTTCTAGAATTCATATGTGATTGAGAACTTGTTTTGTCGTAATACATATTACATTCGATTCTACTGTTACTGCCTCTTGATTCCAAAGTTCATTTAATTCGATTGCAAGTGGTGTATATTTTGTCACTTTTTTTGTTCTTTTTAAGTAATGTTTGTATCATTTGGTATTATAATGTTTATTATGTACATTTTCTTTTGTCTTCTATAATTAAAAGTCATATCTGCTTTGTTATTTGTAATTTTTTGTGTGTATTATCATGTTTTAGTGCAGCTTATAATAATAATAACCCCTGTTGTCCAACAAATTACATCTACTGATAGGACAATGCATATGTATAAAATACGTACAGTAAAACAATATAACAAATATAACAATATAATACTACTATAATAATAATTTTAACAATAATAACAAAAAAGATACAATGACTTCTCTACATTGTAATTATTTCCAAAATGTTCATTAGGAATTTTAACTCTATGAGCTATCGAACACTTCACCATTGTTGGTTTTTGGTCTCGGACCGTGAAGTATATCCCCAGACCAGTTTACACAGAAGGGCACAAGAAAGTATATGTGAAAATAGTGGCGGGAAATCATTAATATTATTGATTAAATTAAGCATAAACCTTGCCCTCGGGATATCACGTCGCAAAGACAGTACTTGAAAATCTGATAGTCTGGGCCACCAATTGATATTCTCCGTCATGTCTGAAAGATAAAAATATTTAGGAATTTCATCTATACTTGCTCAATAAGGAGCCTCTGGTAAACATAATACGGCGTACAAACAACTCCACGATGGTTCGAACCAATATGTTAGCTTCCTTGAGAGTTTACAAAGACTGTATGTTATATGTATATCACAATGCCTTGCATGATATTGTGTAATGCTTTTCTCAATTATTTCTCTTTCATTTGTTCCGTTATTATTACTTGAATTTTTTCTTCTACGTTTTCTTGTTTTTGTTGTCTAATAATTGCTTTGTTTATGGATGTGCTTTTGGATTGAAAATATTTTCTTATATATCATACCTCTGCCTCCTTCTTTTCTATTTGTAGTAATTCGTACTATGCAGGAATTTGGATGTAGGCTACAATATTTTGTTAACCTTGTTCTATTAAGACGATTCTAGTTCTGTGTTGCGTGAACATTAGTTACTTTAAATATTCTAGAGTTTAGCTTTGACTTTATTATAGATGTTAGCTTTTGCTCATATTTTCTTTTAATTTAATGTTTTGTATATGTGGTTAAATTCCAAGTTTCGTTGTTAAACGTAAAGAAAAATTTAATAACGAAACATCTGAAACAGAAAATTGAAGACCCTTGAAAGTAGGTTTTCGATATATAACATTTTGTATGTTTTTCTAAATTGATTAGATAAATTATAGATATTTAAAATGAATGTAAATTAAATAATAAGTATGGACAAAAAGAATAACAATAAATAAGGAAAAAGCGTTATTCTTCTATTGAATTTTTGGAAAAAATCAAGTAGCATCGAACAGTTACTAAGGAGGTGTGGGTTGTTTAAAAAAATAATTATTAATGCAGACATAAAACGCAGTACAATTATTAGAAAAATTACTTAAATATATTAAGAAATAGAAAAATACTTACCAAAAATATAATGAGGTTTATGAAGTGTAAATATATTCGTTAAAATAAATAAATGTTAGAAAGCAGCTGCCGCTTATAAGTTAGTGGAAGCATTATTACACAAGTACATCTGATTGGATTACCTAAAACTTGTAAATCAGAGGAAATATTTAAATTTGGAATTTCAAACCTATATGAAACTTATCTTATTGCATGCAACAAGAACTTAAATTAGCGGGAAGATTGGAATTTGAAAATTTAAGAAAGAATAACTTGTATTCAACCAAACAATTAAATATAAGAGAAGACATTATATTGCTGGGAAATTTGAATTTGAAAATAAAAGGAACATATATATTTGTAATATCATTTAAATACTTAAAGTGTAATGTAAATATAGTAATATAATAGTGTTTATAGTACATAGTAATATTATTAATTCTAATAATTAAATTTAGTAGATAACACCAAAAATAGCATGGATACGAAGCATGGCAATTAAATAAACAGACTACGCTCCTTCTATCGTGCAGCTGCATCGAGCGAGGCTGTAATTAGAATGTCATTAATCTTGATACTTCCCAAGTAACAAACCGTAGTTTCGTCTCTCTGTCTGCTTTAGTTTACCTTCTAACTTTAATTGTATAGGGCACTGTTATTTAGTAGTGTCGTAGTGGTTGACATATAAAAATCGAGCAGCGATTTAACCTGAAATTCCTTCTCAAATTAAAAAAAATGCCAACGGAATGTATACAAATGAGAAAGGAGGTATTTGGTGACAATGTTATGTTACGTGCGCGAAAGACAGGACATAAAAAGCACAAATGAACAAGTCAAAATTATCTGGAAAGCAGCTTTTAGCGGACAAGCGCATTGTCGTGCTTGATTATCCCCCATATTCGCCAGGCCTCGCGACATGTGACATCTACATGAGAAAGGACAGACCGAATTTGTGGAAGAACGACTCATGCATTCTGCACCTGGACAACGCACCAGCTCACAATGACCTATCTGTGAAGCAGTTTTTAGCGAATAAGAGCATTGCTGTGCTTGATCATCCTCAGTATTCGCCGGATCTCGCACCATGTGACTTATCTGTTTCCAAAAGTGAAAAATGTATTAAAGGAAACGCATTTTTAGTCTGTTGAACATGTAAAAGCAAAAACGTCAGAGTTGTTTAAGAGTGATGAACTACAGTATTGTTTTTAACAATGGAAGACACCAATATAGCGGTGTATAGATAGGGGACAAGATTATGTTGAAGGGAATAAAAGATAAATATAAATTTATTTGCAATAAATAACACATCTCATACCATTCTCGTTATTTAATTGCTACACCTCGTATATTGAATTGAAATTTTGGACTTTTTATTAGATATTTTTATTAGTTTTTGTTATAATCATATTATTAATTGACTTAGCATATAATTATAATTATATGATCTAATTATCAATATATTTTTGTTTATAAAAAATATTTGTTTAACTGAAGTTATAATTAAACAAAAATAAGTAATAGAATTATACATTTGAATAACGAACATATATTAATAATATAGTTAAATAAATTCAGAAAATTTTTTTTTTAATTATTTGATTTTCTTTTAATATAGTATGTATAAAGAGATTATTGTTTCAAAATTGCTTTAACATTTTTCAAAAAGAATCCATGATGTGTAGAGATGGTAAAATTATAATAGAAAGTGTTATATATAAAGATAAGTAAGTATAATAATTTATTTTAGACAATTTATATATTTGATTATGAAGTAATATTTAGTTATAATATTTTTGGCAAGTTAACGTGAGGTATTATTAGAAATATTTACTTATCCATAATATTTTGGTGCGATCCAACGTAGTCCTTAAATATCTCTGGAATAGTCTTCAATAATAATAATGATAATAATAATATATATATAAAGGGTGTTTCAAATTTCGCGGTTTTCTTAAAGAATAAATAAAGCACATAATTTGCATTCACTTTCAAAAACTTTTATTGATAATTAAAGTAGCAGTTATGACATTTATATGCGAAAAATAATATCTGCCAAATGGCTTCCTCTTGCAGCTCCACAGACGTTCACTCTTTTGTTAAAATTTTCAATGACATTTTGACATAATTGAGGCTCTATCTCACCAATGACACGAATAATTTCATCTTTCAAAGCAGGAATTGATTGTGGATTGTTTTTATAAACCTCACTTTTCACATAACCCCAAAGAAAATGGTCTAGCGGTGTCAAATCACATGATCTTGGTGGTCAATTAACATCACCGTTTCTTGAGATCACGCGTCCAGGAAGTTTTTCTCTCAATAAATCAATTGATTAGTGTGCAAAGTGAGGTGTAGCGCCATTCTGTTGAAACCACATATTCTCTAGATCAATATTCATTAATTCAGGACACAAAAATTCGGTTATCATCCAACGATATCGATCACCATTAACAGTTACAGCTTCACCAGCAGCATTTTCAAAGAAGTATGGTCCAATTACACCACCTGACCATAATGCACACCAAACAGTAACTCGTTTAGGATGCATAGGTTTTTCATGTATAATTCGTGCATTTTCTTCCTCCCAGATACGGCAATTTTGTTTATTAACATAGCCACCAAGTTCAAAATGTGCCTCATCGGAAAACATTATTTTTTGAGAAAAATCAGCTGGTTCAGCACGAACCAAACCAATATTTTCTTGTGAACGACCACTACGACTGTATTTTTCAATTCTTTGATCTTCCACCGGTCTCTTGAAATTTTTTAATAATTCGACCAATAGTGCTTTCAGATGAACGATTATGTAAACCATAAAATTCACGTAATTTTCAAAAAACTCGTTTCGCAGAACGCTGATTTTCATAAAATAATTTAACAATTTGAACGCGTTGTTGTACCGTGTACGAAGCCATTTTTATAAATGTCATACATCACACTTTTTAAATGCCCACATACTCAGACGAATTCAGTGCGCCATCTTTATTTTATTTATTCTTAAAAGAACCGCGCAATTTGAAGCAGCCTTTATATAGACGCCAGATTAGATTTTATCGCTAGTAATTTCTTTTCAGTTATCACGTAAGTTTCTGTAACACAAATGTCTTTATTTAAATCCTGAAGTATTTGTATTTTTTTGTGTTAAATATTATTAATCATATACAATCACAAGCAAAATATGTGTATACAAACGGCATAGAAAAAATATGTAAAAATGTGTTTAATAGGGATATGTAAATAACCGAAAAGCCATAATTTGTAAACTATGGAGTTTTATTTACAGTGACTACAAAGAAATATATGCATTAACAACAATACTGTGTATCTGAAATTTTGCTACTTGGTAACTTTCCTGGTATGTTGTTTCCATATCAGTAAAGTATATACATACATACATATATATTTAAACAAGTGTTCGCATTATTCATGGATTAAAAATAGTTTTTTAGGTTACATTGCGCTTATAAAAACTATAATAGGAAGAAAGAGAAAATGTTTATTGTATGTAAACTGTATTACTTAAAAAATTCCCATTTTTTACAATAGTTATAGACCGATATTTTTGGTGCCTTTTGTCGATACCTTGGCATTTATTCTCTAGCTTTATTTAATTATATTTACGATTAAAGTCTAATACATACAATTACATAATTAATTCCAGAATTTGTATTGTTAGAAATTAGGATCGAATCGGATTTCGAATCTATACCGAAAGAATGATTCGGATATCGAACTTACTCCGGAAATTTGTCTCGCACCCAGATTGTATCGGATTTTCATTTTTTGTATATGGATTTGATATGTGTGTTTGGTATGTAATAATGTTGATGACTATGTGAATTTCTTGGGGATAAATTCTGTAAGAATCGATGAAATCTTCAGAAAATTCGTAATATTTCATCTCGTGAATAACAATAGTAGTTTCGAATTTTGATCGTTTTTTATAATAATTTTTATTTATATTAAATAACAGTACATTTACACGGAAATATTACGTATTCTAGTGGAATTTATCTGTATGCAGGAAATCAATAAAATCAGAAGAAAAAATCGTCCGACTAAGGATTAAAACTTGCTAAAAACAAGTCAGGAAACTCTCTCTTTCGGGAAGGAAATTGACCTTTTCGATTACTTATGATGGAACGCGTTGAGATGGAAAGCAATTACACGCGACTCAACTACGTGTATCACTTTATCCGTATTTCATAGTTTAATAGGCGTAGATTGGTTAGTTTAAGTAACAAATCTTTATTGTGAATCACGGTTGTTTCTTAACATAGAACCAGATTAGAAAATATTGTATTAAGATATTTTACGTAAGGTTGTTGATCGTTTAATGTTTGTTTCTTGCAAGTTTATTTGTGACTTTAAACTTTACTCACTTTATTTATGTATTTGCTTTAACTTCGTAATAAAAATGTACAGAGCGAATGTTTAAATTTAGATACTGATTAAAATTACTTAAAAGGCTAATTCAGAAATTTACCCTAAACTTAAAAACATAAATTCATCAGTATAATAAAATTGCGTGAAATAACTTTCTTTTCTTCTCAATGTTAGCTTTTATTATACTGAATTCATGTAGATAAGACGAATTTTTTAGCCAATACAAAATGAAATTAATTAAGACCATAAGTATTCAAAAAAAGGTAAATAAAATCCCTTTCCACAATAATATTTGTATTCTGCTAACGTATTTCGACAATAAGTTGCCATCATCAGCAAGTAATTAATCACAGTGTTGTACTTTGATCCGCCGTATAACTCGTACAGAAACAAATCCGTACCAGACATTAACCTTAACTTTTGACGCACTGTGATTACTTATCTGCTGATAATGCCACACGAAATGTGTACATATATAAAATACGAACATTATTGTGGAAAGGGGTTTTATTTACTATTTCTGATTAATTCAATCAAACACAGTCTCAATTAAAATAGACGTTTAAGACATAAATAAATAAAAAAAATAATTGTTTTGAAATTTACAGTAAAAGTTACAAAATGTAAAATATCACAGTAGCATATATGCATATACAGCAGTATGGTTTAGTATTTAGGATATGTGTCTAGATGGCAAAGCACTAAATGAAAGAACGCTAAATAGGCGAATATGCGACCAAAAATAAATAAATTTTACTTTAATTGTAAGTTACTTTTACACTAATTTGCGTAATTATATGTATTGCATAACACATAAAGGCATGCAAAATTGTAAGTTCATCTTTGTGATGAAAGTCTTGGCATTTTTGAAATTCTTGATGTTTTTGCGATGTAGTTATCTAGGAAACCTCATTTAAAACGTTTCGTCTTGCTTTTGCATTCCTTTGAAAATGTGAATCATTCACTACGATTAGATCTACGTTTTCAGTTATCGTTACCGAAATTTTTGTTAAGGAAATTTGTAGCAAGTCTCTGGGATTCTTCGTTTTCAGAATCAATGTTTTCTAACTACATGAATTCCTTGGTCTTCGCAGCTTTTCAAGGCCATCGTTGATTGACTCTCATCAGAAACCTGCAGTAAGTAATTGTGCAATATGTAAGTATATCTCCCAATCCTGCTGTATCGATTAGGCTTGCAATTTGTCCAGCGATAGGTGCTCTTCATTGAGAATTCTTGGATACCTCCGGTATAGATAAAAATGTATGTCTTCCATACACTGTTCGTGAATTTACAAGTTAATTCCCGTCAAGCGAGATCGATATTGCTAATGGAATCCATGATATTTTTCTAAAACAACGCAAAATTGATTCTTTATTTTCTCTATTTGATTATGAGTAATTAATATGATTCCCCGATCCACCGGGTAAATTACACTTACTACTCCCCAGGCGAATGCTGCTGGGGTTGTTTCCTTTTTTTTAATTTGAAAGAACTGTGTAGAAAATATAGTTCATTACTATACAACGTAAAAATTCTAGTTACAATTTGTTGCCATTTTTTTAAAAACTTTGGTGTTTCAAAACTGTGTTAAAGAAACTTCAGTGGCCTTCGAATTTTTTCTTTTAATTTAATTTCATATTTTCTGGTAATATCCGAAATATCTTCCTCTTCTCATTGTAAGCGTTTTCTTTGCGGTCCAAAGGAAATTAAAGTAAAACAATTTTCGAATGTGTTTTATATATTGTGATCTTGTGAATTATATACACAAGATAATACACACCGAGCAAATAAGTATAATTATCTAGTCGACTCTTCTTGACAATATATACTTATACCGAACATCAAATTATTCTAATACAATTCATTTAATGAATTGTTACTATATGAAGTCAAATAAGATTAAAAATCCTTCAGAGGTTTCTATTCTTTTAAAATAAAATATTTTGTGGAAAATATGGACATTTTCTAATCAAAACGTACTTAGTATAAAGAGTTAAAATTACCAGAATATAACAGTTTTTCAGATGAAGACGATTCGTTGTACCCCGGTATAGTAGTAGTATTGTACATAATTTTGTGTAAACATATACGTTATTTATTCAAGCAATTAGTTGATTAATTTATAAGAGTGCTGTTAGTTAATTTTAGTTCATACCATTTCACTAGTAAGAAAAAGTTGTTTTATTTTGTACTACAAGAAATTAACGAAGCGAATGTGAATGACATAGAAATCTATTATAATAAAAATTGCTTTAATTTAAATTAATGGAAACTACTTATCTAGTGAAGGTAGTTGCAGCTATTTTAACTCTTTTACTTTTTCTGATATAAGAATTTCAAATTGATGTTATTTTAAGAAATAATTATCAAATAAATTATACATGTATTTTGGATTATTTTAAATGTTTTTTCGTATTATACCGTCAAAATTTTAGAGAGTGAAAAGGGATAAAATGTGATTTTGAAATTTAATCTAGAGCAATTTTTACCTGTATCATAGAACATCAAAAACCAAATACTTTTTTGATATATAACACTAATATTTAGACACACACGACAAAAACCAAAAATCCAAATTTTTAAAAATGTTTTCGCCCCATTGAAACGTTTTTTTTGCACGAATGGTAAATAATCTTTAGAATGTTCAAGGGTTAATTACTCACTCACAAAGTGTCAACTTTTCTTTAAATTTTCGTGTTGGGAACCTTCCATTGTAAGTTTTTTTTCCTGAAGCACGTATCTCTGGTTTCCGTATTATATGAATTCGAAAGAGGTTAACGTCTTTGTTTTATGATACAAACTTAATTTAATCAATGGATAGCATTTATTATTGTTTTTAGCCTAGGCAAAATATATTCCTCTAAGTGTTTGATATTTTAAACTATATTATAAACAACTTTAACGAAGATTAAAAAGTTTAGGTTTTTTCATAATTTCTTTCCACTTAATTAAATTCAGGTTTTTTTTTTTGATGTTATTCATTACGAAAGGTTAACTGATTTGTCTAGTACGATGTTGTCCTTTTTTATTAAGGTTACTTTCTTTTTGAATTCATTAACTACTAATATTATCTATATTACTGTTTTGGAAATAATAATAAATGCTTTCACTAATATGGTTCTGCCACTATTTTGTATTGCCGTTCCGATTATAATATCCACCAGGTGTGAATTCCGAGCACAACTATTAGTTGTTTTCATAATTTTCGTTAAATAATAATTGTAACCAGTACGCGGTAATTAAATTTAGCCCCATTATACAATCTTAGAGTTCTAACGAAATAAAATCCAAACACATTTAAAGCGTATACTTTATAATACACATTCTGGTATAGTTTCAACATATATTGTATTTACACTATAGGATATATTTGTTTGAATATTTGGTTGAATTCACTCCGGCGTATTGTCGATATAAGCTTTTATGGTATTTTACAACTTTCTGCTTTCATTCCAAGTTTTTTCGATATTTTCTTTTAAAAGTACTAAGCAATACACTTAAGAACACTCCAAACATTCTCGATTGATCGAGGTCCGGCGAATTTCCGGGCCAGGGCATAACTGGTATGCTGAAATCGCGAAAAACACTTTTGAACAGATTTCACCTATAGCGTAAACATGGAGGGATGCAAAATTAATACATCTTAATCTACTGTAGACGCTTTTTCTTCATTGTTTCGGTTAAACGCGGTTTTTTAGCAGGTCAGTGACACTTTAATACAGCAGCGCACAATCGAGGTTGCAAGATCTGCCATGATACCTTTATATTAAAAGACTGCAAAAGATATAACAACTCTGATGGAAGCTTGTCCATTTTGCAAAGCAATACTAATAGTTTTCCTGTCCTCACTTTCGCTGGTTTTGCATGACCAGTGACTATGTTGTCGACCGCTTGATTTGGAGGGCATATTTTCTTCCATAAATGATGAAATTCTTGTCACTCTTTGGCGTGAAACTTTTACTTTTCTAGCAACTTTCCTTTCAGAATTCAAACTAATAAAGTTTCTATTCTATTTTTCTCACTGTCTGTAATATTTTTGGTCTTGTACATGACGCCTAATTTCGCTAATCTATCCACTAAACTAACATGGTAAATATGTGGTCATAAACATACTTTTGGGGGATTCTAACAATTCTGAACATATTTTACTTGTATAAACGCATTATATAGAGAACATAATATGTATTTAAAATATGTTATTCATCATAACTGTGGCCAGATACTGTAATGTGTATAATATTCTCTAAATTCTATATATATAATGTTGAACCATCTAACAATAAGTTGTTTTTGGTAATTTATTTTTAATTATTTTAAAATGTGTTGAAATGGTACTTATTCTAAGAAAGTCGGTTATGCAAAACTCATCAAAAAATTCCCAACTAATATGTATACATACCAATATGCTAATAATCCGGATTCAGTGCACATTAATGCGTTACTTCCCGTACTTTTAGGACGGATGTATGGTTTTCCATAAAATCATTTAATGGTTTCGATTAATTTGCTGTCTCATATCTTTATAAACAAATTAGGAACGCATATATATTACTACTGAAAATTGTAAAATGACAGTGGGTATTTTGAAATAGATTTCTTTAAAAAGATTAAAATATATCCAACATAAAAATATTTCTAAATTTATTTCTAAATTTAAATAGTTCGATTTTATATTCAATATTATGGACGTAAGTTAAAATTAGTCTTCAAGAATGTATGTACGTCGTTTTACATTTTACGTAAAACCATTAATATATGTATAGTCTTAAAACGGCGTTTGCAATTATTATAGTAAACAAATTCGTCTACTATAGTTTAAAAGATATGAGCGTGCACATGATTATATACATATGTCATTCGAATACATTCATGAACAGACAAAGGGTATTAACCCCTTGGTACTATACGAGGGTAGTTTGACAAGTAGTGAGCATGGAAAAAAAACGAATTTTTTAAATACAAAATAATATTTATTTTTCAATATATTCTCCTAAAAGAGCAATACGTTTATTCCAACGGTGTTCCAATGCCTTTATGGCATCTCTAAAACGCGAATCCGGAAGGCTTGCAAAATACTCATTTACGAAGACGATAAGCTCGTCGTTAGATGAACATTTGTTTCCACCTAGTGCCGTTTTCAATTTTGGAAAAAGGTGGAAGTCGGAAGGAGCTAGATCCGGCGAATAAGGCGCATGCGGTACTAATAGGAAATGCAACTCGTGGATTTTAGAGATCGCAACTGTACTGGTATGCGAGGGAGCGTTGTCTTGGTGAGACAGAATCTTTTTCTTTGCTATTCCTGGCGGTTTAGCACGAATCTCAACATTTAATTTTTGTAGAAGCATAAAGTTTATTGTGGCACCTTTCTGAAGGTAATCAATGAACAAAATGCCCTTTGAACCCCAAAAAATTGATGCCATCACCTTGTTTGCCGATAAAGTGGTTTTCGCTTTCTTTGGAGGTGCAAAACCACGTTCTAACCATTGTTTCGACTGTTGTTTAGTTTCGGGTGTACTGTAGTGTATCCAAGTTTCATCGCAAGTAACAAACCGCCTACAAAAATCAACCGGATTCCGCTTATAAAGGTACAAACACTCATTGGAAATGCGCAAACGAGTGAACTTTTGATCAGTAGTAAGCAATCGCGACACCCATCTTGCCGAAAGCTTGAAAAGGCCCAATTCTTTCGTTAAAATGTGGTGTACGCGTTCTGTTGAAATGTTTACCATGTCTGCTATCTCTCTCACTTTGAGTCGTCGATCTTGCGTAATAATATTATGGATTTTGATAATCATTTCCTTAGAAGTCACGATTTAGGGTGCTCCAGAGCGCGCTTCATCAACACAGCTTGTTCTACCACGTTTAAATTCATTTACCCATTGACTTATTGTGGCGGATGATGGAGCAGATTCACTTAATGTTTCTCGTAACTCATCTTTTATTTAGGTAGCTTTCATATCCTTAATTACGAAGTATTTAATCACCGCACGATACTCGGCTTTTTCCATTTTAACAAAACGACATGTTGCTTCTTTTTCAATCAGCTGTCAAAAATAAACTAATCAACCGATTTATCGAAATATCGCAATGTAAACATATAAATAGGCAACCCGAATTACAGTGCATTTGTTTTACCAATTATAGCGCCACCTATGTGTCATTCTCACTACTTGTCAAACTATCCTCGTATGTTGTACCAGACTACAAACATTTCTTTCTTTCTAGGCGAATCCGTAACGTATTAACATTTTATTCAATTGCTTTTAGCCCTTTTTTGTTTCGTTCAATATGGTATCGTAGAATTGAAAACGCTAACAAGGATTATCCTTTAATTCATAGTTAATTTTATTATTACAATTCATGTTTAATCTAACTTTAAGCGGTTGCATTTGCATATTTCGTCGTATAGAAGCTGCTTGTGCATTGTGTGTGTAATATATGGGTGTACAGTAGAATTTTCCAAAGATTGCCGATGCATCATAAATTCGTGGCCAAATAAACGAGTCAATGTAATATATGCCTTGCGTTTAATAATTGTGTCCAATGTGAATATGTGAAGATTGCCTTGATAATAATAAAATTTATTACCTAACAGGTTAGAACCCTACAAATAAAATAGATAATTACAGTAACAGAAGTAGTTCAATCTATTGACTCAAAAAGAAAATCAAGTCAGCAAATTCATTAATAAAATATAGTTAATTCAATATTATATCCTTGGTTTTGTTGGCGATACCACGTATCAAGTTGATGGGCGAAAGTAACTAATCCTAGGTATCGGTATTCTAAATGCACGAGATTTAGTATTCTGCATTGTAGACGGGGAACATTAAAAGCTATTTTCGCATAAGGTGACAGCAATCCACACTGTTATTGATGACGTTCATCAAAAACCTCAGAGAGAAGGTCACGTCGAAAAAACAACGAAGTCATACTATTTCGGCCAACAGGTCGGACATTGGAGAGCACCTCTCAGGATAAATACTATCCACTTTGAAGGAGAGAAACTTAAGTAATTTTTTATGAATACGGTACTGTCAAGTGTCACATCCATGCAATACGTACCAAATTTGGAGTACGTATTCAAGCTTATTTAGAACAAAGATGTAGTAAAGGAACTTTAGTAAATTATCACTAAAATAACGCGAAACCCGCATAATAAAACTAAGTGACGTTAACGCATCTGATTAAACAGATTTGATATATGGTTTAAAAGTAAATTCAAAATTATAGAAGATATAAAGATCCTTAATCGCCTGATTTTCTCAACAGAAGATTATCATTATTATATGCATAGTTAATGGGAGAAGAAACACGTGTATAGGAGATTTAGTATTCTGAAGATGAACGAAGTCACCAATGGCTTTGATCTTCTTATAAATTTTGATATAGTCAGCATAGGCAAGGACTGGATAGTTAAGAGACATTAGTAAGTTATTAATAAATTAATACAATGGGAGAGGACCAAGATTCGAACCTTGTGAAATACCTGAGCTGGGAACAAATTCATCCTTTGTAAAAAATATAATATCTGTATATAACAAGTTCAAAGATGATGGAAGAAAGCCAAAGTAACTGAACTTATACAATAAAATGTCATGTTTTATAGTATCGAAAGCGTAAAAAAGTCGGTATATATAACATCAACTCGTCCCTTCCTGTTCGAAGATTCGCCAACTTCTTGAGAAATGCAAGCTAAATTCGTAACTGTTGGAGGACGTCCACGTATAAATCTATGTACAAAGATAAACGAGAAATAATAAATCCATATTCAAACTTGCTTCGAATGAAGGTAAAGTTTAATGTTTTGAGTAGATCAGTGTTATTGAAAAATTCGCTGCACCGAAAAATAAATCTTAATGCTTTAATTGTTGAGATACACATATGTACATACATATGTTGGATATGCAAACTGAAATTTAAGCAATTATCAAATAGTATTCTAAGGCTTTTTACTACATAAATTTTCAAAAGAGTATGTCCATTTATAAAACAAGAAGAAAAATGTTTTGATTTTCATAATATAATATTTGTTCGATAATCAGCGACGAACGATTAACATAAAACTAATGAATAATAATAATATCCGCATTAGGCGACAATACCTTGAAAATTTTAAAATCATTAGCATAATTTAAGACATTAAATGGCAAACTTGTAAATAAGTCGTTTATAAAAAGTAAGAATTATAGTGGGCCAAGATTCGAACCTTGGTGTACCCTGAGATAGATAAGAGATAAGATATATACCAGTAGTCATTATAGAAAATATAGTTGATTCTATTGTTCAGGCACGACACCATAAGATTAATAAAACTAAATGACCGATAGTATCAAATGCACGGGAAAAGCTAAAGTAAATGCAGTCAACCTGGCCCTGACAATCAATGTCACTCTTATTGCGTGAAAGTTATTAGATTAGTAACAGTAGATTTTCCAGAGAAGAAAACGTCCTGCGCCGAGAAATATAAGAACGAATATTATGAAATATATAACTGCAAAAATACTGCTCGTATACTTTAGCAAAATTAGAAATAATAGCCATGGAACGATAGTTTGTCTTAAATAGTTCGCCTATTGAATATACAGTGTGTATCAGCCAAATGGAATAAATTCGATAATAATTAAATGGAAGGGTGTTCGAAAAAACGCTCGGACACGTCGATTGGGATTTTTAGTCGCGCATTTTTCTAAATAAAAAGTTTATATACAGGGTGTGTCATGTAAAAGTGGTCAATACCAATACAATGTCCTATACCTATCTTCGACTGTTTCGGAAATATTAAATGTTTTCAGATTAATAATTTTGTTTACAATTAAAATAAGATTTTCACATAATAGTTTGTTTACGGAACTATTAAGTGAAAATCTTTAATTGTACTTGTACTTCGTTTTAAAATACCTTGCCTAAGCAAAGTGTTGTCAGTGTCATAGTGTTGTCAGTGTCATAACTGTTTGAATTTCGTTAACTACATTTCAGCAAAATGGTTCATTTAACAGAAATGCACAAAATAACAATTCTGTAGATGAGTGGTTATGGAGATAACACACGGACACAGATGGAAGTTGCTCACTTATTTCATGAGAAATTTTCAAATTTGCCGTCTATATCCCAAGGAACAATTAGTAACATAGAAAAGCAGTTTCGCGAGTTTGGACATCTAAGGCAAATAAAAAAAGCAACTGCGAATGCAGTAAGTAATGATACCAAACTGAATACTGTGCTTGAGTTTGAAGAAAACACGCATACTTCTAGTAGACAAGCAGCGTCAATGTTCGATGTTTGCCATTCATCGATTACTGGCACATTAAAAGAAAATAAAATGCATCCCTATAAAATTATACCAACTCAGGAGCTCATGGAAGACGACTTTGATAGGAGAACGTATTTTTGTGAACAAATGATGACAATGTTAGATAACAATGTGATCCAATTAGAACATATTTTATTTTCTGATGAGTGTACCTTTACACTTCACGGTCATGTTAATCGTCAAAATTGCCGCTATTGGTCCAAGGAAAATCCTCACTGGATGAGGGAAGAACATACGCAATATCCTGAGAAGGTTAATATTTGGGCAGGAATTGTTGGAGATCATATCGTAGGTCCTTTTTTCATTGATGGAAATTTGAATGGCGACAATTATTTAGCATTGCTATATACCAGCTTTGACAAACTTATATCCTGATCTAGCAAACCCACAAGTTCTAGCAAATACGATGTGGTTCCAGCAAGATGGAGCACCACCCCATTACCAAATCAATGTCCGGCAGTACCTCAACCAAATATTCCCGAATCGGTGGATAGGTAGGCGAGGATCGATGGAATGGCCAGCACGATCCCCTGACCTAACGCCATTAGACTTCTTCTTATGGGGATATGTCAAGAGTATAGTATACAAAACTAAACCCCTCGACTTAGCTGACTTAAGAAGACGAATAATAGTTGTGATTAGATCGGTCACACCTGAGATGTTGAGCAACGTTAGAAAAAATTTTTATTTAAGATTAGGATGTTGTCAAGACGTTTGCGGCGAACATTTTGAACATCTCCTACAGTGACATTAATGTTTTTCTTGTTATTTTTTACATTATCAAAAATTTTTCAAATTAATCTGAAAACATTTAATATTTCCGAAACAGTCGAAGATAGGTGTAGGACATTGTACATGAAATATGTCTGGAATTTTCTAAAGAATCCAAAAATTTAACATTTAATAGGGTGTTGCATTTAAAATAAGAAAGTTGGTATTGACCACTCTTACATGACACACCCTGTATATAAACTTTTTATTTGAAAAAATACGCAACTAAAAATCCCAATCGACGTGTCCGAGCGTTTTTTCAAACACCCTTCCATTTAATTATTATCGAATTTATTCCATTTGGTTGATACACAGTGTATATATTTGAAAGTTTAGTGTTTTGCCTCTATATTTTGAACTGCATCTAGCGACTTCTGCTAGAAATTTATAAGCGTTTCAGAATCTCTAAATCAGAATTGCTGGCTGTGCTAGATAGTTGAATTTCTTTAGTTCATATTGGTTGAAGTATTGACTTATATATTAGTAGTTAGCTTTGTAACAGTTAATATTTTATATGGATTAGAATTAAAATTAATTAAATATATTGGTTGACTTTTATGAATGTAACGTGCAGGCCTTGTACTTTATTTGAATTTAAAGTCGTCATATGAAATAGTACCATCATATATACACCTTATAATTTATGAATTATTGTTGAAATCTTTAATACTTTATCAACTTCACTTTACTAACTTACCTGGCTTCTTATATTAGTGATATTGATAGTAAAGAAATTCAAAAAAATTTAATATAAGCATTGAAAAACGCATTTCTATTTTTATAACAAAATTTTTGACGCACCAGCAAACTAGGGCGAAATCTGAGTATGTCTTATTCAAGATAGACATATGAAAAATTTTTCCGAGAAACAAAGACTTTTTTTATTCTTTTCAGCTTTTGTTTCGGTTTGAATGGTCAGTTCTTTGCTTTTAGTGATCTGTCTATATCACTGTTCATTTGATTTTATGTATCATCTTCGCCATTTTATTCTCGTCTGTTCTCACCATGGATCAGAATCATTGCAACTGTGAGATTTATATATTTTTTTAATATATCTCCGTTATAATCTTTTATTAAATTTCATTTTCAATCTGCTGCATTCTTGTTACTTCCTTTTATTTTTTCTAATATTTTCATCTGTTGAACTTCTTTTTGCATCACTGAGGTTGAATAGTATATCTGATTCGTTATACAATTAAAAAAAAAACAATTTATATATCTTAAAAACCTTGTACTTTTTGTTGTATTCATTCGTGGTTAAATGCCATTATTTTATTAATATTCTGTGTTTTCGTTCATTGTAACTCTTAGATATTTTACTATATATTTTGTCCACGTGTATACATCTCCGCCTCTTCCGGCCCGTTGATAATAATTATTTCCATTTTCTTTAAATTGTAACAAATAACAGGAGATCATCAGCTTACAAGGATCATATACCTCAACTCATAATTTTTTATATCCTAGATGTTATACGGTTCTTGCGTTGATGTTACGAGGGGTGTATTTTAAGTAACGGCCGTTTGAAAATAAAAACCAAACGAAAGAAAACTTTAAAAAACCAAATTTATTTTCAAATTCTGTATACATTTCTCTATTTTTTAACATAGCTATCAAGTTTGTTTAAACACTTATTAAACCTTACAACTAGATTTTGAATACCTTTTTCATAGAAACTTGCCGCCTGCTCCGATAACCAAGAGATTAGGGCCGTTTTCACGTCTTCGTCATCGTTGTAGTGGTTGTCGCTGAGATGAGATAGCGGAAAAGATGGAAATCGCTCGGCGCAAGGTCGGATCTCTAGGGGGGATAGTCCAAAACTTCCCAGCCAAAAGAGTCGCAATAAAGCTCGGATCTCAGCTACGTTGTAAGGCCTTGCATTGTCATATAATAGTAAAATTCCCTCTGTCAGCATGTCGCGTCATTTGTTTCGAATCGCTTTGGGTAGCTTTTGCAGAGCTTAGCTGTAGACTACCGCATTTATGGTGTGGTGGGTGATTCGATAATTTTGAACATTTTAAAGACACAGAACAGACCGTACGGGTTATATACACAGCTGCAACTAAGCATAGTCGTTCCCAAGGAATGCCGGGACATGACGCAAGCACTCGTTACGGCGCTCGCACCACCTATTAGTGTATACAATAAAACGACCCTTACTTAAAAAACACGCCTCGTATATACCATATATATATCCTGGAAACAAGAAAATTTTTCAGAGATATTTGCTGTTTTGATGATATCTATGCAATCAAAAATATATAAGAATGATGTAATGGTTAACTGAAACATGAGTTTGTAACATAAATTAAGATAGATATAAAAATTCAAACAGGTGCATACGAACTCATAAACACCATTTTACAAATTACCACTGGAAAAATACGTTATAGGAAACTGTGTATTGTGTTTATAGTGCACTAATAAAACTGAATTAGTTTTGCTAATAGAATACAATGACTAAGACAATTGTTTTCGCGAATGATTGGCATTAAAATTGTAATTATTATCAAGGTCGTAAAACTAAAGGGCAATGCACTTTATGAAGATCAATATCTTTATATTAATACAATTTTTTTTCGTATTTAATTTTCTATTTCCATGTTTAGATTTTGCCTCTAAATATACTTCAAATTATTTAGTACTAGTATTTTTACTTTTCTTCAGGATAAAATTAGTTTCAGTTTATATTACATGTACGACATTTTTTGTACACAGATAATTTTTGTCTATAAATAAATTTAGATTAATGGCGGTTGGCTACTTTAAAGTAGAGAATTGTTACTGTTTTGGTACTATGCGTTATTTCTATATCAAAAACTGTTATTTAAAAACGCTAAGTAAGACAAGAATTTGAGTATCAATGTTCTCTGTTGTCACCGAAACTGTCAAATGATAAAATTAGTTATCTATCTGCTTTTGGGCTTTCGGGCTGGAACCGCGTCACTTGTATATCTGCCGACGTTTCGTACCCATTTGTATGAGATATCTTCAGGGCTCAACTACTGCACTGAAACTGTTTCAGTGCATGGACTACGACCGCGGAAGTTTACGGACCAGATTAAATTAGTTATCTCTTTATAAGTAAAACCTATATGTAAACTTGAATATGTGTCGATTTCAAAACCACCAAGAACTAAACACATTACTATAGTTTTACATTATTTTTTGAAGTCTATATTTTAATGACTAATAAAATGCATTTTTATAGTGTGTATGTAGAAAATTTGCTGAAAATTCATATTTTTTTTAAACAACGTTAGTTAGAATTGTAGACTCAGTTTTTCTAATGATAAAGCTCATACATCCGTTAGCAATAAACACGTAAAAGAAGTATGTAAAAATATTTCATTATAGTATTATGTACATCTTTGTTCTAGAAATATCTTACAATTCTTAGAAAATAAATAGTTAAGTAATGTTGACAAATATTACTATTTATTCGAAATATTCTTCTTCAACAGAAATTAAACGATTTGCATGCTTAAAGTGCATCAAATGTCATCGATTGTATTGTTATTGAGAATGTCGGTCTCTGACTGTCGAATGTCTGTAAAATATAATAGTTTCCTTTCATCGCGAAATGTAGTTTAGGGAATGAAATAGCAATCGAATGGAGCTAAATTTGGTTGTTAACTGTTAGATTCTAGGTATTTAGGTATGAACACGACGAATATGGCCTACCACATGCTCCAATATTCCAAGATAATAATCGATGCGTAATCAGTTAATCAGTTGTATCACTTGGAATGATTTCTGTATAACTAATCCCCTTAGCATGGTAAAGAGCAATCAGTCTTTTCATTTTTTACTTTTTCAAAAGAGTTTTCGTGTTTCTTTAACTTTAGGCGATTCAATACTATGAGACTTGATTTCTCGGTCGTATAAAAAATAACATCTCATCACCAGTAATAATTGTTTTTAAGAAGTTTTCGTCTCTTGGAACTTTTCTAATGATATTTTTGCAATGCCCGGTAAATAGTATGTTGTTATAATAAAAAACACTTAAAGGTAAGACTAGAATGTTGCAATATCCTCCCTTTTTTATTCATTACTCTGCGAGTTAAACTATTTACCGCCGACCAAATTCTTATTTTTGCGCCCTTTTAAAGTCATCTTTACATTCTAATCATCTGTAAACTCTAACTGTGTCACTTACTCAGTGGCATATAGACTAAGATCCCCAAAGCCAATACTATTTCTTTAACAAACTCATCGTAATTTCATTAGATAGCAATGGAAGGAAAGGAATGGTATCATTTAAGGATTTCGAAAATTTAAATGCCCTATATTAACTACTTAATTTAAAGTGTTTGCAAGTATATAATGTATTAACCCCTTAAAAACCAAGGCAATTAAAAGTGAAAACTTGCTTAA
Source organism: Dermolepida albohirtum (assembly GCA_031893035.1). NCBI lineage: Eukaryota > Metazoa > Arthropoda > Insecta > Coleoptera > Scarabaeidae > Dermolepida > Dermolepida albohirtum. The sequence goes on from JAVIWB010003680.1 coordinate 89,023, forward strand.
TTCATTTATTTAATTTAGTTAAAATATACATAAGGAACATAAAAAAAGTAAAAAATTATAAAAAAAATTCAGGAACTGTGGTTTTGGAACTGTACCCAAACGGGTACAATGGCTTAGTATTATATATATATATATATATATATATATATATATATATATATAATTAGTATGTTTATTTTTTAGTGTGATATATTTCAAAACACTTTATAGACAAAGTGCAACGTCACATCGTTCACACATCCATCTAATTCTACTATGGTATTCGCAGCATCGTAAAGGGTTTTTTATTCTCTTGGGGAAGTGGTTTCCAGCAATAGTAGCTACACCAAGTGCCAGCGAGCGTTTCGAAGTTGGCAGAGTCTGCATATAATTTCGAAGATAGTAGCGAACAATATGACGCTGAAACTCTTAACAGGTCCACTTGGGACTTGTTTGCAGTTTTATATAGAATAAATTCCACGCATTGACCACAACGGAACTTAACATTGTGGTAAAAAGCAGCCATCACCATTTCTTTCCTCGAAATTTTATTATCTTTTTTATTTTTTTAATTGTTTAAGTGGAATATCTTCGCTATCGCTGCTACAAAATATCTGGCACATCGTATGGTATACGGTCAGCTTCAATATTTTCGGCGACACCTTCTTCTTCATCTGTGTTATAATCCGGGCTTGGAGGTATAATAGAAATTTTAAATTCGTGGTGATCTTCCTCAGCTTCAACATAATTCAAGGCACAGTTCAAGGTATTGAAATGTCTGACGTAAAAACTTGACGTTTTTATAGTTGGAAATTTTTTGTGGGCAAAAATCTAAAAAAAATGCATACCCAATAAGCCATTGTACTCAATTGGGTACACCAATTTTTCTACTTACCCAGCGTCGTTACAATTAGTTTTTTATCTTTCACCTGTTTATAAATTGGAAACACAGTTATTCCCCTATGCAAAACTATTATAATAACACTTATTATAATACAACAGGTTTTACTCCACGCAGCTGAATAGTCACTGACCTAGCTAATATTTGCAAAATTAACGCAAAGGTATTAAAACTAAACAAAATATACAGTAACGGTACTATTTCTGGACACTTTGTTGATGTGTGCTTTTTAAACACATTATGTTGAATGCAAAACCAAAAGAAACGTTGCGTAATTTCACTTCTCGCAAAATTAATGCCTATTATCTACTATATCTTCATATATTTTCATGAGCAAAGATTAAGATATAAGATTAGATTTGTAATAATGTTCACTGAAATGGCAGACATTAAACTAATTTGTTTCTTGATATAATGTAATAATTAAATTTTATTAATTATTTATTAATAATTTTATTACTCTTTATGTGATCATAACATAAAACTAATGAAATTAAAATTCCACAACTACAGTTCGGTAATTCGATATTCTTTTAGGCAAGTATTTGCAACGGTGTCTTCTTTTACATACAAGAAGAATGACTTGAGAAAGGTTTGCCTGGTAGAAGAACAAATGGATACAACAGTATAAATGGCTTTAGTATGGCAAGAATATAGGAAGTACAAGCGGTTTAGACGACATAGATATGATGGCAATGACAGAAGCATTAAAAACTGTAAGAAACGGGAATGCGATGGTGATGGATGTAATCAATACTAAGTTGTGGAAATATTGGCGCTTAACATTACAACTAAGACTTCTGTATATTTTTACAAAGGCTGGAATATGAAAATGATAATAGGTGAATGACAAAAAGCAAAGTAATCATAATATCTAAAAATTTAGTTGAACTCTGTGCAAGAATTATTTGGGTATAATTTCATTAGATTCAGCTTACAAAATATATCCAAAAATACTTGACAAATAAATTAAAAACAATTTTGGAAGGAATGATATATGAAGAACAGACATGTTTTAGCAAAGGTCGATACACAAGTGAGGAAATCTTTATTTTGGATTGAATAATAGCGCAGAGCATTCAACAGAGGAAGTATTAGAAGATTTTGATAGTGTAAACAGGAGAAAAGCTTTGGAATATAATGTATGATCAAGGTTACCTATAGGTCTTAATAAATGCTTTAAAGAGTATATACAAATTCAAAAATAAAAATGTGTGCATGAAACGAACATGAAAAATTGATTAAAATTGTAAGTTAAACTTCTATTTATTGTGGTACATTTTCTATACCTACATATACACGATAATCCACCAAATAAGTAAGAAGTCTGATTTCGTAATTTTTCAAGACAAGCAGATTTATATCACAAACACTACCGCTAATATAACGATGAATAATAACCTACATATATTTGAATAGATACGAACATATAAAATTTTCTTGAATGAGATAATTTCTAACCGTCATAATTATAGTAGGCGTTAATGCATGAAATGTAGTCTTTAGCTATTGAAATACAAACTTAATTCTTTGGTAGATGAGGTTAATGTGATAATGGCATCCTTGGAAGTACATATAATTTCATATATGATAGTATTTCGACGGTATGTGGTCTATAACTTGGACATTAGTATTAACATAAGTGATTGCTCTTTATTTGGGAAAAAATAAGACATTAAAAAACTTTAATTAAGGCTTGTTGTACTTTGACTATTAAATTAAGCGCGTTTTAATTAAGATTTACTATATACTTTAAGCCACTCTTTATAAACATTAATTGGCATATGGCGATAATTTTCATTTTATTTGTAGTTGAAATTTAAACAAATTCAAGGTTGTTAGACAAATTATGTGTGTTAGTAACCTGCTGATGTAAAAGTATATATAATAGTCGGTATGCAAAATGTGTTTGGTTAATCTATAAATAGACATACATACTTATGTACTAAGAAGTCGTTGAAGATTTTTTTAACATTGTTTGATGGTAAAAGTTTTTTACGTTTATTCTCCAATCCTTTTTATTTCAGCAATATGTTAGAATTCGGTAAAGTAAATTTTGTGAAATTCTAATGGCAAAATACTATAGCATTAGTGCCAGGAAATGATTACTACCATTAATATGCAGTCATATTATCACTGTGGCAACTGTTTCAAATATGTGGGTAAGAGTAGGCGAGGTAACCGATGTACCACTTAGATATCTAATAATGTCGTTACTGCTGACCTATATCGTTCATAGACTAAGGTTAATAACGGCATAAATGCTCACGCTATCATTAAAAACAATTCTGAAAGTGTTCTTAGTTCTGAAGATAAAGTAGTTCTAATTGTAAGCTACGCGACAATTTACATTTCAAAAACTCAAAAATTGTTACAAATAAACGTATCTGAGTTTATTCGAGGTCAATTTAAAAATGTATATTTATTAATAACATGGAAAAAGTTTATAGCTTAACACCATTATGTATTTGAGTTCTATCTTCCTTCTCTTTTCTGCTATCACCACCGCTGCACAATTAAAACTATTGATAGAGGCAATCCTGTTTATTCTCAAAGTCTAAGCTTAAGCATGTTATAGAGTCTTTAAGTAACGGTGCATTTGACTGCATATTATTAGAATTGTGTCTCTCTCAAAACAAGAATTGGTTTTTAATGGAACCCATTACATTTTTCTTGATCGGATAATCACAACTTTACCTTACCCGACAATCTAATTTAAGAGTTTTTATGAAAAATTTAGAAGTAATTTATGCGAAAATAGTGACTATTTTTTCTATAACTCCAGATATAAACGCATTATATACCTAAACACATTGAATTTTGAAATTTGTGGTCATTAATTAAAGGATAGGAAGCTTATTCTTTATTTTCATTTCACTCTTCTAATTACATGTTATTTAAAGTATAGTATTTTCAGATTAAAATAAAACGCAAACAATTTGGTGCCGGAAATCTAACATCTGATTTTAGATGTTTTTAATGTGCTGATTCCAAAAATGACAACAGATTTTTTCTATCAGCTCTAGTTTTTGAGATACAGGTTACAGGTTAATTGATATTTTTTTCTGATAAAGGACAACAAATGAAGAGATAAATAGAAATTTCCCAGAATGTAATTAGCCAAATGGAGACCTGGAATTGTCCCTGACCCAATGTTCCTAAAATGGCCTTCAAGAGATGTCATGATTCAAGGAAAACAAAACGTGATCAACGAACCTTTGGTTGCAAGAGAAAAAATCTTACTTCCGCCCTTGCATATCAAGCTAGGCTTAATGAAGCAATTTGTGAAGGCTTTAAATCGAGATGGAAATTGTTTTGGGTATTTATCACGTAAATTTCCTGGCATTAGCACGGAAAAACTAAAAGTTGGTATATTTGATGGTCCTCAAATAAGGCAACTTGTTAAAGATCCACAATTCACCACATCAATGAACGAGACTGAATCTAACGCTTGGTGTTCATTTGTTCAAGTAGTACAAAATTTTCTTGGCAATCATAAAGCAGAGAATTACGTAGAATTAGTGGAAACTATGCTTTCAAATTTTAATATTCTCGGCTGTAACATGAGTATAAAAGTTCACTACCTCCACAGCCACCTAGATCGTTTTCCAGAAAACTTAGGTGATTGTAGTGAAAAACAGGGGGAAAGATTCCATCAGGATATTAAAACTATGGAAGATCGTTATCAAGGACGATGGGATAGCCACATGATGGCGGACTACTGCTGGAGCCTTCAGCGAGACTGCCCTAGTAAACTCCATTCTAGAAAGTCGTATAAAAGAAAATTTTTATGTGATTAGTGACTAATGTAATTATGTAAATTAAGTTTTTGCAATAAATACTTAAATCCATGTGTCTTTGTTTTTTTAACTGTCAATAGTAATATTATATATTATAACAGTTATAACGTAAAATATATACACAATTTTTTAAAAAAATCTCAAAAACTAGATCTGATATACCAAATCTGAGAACTTTTTTACATTCTGCATCCAAAAATTACCCAGGAACAGTTAAAAAATCGCAGGCACCAAAATGTGTGTTGGCCTGTGTTATTACTATTTTTCAATACATTTTTTAATATTAGTTGTATATGTTTCTTATTTGATGTCAATAGATAGAATAGTAAACATATGCAATTAGTTTAATCACTTAAGGTTGATATATAACCCCTTCCCACATTAATTTTCGTATTCTGTATACGTATTTCGACAACTAAGTTGTCATCATCAACAGATAATTAAACAGCGTTGCATCTGGAAAACTACGTTACCAAGTTAATCAACCGTCAAAATTACAATATGCAATTAGATCGAAAGAAAAAGTAACGTGCTTTCCCATACCTTAAAAAACTATTTTATTTTAGAGAGAAATGTTTAATTGAATATATTTAGTCACTAATTAAAGAAACGTATATTCATAGAATGTTTAATATTTCAATTATAACGGCTCAATCACTTTGTACCTTTACTTTTAATAATAGGAATAAAATTATACACGTCTCATATACATGTAGATATATCAACAGAAGAAATTATACGAATAAAATGATAAATGACACTAGAAAACTTATAGGATACCATTTGCACACGCATGAACACATTTAACGCAACGTAATAAATAATACCACAAGTACTTATGTTAGAACCCTCGCGTTTTCTATTCCTTCTTTTTTATTTTCAAACATGAAAACCAGGGTATTGCAATGGCACGCTAATATGACATAATAGACGTAATAATCTGAAGTCGTCAAATCACACGATGTAAGTGGTTAGTCTTACTCTGCTTCTAATGGTGTCTGAGGAGCCTACTGTAGATTTTCTGCACTTTAAATGCGGAAATTTTGTTTGTTAACGTAGCTATTCAACCAAAAATGAGTCCCATTGCTGAACAAAAATTTTCGGTGAAAACCGGAATCAGTGGCTGTTGTTTTCTGCCCAATCAGTAACAATATGACGTAAACGATGATCATTCGACTTCAATTCTTCAACGAATTGGATATTGTAATATAGGACAAAGATTTTTCACAAAGTCAACGAACATAGGCCCAATTGCCAACAGCGCACGATACCGAATCGAGTGTTACAGATCTGCTTCAATATTAGGGCGATATTCGCGTTGTTGCGGTGTGAACCTTTCTATGAAACGGCAAACCTTTAATCCTTGTTGGAAAATACGATACTCTAAAAGGAAGAAACATACATACATAGAATATTAGCTGGTTTTTGAGGTCGTTACTTTACGAAATTCCATTACACTAAGGAATAAATAAACTACTTTGTCTAAATTTCACACTATACAGAGGGTACCAGGAAAGTTTTGCAATACAACTTTGTTTATTTAATTTTTTCAAAGTAATTTCCTCTACACTCAATAGACCTCTACATCTTCCGAAACCAATCTTTAAACCAGTTATGCCAAGTTTCACTAGGGAGTAAAGCACACTCGTTGTCCCAAGCCCGTAGAAGGTCCTCATCACTAGAAAACCGCCTCCCTTTTTGCTTCATTTGCACATGTGGGAACAGTGCAAAGTCGCAGGGTGCAAGATCTGGACTGTAGGGAGGGTGCTCGAGAAGTTGCAATCCTGTCGTGGTCAAATATTCGGTGCAGGCTTTGGCGCGGTGAGCTGGAGCATTGTCGTCATGGAGGAACCAGGTGTCCATTCTTGACTTTGGCCGCAGGTTCTTCATAGATCCAATGACTTTAGACAGGCACTGTTCAGTATACCACTTAGCTGTGACTGTCTTCTGTGTGCCCAAAACGACGCGTTTCACAATTCCACTCGTTTTGAAAAATATAGCTATCATTACTAGATGTCACTACTGGTGTGTCCTCATCATCAAATACCCAAACTTTGTCTTGAACTTAATAGTACAGCCAAGTCTCGTCACCTGTCACGATGTTGTTCATATACCGAGATTGTCCCTTCTGGTATAAGTCACCCAACCATCATCGTTTGAAAAATAGCAAAATTTATTTACTGTTAAGGAATTCTTGAGTATGAAAAATTTATATACATTTTATTTAGCTTCGCATGCAAATGTGAACAAATTTGGAAAATGAAGTGCAAATCTATGTAGCACCAAAATTTCATAAACTGAAATGTTACTTTCAAAATGCTTTTTATTTTCGATTCTAGGATTTTGTTTTCAATTCTTCTTTCTAATTATTTAATTTTATTCATCAAAATAAAATAATTGAGTTTATTTTCATTAAAGAAATTTTATATGGAATATATTTGTATATCTGTATTTGAAAGTTTGTCCACCCTGACATACAATATAGCTCAATTGTAAAAAAGCAAAATAGCATATAATTGTCGTGATGTCAGTAAAAAAATTATAATTATTTGATAATTGAGAAATAACATTTACGATGCAAGTATCGCAGCGATAATTTGAATGGTTTTAAAGTCATGACAGTGACGGCTGTAATGAGTAATAAAAATATATATGTAACTTTTTAACACGTCTATCAATATATAAAATAACCTAGCACTAAAGCTGTCAATATATACATAACCTTAATTAAATACATACATACGTATTTATGCAATTTAATGTTTGGCAGACTTGTACAATTACAATCTGGTTAATTACAAAAACGAAAAGTAACCAGTAAAAGTGTATATACGTAAATACGTCAAAACGGTTTAGTACAATTCTGTTTTAAATAGAAGAGATATGTATGCGAGACTACAGAATGTTTAAAACTTGTACACTATTTCATTTGTTTGTTCACAAAAAAGTGAAGGCATTTTATTATTATACATACTTATATATGCAAATGTATCTTGGTTAATATTCACATGTTATTAAAGTAAAACTGTTTTTGACATTGACGTAGTGTGTTTGGAAATTAATTTATAGTTAGACGTTACAGATACAAACTTTTTCTTGCGGTGCAGTTATATAGTTTCAAGATGCTTCTTGGACAAAATTTTTCGCATACTTTTCGTACAGGTAAATTAATTTTACTTAAAGATTTTACATTGTGTATTCAAACAAGTATACTTAAGTTATTAGCGGAATGTTGGTAACGAGCATTAGCTTAAGTAAATATACTTATAAATTCACTCTACGAATATATATGTTGCCCTCTTGAGTTTGTGCAATATTTATCGTATTTTATTAGTATGTTGTGCACATTTATCTCAGTGTGACAAAGTGATGAATATCGCATTGAATGCCTAAACGTTTTAGGACAATATTTTGATTGATTATCAATACGAAATTTTTCAATTAGAAATTGAAAACATCAGACAATTATTCAGTCTAATAAAACTTTAAATATATGTAAATGTGAAAATAATAATCATGTATCTTTCTCGAAATATTTTGAAAAGAATGAAAAAATATGTACCAAAATATTCTTTCGATTGAGTAAGTTTCAGAAAATTAGCAATGATTTTTTAAATATTTCAGAATATTGATTGTAATTAAGCAATTACGGGTTAAAAATTCAATGGACGTTATTGTAAATGACTAATTTTTAATAGATTTTTCTACATTTCATAATCATCCTATGAAGTGGGCTTTTTACGTAGCTAAGCATATAACTTTAGAGTGCTTCTGATTATTTCTTTGCTTTGCCGAAGTAAAAACGTGATAATATTATGCTTTAGAATAAAAGCTATCTATCGATATAATTCTTTAAGTGAACGACAATCGAATTATCGATTATAAAATAACAATATGGCTTTGACATTTCGAATACGTAAATATGCTTTAAAATCTATGCAAGCTATTTATCAGCGAAATGTGCAATTGCTTAATTACCAATTTAATATGGAAATTTTTATTAATATTCAGATTTTGAATGCTGAATGCAATGATAGAAATTTTATTGGAATTTTAATTGTAGTATTAGTTATAATAGAACCAAATATCCAAGTTTTCTCCTTTTTTCAGTATGTAAATCTAAATTCCTTTCCACATACTTCACAATCATCATGATTTGTCCATTTACAGTTTCAAATGAATGAAAAATTCTAACAAATACCATCAATTTATTTATGATGCTTATGATAATGTCTGATTTGGATAAAAACGGCTCTTTTTCATGTTATGAGATGGAATAAAAATATTCTATATATTTTCAGTGCTTTAGTCTTCTTAAAAGTACGTAAAATTATTTTAATTTGACTTTGGGACAATTTGTTGACTAATAAAGGTTAGTTGACCTATGCCTGCTTATTGAAGGTTTATATCTCCTAGATGTCGGAGCTAGTTTCCAAAAAACTTCACATGACTACTTGATTTCAGATGAATCGAAGGGCTTGGCACAAATTTATGGCCATCGCGCTCATCTGATTTAACTATTATGAACTTTTTCTATGGGAATACGTTAAAAGCAAAGTAAATATTGATTATTTACCAAACGACAAAACTGTAGCTCCAGAAATGCTGAAACATGTTTTAGAGAACTTAAAAAAAGGGTGTTTGTGTAGCTAAAATTATTGAATAAAAATTAAGACATTGCTTTGAAAATATTTCCACCATTAGTTTTATTTTCAATTTTCTAGAAAAAAAAATTGTATATTTTTTAACAAAACCTGGAATTTAAAGTATTCAATATTTTTAAATAACTTTTTCAGATAATATTTCAAGAAAATAAAAATAATTGTACTTACTTTTACGTTTCTTAATTTTCCGAATGCTCTGTAAAATACTTTATAAATTGAACTGTTGCTTATTACTCAACAGAACAAGCGAAAACCTTTTTAATAATGTTTTTTTCTGAGAAATCAATAATGAAAAATAATTTCCTGTCGTTACCCATATCCAATAACATACTGTATGTTAATGATCTTTTTAATAAACAAAATACTCTCACCCTGGTCTTATACTTACTTCTTCAAATTACATATTTAAGATTCATTTCTTAATCTCAAGAACTTTTTTTCTATTGTACATAATTTTTTACATTGAATTTCAAAACAATACAAGAAAGGTTAAGAAAGTTACTAATCGTACGTACATACATGTGTACGCATTATATTTGTAATAAACAAATTAAAAAATTTTTTTTGTTCGCTTTACATGTCTGTACATACATATGTGTGAATTCTTTTTACGTGTATTATTCATAAATTTCATAGATTTATTTGTATTATATATAACAACATTATATATTTTTACACGTTATTCTTATTACAAATAATTAAGTTTTAACACAATTGTTGTTATTTTACATATGTTACCGAATCACAACACATTATGTGTGCTTATACACCATTATGTTGATTTAACTTATATACGAGATACACCATTAATCATATTGCTTTCACTTTTCATCATCGACAACAACCAGCTGATGATTCTCCTTTTTTTTCAGATCAAGATGGCGAAGCACGTTTTACTTTTATTTACTGCATGGCTGCTAAGTGTATACGCTTATGATGTAAGTAAAGAACTTTCTTTAGATTGACATCTTTATTTAACACACGTTCATACGATATTCTTTATGAGAACAAAAAGGTAGATTAATATATTCACGTGAACTTAGTAATTGATGATGTTAATTGCAAATAGTGACTCAGATTATTAGGTTATAGAGTGGATATAAAAATGTAGTATGGGCAATAAAAGCAATGTATATACATATGTATGTATTATATTAACTATTGTTGTATATGTTTCAGAATCGTAGTTTATGCTTATAATTAGATTGAATTAATGTACTTTTTTGGTATGATTTAACAATGGTTGTTTTGAATTTAGGTGACTTGCAAAGTTTTGCTGCAGAAAGCAACATTTTTATATTTATAATATACAGTCACACATCATATAGGTTGAGTATAGAGGAAATATGTATATAGTAGAATAAGTAAATTTAATTTTACGTCATTTAGTGTTTAGCCCGAAAATGTGATAAAGTAAAAATAAAAATAGATAAAAAATGATGTCAAAGATAAGTGATGTATATAACATGTAAATATAGGATAAGTCAATACTACGATTAAACCAGGAAAATAATTACAAAAAGAAAACTGTATAGATTATAAAAAGGATTTTGAAAAGGCAAAATAATTATAAAGTTAATAATAATTCATGAATTAATAAAAATGTAAGGGCCAATTTAAATGTCATGCTGAAAATTGAATATACTGTAGCTAATATAAAAAACATATTAGAAAAGATTACTGGAATAAAATAATGTTTAAAAATTTAAATTGAAATAAATTAAAAATGTTAAGTAAGTAATTAGAAATTAAAAACGATGTTTTTTGTTTATTTGTGAAGTATCGAATATTTCTTTTATTTTAAATTAAAGTTTTTAAGAATTAATTTCGATTTGGAGATATACAAGGTGGTGCATTGAATGAAAGTAAGTGATTTGATATCTCTGTGTGTCTAGTTTTCATTATAACGTTTAAAATGGTAAAAGTCAAAGTTTTGAGTATAATAAATATATGTGAGTGTCTGAATTAAAATTGGTGATACGATAGCCCCTTTATCAGGATTAGCATTAACGTCCCATTAGAAGTCTATAACTAAAGTTTTTAATAATTTTAAAACTGAAGTAGTGAATATCAAGTTGGACTATTTGTGCACCTGCCGTGTGATATGATATCTATTTGTACAATAGATGGTCACATGTATTTGTTTGTGGGACTATTTATAAAGACAATTCATTTCTTTATACACTATCTGTCGCAGAGAAAACAGAACTTTTTTAAAATAAAAACAAAAGCTTACTATTTTGGTAAAATTCGTTTATTTTATTCAAAGTAGTTGTCTTTGGCTTCAATACAATGCTTTGTATGGTCAATTAACATGTTGAACGAATTTTTAAGTGCATCTTTAGAGATGTCCTTCAATATCGATGTCAACGCCTTTTTAATAGCTTCGACGTAGGCATAGCGCTGTCCTTTCATCACCAAATGCAGTTTGAAGAATAGATAAAAATCATAGGGGGGTTAAATCCGGTAAATACGGTGCATGGTTGATGATTAAAATGCCATTTGTAGTTAGAAAATAAGTAATAAGCGTCGAGCTATGAAATGGTGTATTATCATGTGACAAATGCCAGCCACTATTTTCGCGATATTGAGGGCGCACATGACGAATACGTGCCAAAACACGCTTCATAATACCAAGATAATATACTGCATTGTGTTTGACTAGTTGGTACAAACTCTTCGTGTACTATGTCTTTCGAACCATAAAAACAGATCAACATTGTCTTCTGTCTTTTAATTTTTCCGAAGGGCTTTCCTTTGGTCATTCTTCGTTTGGATGCTTTCACTTTCATTAAAAACTTTGGTGCTCGGTTTCTGGATCATATTGAAAACACCATGTTTCATCGCCAATTACAATAGAATATCTGAAGCTTTTGTCCTTTTTCTAGTCTTTAATCAAGTCTGTACAATATTGAATTCAGTTAGCTTGTGCGCTACAAACCTTGCACAAATCTTTCTCAGTCCCGAATGCTGTGTCAAAATACGATGAATTGAATCTTTGAAAATATTTACTTCCATTCCCACGTATCGCAATGAAGATTTCGATTCATTTCTGATAAATTCACGCACAAGTTCGATGTTACTGTCCTTAACCACAGATTTTTTTGCACCAGGATGTTCGTCGTCATTTATGTCCGTACGACCGTCTTTAAATCGTTTATACTACTCATACGCACTCGTAAGTAAGTGAACTAAAAATCTATATTCTAATATAATATGAATTAATTAATTATTAAGTATTGACTTAAACGACTTACATTAACTTCTCTACGAAAGTATATGTACATACAAATACATATATGTAGATGATTGTTATAAATTGTTCTAAATTTAAGTTTTGTTAGTAGAAGTTTCCTTTAATAAACAGCTTTTTGTAGTACAAGCATATACACAAAATGGTTTATTAGATTAATTTACATATAGACATCTTTTCACAAAAAAACGGAGTTATAGAATGTCAAAAGATCAAATTTCACTCTTTTTTGTCATAATTTACATATCATTAGCAATTCTAATTATATTACTTAAGCAGTCACATCCATAAGTTGCAGGTGCGATTTCCGAAAAAGTGCTTACGTTTTTTTATGCGATTAGTTTTTTTTTGTAAGAACATCTGTTTGAGTTTGTTTGACTACTAGTGCTAATAACATAATACTACATATTCGAAAACATATTAATCAGTGATTACTTACATAATGTTTTTTTTTCTATTTAAATTAATATATTAGTATTCAAATAAATATACGTAATGACAAAACATTTTCAAATATTAGAGATACATTTACCCTAGAAATGAAGAATAAATTTATTAACTTTACTAGCTTTGCAAGTAGATGTATCGGGAAAGTATCTTTCAAATTGATAGCACAAATTTTTTGCTTTAGATTTTTTCATTTGCCTTGTTTCTACATTTCTGGATTGCCCGAAAATTTCAAAACTTATTTCCGTTCATAAAAGAGGAGAATTTGGATTACTGGATAATTGCTATACAGATGATTAGAAATTTGACTTAAATTACTCACAACCTTTCGATTAGCATTGATTCGTTAATTGTAACGAACTTCCTTTCGTTGCTCATAATTGACTGCTAATAGTCCGCGTTCTGTATTATGAATTGATGAAAGACGCTTGCAGTCATTCTAAAACAGTACAAGCTATTGTAGAACAAAAAAGCATGCAACGTGTGGAACTTTGATTTAAGAATGTGTTTGTGATAAGAATGCCACTTAGCTTGTGTAATTTCAGAGTTATATTTTTGTTTTGTTTATTTAATTAAGGGTTTTAAATTTAGTTTGATGTTGTCGAGCTATTCAAATAGTTTTAATATTTTTGCAAACGTTAAGTATTCTTGCCCATTGGTGTACATGACGGAAAGATTCCACTAATAGTTTTGAGTTACCTCACCCAAATATATCACGAAATTGTTGTTCTTCTCTTGAGCCAGGAGGCATATAAAGGCCCATTTATCGCTTTTCTGTATAAAGGTCTCTCCACTTCTCCTGGATAACTACTGAGGGTACAGAGCACCGTTGTAGGTGTCCTCTCTCAATAGTTAATCCTCGAATCAACATCGAGGATGCACGGCGATGTTGTAGGCGTCGTCCTATGAGCGCGAACCCTTCTTTCGCCCCCTGTTTCAGCGCTTTGTCGAAGCGCGTGATACGCGGAGAAAATTCGGTCCGAGAAGAAAGTCCCTCTAGGAAGGTGGCAACAGTTCAATTTACTGTTGTATATTTTGTGTAATTTTACCTTGTGTGTACAAATTTCGCTTGCACTTTATGGGAGAAGGTTTCCCCGTATCCCCAATCGATATTGCGTTTCAGTTGATGATTGAGCCCCTCCCTCCCCTGCTCTGCAACTATCATACTATCAGTCCAAAACGTCGTGTTACTGTACGTAAAGTTGATAACGCTCTCTCATAGCAAGAGTTTCTTACCTTGTTTTCTAATCAAAAAGCCTGAAGATCGACACAGTCCCACATAATTAGTTAAAACAGAATCAGAATTTCCCGCAGTATAAAGGATTTAAATGGAATCACGAACTAGACATTCCAATTACTGCATTTAAAATCGAAACACATCACATTTTCAAAGTGTATCGAAATAAAGCGCCATTGCTGGATGAATTTCTTTTCTGTAGAAAAAAGAGTAATGACATTGCTCAATAAACTAAATCTCGACAGTTGTAGATATTTAATTTGTTTGTTTATGACTTTTGTAAGTAATAGGAAGGCAATATAAACAACGAAACTTACATTGTTAAGGTAATATTGTCTTCTTTAAGTAAAAATTACTCCTAATTGTTGTTTTTGTTGATTTGATTAAAGTATAATATTTGCTATATTGAAAGGAGCGTAAGAGTAAAATAGGTATATAAAAACTCGAATAATTAATGTGTCATTATGTTTATCATGTTATAAATCAAACACCTGTTACATTTATATATGTCGTTTTCTCCGAATCTTGTGCAGAGGTCGATTAAATTTGCTTGATATAATGGAACAAATGTTTGGGTAGAATATTTTGTTGTATTTATAGATCGTTAAGGATGTTTAAATATGTATTCATGTATTTGAGTTTGTTACTATATTACATTCGAGAAGATTTTAGTGTTTTTTAAATATTATACATACATACATATATATGTTTGTAAGTTAAATAACTGCTCGAAAAAACTACATACTTGAACTTTGTTATTGTGGAGACACAGCAAATGGTTAAAACGCACACACTTTGTCACTGTAGTAATAAAAACCTTGCGTTTTACCGAAACTAAATAGAATTAGTTGAACTCGCTCTTCTGTCTTAAGTTACTCGGATGGTTGCAACATTGTATTATCGCGCCTTAATAGAGACTGTCAAGTTTAGCGATTGCAGATACACCAACTTATGACCCTATATGTTAGATTATCGTCGCTAATCGAATTTTAACGATAAAGTTTTTTTTCCCGTAATTAAGAAAATGCATTATTTCATTAAAAGTAATAATTAGTCCTTTTGAAAGATTTTTGGTTTGGTTTATATTCATTACAGTGCCTAATGATTAATAATAATAATTGTTTATTTTTGAGTAAAATGTACTATCGGCGTCGCAGCACTGTTATACAGTAGCCGGGGCGTATAATACGTCGCATAATAAGCATTCCGTTGAAACTTATTTCTTTGTTTTCACGCAATACTTGGATAACAATACACAAGTTAATGTTATGTAAATCATCTTTAATAGATAGATTACTTGAGATAGCCACAGATATATATAATTGCAACATTTCCAGATCTATTGTGGTCCTGATCTCTCTCTGGAGTTCTAAAAGTTCTAGATTGCTTAACTGATCAAATCTCTCATCGGATATCAGATTCATTTCCTTTACAAAGCTGACCCTAACTTTGGATCATCTTTGCCTTTCTGGAGTAATTTTGCCTGGAGGATTCTTGTCTTGCAGCGTTGTACATCTCACATGCTTTCCACTTTTTTATTTTTGTTGTGTGCTCTGTACTTTTTCAGTACTGTTTTCATGAGGATGCATGAAAATAACAGCTTGAGCGGGTAAGGTAAAGGGAAGGTTACCCCTTGTACCTCCCGGTAGTAGACCCTCCCGGTAGTAGAACTATACCTCAGTTTGGATTTAGCTCGACTTTTGAATAGATCAGTTATATAAATGGACAGTAAAATTCTCTGAATATTGCCATCAATTTACATAAGTAATCTATTTTTATTTACCAGAGAGAAAGAATTACGTTTCTTAATTGAATCATCATTTTACTACTTTTTTCATTCTGGGCGTCCTTGAAAATACCAATTTAGGGTCGTCGCTATTTCTAATTTTCATTAATGATTTATGTATTATAATAAAATTCAGTGCCGCCAATTATGGTTTGTCGATAATTCAAAGCATTTCCTGTGACTGATTAGGGAGACAGGGAATATGATTTTTTTCTCCTAAACATTAATAACGTTCTATATCCTCCCTCTTGAAAACAATAGAAACGGCTCTCATTTAATTTAATTTAGTAGCATCATTGTCGTCTAATATTGATTTATGAAATGTTAATGTTCTTAGATAACCTGTAAAAATCCTATAAGATATTACTCATTAAGTTAAGGTACATATAACGCATTAAGTGAAGAAAGTGT
Organism: Dermolepida albohirtum; assembly: GCA_031893035.1. Classification (NCBI taxonomy): domain Eukaryota; kingdom Metazoa; phylum Arthropoda; class Insecta; order Coleoptera; family Scarabaeidae; genus Dermolepida; species Dermolepida albohirtum. The sequence continues at coordinate 105,501 of JAVIWB010003680.1, forward strand.
ATATTTCGGATGAAACACGAAAAAAAAACACAAAAAAATCGACATTAAATTTTATGTTAACAACTACGGAAACTCTCTAAATTTTTAAAATCGATTATGGAAACATTATTTACCACAAAAACTAGTTTTTGGGTAGCATTTCTGATTGGTTGAAAAGATGACAGAAGAAAAAGTGTCCGATTTCGTGAAAACTTTGAAAAAATTTTCGGTAAGGTTCAAGGAAATGGAACTTGAATTATTTAATAGTTAAAATATTTAAACCTTATGCCTCGGATGCTAAATTTAAAGTTTATTCTGTACAAGCTACAACCAGGCATATTTTAATTGAACAATTAAACGCAATACTCAATGAGCAGCATTGCAATTAACGATAAAAAGACATTTGATGTACTCCTTAAACATGAAAATTTATTTTTAAAAAAGATTTTTGAACTATTAGGTTGCTTGGACAGTTCGTGCGTTTTTCTGTAGAATTTAAAGGAACAATTTTTTAGTTAATAATTAATTCTATTATGTATTAGCCATTTTGATTAACGGTCTCTTTCCATCTTTCTGGTAATTTCATGATTTCCCTTTCGTATAAGTTTTGGGTTCTTTCCATAAAAAATCAATCCAAGTGTTTTTGCAGAAGTCTCCAAGAACCGAAATTTATACTACTAAACGTATTTTACAAAGAAAGAAATAATACTCGGATGACGAAATGTCGGGAAAATATAGTGGATGACATCTTATTTCAGTTCCTTTTGCGATTTTGAAAAGAAAAGTAGTCTAATATTGTCGTTTTGAAATCTTCTCCGATTTGTTATTTCTGAGCGCTTACAAATTATTTCAGTCTTCAATTTTTTTAACCGATAATATAAAATTTCTTTCCAGTACCACCAAAAGCAAAGCATAACTTTATTAGGATGAAGATTTCGTGTTGACGTGGATTGATACGGTTCATCACCTTTGCTCCAGAATTTTTTCGCTCTACATTGTCATAAACGATACATTTTTCACCACCAGTCGTTAATCATTTCGGAAATGGATTGTTTCCGTAGTGTTTATGTAGTGTATTACAAACGGATACGTGGTTTACTCGATTTTTTTCCGACACATCGTGTAGAAGTCAAATATCGAATTTTTTCACAATTCAAATCTGTTGTCGATTGGTCGACATTTCGTCGAGTTGGAATTTCTGGTTTTGAGTCTACTGAATTAACTATTTAGTCGACATCTGTACGAGGATACTTTGATAAGTAGTGAGAATGACACATAGGTGGCGCTCTAATTGGTAAAACAAATGCACTCTAATTTAGGTTGCCTATTTATATGTTTACATTCCGATATTAAGATAAATCAGTTGATTAGTTTATTTTTGACAACTGATTGAAAAAGAAGCAACACGTCGTTTTGTTAAACTGGAAAAGGCAGAGTATCGTGCGGTGATTGAATACTTCGTAATTAAGGGCATGAAAGCTACCGAAATAAAAGATGAGTTACAGGAAACATTAGGTGAATCTGCTCCATCATCCGCCACAATAAGTAGATGGGTAAATGAATTTAAACGTGGTAGAACAAGCTGTGTTGATGAAGTGCGCTCTGGAGCACCCAAAATCGTGACTTCTAAGGAAATGATTATAAAAATCCATAATATTATTACGCAAGAGAGATGGCAGACATGGTAAACATTTCAACAGAACGCGTACACCACATTTTAACGAAAGAATTGGGCCTTTTCAAGCTTTCGGTAAGATGGGTGCCGCGATTGCTTACGACTGATCAAAAGTTCAATCGTTTGCGCATTTCCAATGAGTGTCTGGACCTTTATAAGCGCAATCCGGTTGATTTTTGTAGGCGATTTGTTACTTGCGATGGAACTTGGATACACAGCAGTACACCCGAAACTAAACAACAGTCGAAACAATGGTTAGAATGTAGTTCTGCACCTCCAAAGATAGCGAAAACCACTTTATTGGCAAACAAGGTGATGGCATCAATTTTTTGGTATTCAAAGGGCATTTTGCTCATTGTTTACCTTTAGAAAGGTGCCACAATAAACGGACAATATTATGGAGAACTTCTACATAAATTAAATGTTGAGATTCGTGTTAAACGGCCAGGAATGGCAAAGAAAAAATTCTGTTTCACCAAGACAACGCTCCCTCGCATTCTAGCACAGTTGCGATGTCCAAAATGCACGAGTTGAATTTTCAGTTAGTACCACATGCGCCTTATTCGCCGAATCTAGCCCCTTTCGACTTCCACCTTTTTCCAAAATTGAAAACGGCATTAGGTGCAAAGAAATTTTCGTCTAACGACGGGCTTATCATCTTCGTAAATGAGTATTTTGCAAGCCTTCCGGAATCGCATTTTAGAGATGGCATAAGAGCATTGGAGCACCGTTGGAATAAATGTATTGCTCTTTTAGGAGAATATATTAAATAAAATAAAAATTATTTTGTATTTAAAAAATTTGTTTTTCTTTTCCATTCTCACTATTTATCAAACTACTCTCGTATAAGCTGGTCGACCAGAGTGAGGAAAATCTTTGATACATGTTTTCCAAAACGAAATTAACCATTTTTGGCGTGTACGTTCATTCGTAACATGTTCTCCATACGCAGCATATATTTTTTATCTAGCCCCTTTTACACCTTTACTTTTTCTAAAGCAAAGCAACGTAATGTTGCGACAAAACACGTCACTTCCTTATATTTTAAATCATCTTTCTTTAAAGTATCATTAATGTTACCAAATTACTTTTACTACCAAAATATCAACTGATATGTCAATGCCAAATAACTGACCAAATGTGATCAACGTACCGAAATTGTATCCCGAAAGCTATACCTTAAATTTATCTGCAATTAAACTTGCATTAACTTCTTCATCAACATAATATTTTTGTTTGTTAAAGCAATTTTACTTCTTTGCGGAACAGAGGATGTACGTATGTATATGTGTATAACTGGTAAAATGTTGCTTTTGCTTGATTTTAATATTTTGGCTAGTGTACAAATATTAAAATACAAGTAATCCAATCGAAATTATATTTATTAAACACTTGTAAATATTAACAATTTCAGACGTAGTTATTGCTGTTACTTACTTATTCTTTAAATTATATTTCTGAGAATTATTGTCAAAGCGTATTTTGCGGTTTGGAATGAGTTGGTAAATTACCTATACGAGTACTTATGCAAATACAATTATTTTTCGCTATAATTTTTAAACAGTATAGAGTAGTTACATAATTAATAGTATATATGTGTATTAACTTCTTGTTTATGTGTTTGAAAGTCCATTTTAAATCTTATTCAGACACATTAATGAAACAAGAACTACAAGGTTTCACCAAGAACATTATTTCCCGGGTATTATTAATTAATATTATGGTAATAATGTGTTAAATGCTTTGAGCGAATTTTGGTACTACTGGTGAAGTAATTAACACAGTTTGAGTAAACAAAGTTATGTAAAAATTTTGAATTTATGTACATGTTAACCATCTTTAATCTGGATTAAATTATGTAACAGTAATATTCATTTAGTCCAATTTTAATATTTTTATTACACGACATCATTTAAAAGTAATTTTGCTGAAAAATTATACAATCAAATTTACCAAGACCACTTAACAAGGTGAAATATACCTAGAAAAATTAAATTATTGTTGGTAAAGATTTCTTTCCATATGAACTTACTTCTCACGTGTTTTGCAATTAAATTTTCTAAATTACGAAATCGATACTGTCTCTACATATTTTACGTTAAGTATTTCATCGTCTCCATCGCCAAAAATTAACTAACTAAAGTTAAACACTTATCCAAATTTGAGCAAATATCTTTGTCGTTGTTGGAAAAAAGAAATAAATAGAAAAACCGAATTGTATTTGAACCAATGCTAACCTATGGTAATGTAAACTAGGTGTCACTGAAAAGTAAAATGTTTGTTATGAAGTAGATAAGAGCAAATATTGGAATAACTGCACTAGACAAACAATGAAACAGTACTTTAAAAGTGATCTTTGAGCAGAATTGCTTAGAATCAGCTTCATTTGGAGACATAAATCGACTAAACTATAGAAGCCAAATCAAATGTATGTGGCAAAGATTATGAGAAAGTAGATTCTTCGGACGTTGGCTGTTGCACTAGTGATCAGTACTGCAACAGCCACCGTCCGAAGAAACTTAAGAAAAAGATGAATGTCATTTCATCGAAACGTCAGCGAAGAAACGATCTTTCCAAGGATAATACAACGATGAACGAGAAGACTCTGACTCATTGTACACACGCGAGAACATTCGACGAAGCATATATATAGCATTGCGAATAATTATAAATTCAATAAGCTATTGGTTTTTCATTTTTTGCTATATCGTAAACGATACGATAAATCTAAAAGTGTTCTGTCCATATATGCATCGACGAAAATTTTGTGCATTTGTCGGGAAGAATACGAACATCTTTCTTTCGGATAATTGCATATTTGGACGAAAGAAGGAGGTATTGTTTTTCCAACGAGATTTTTTTATATATGTATATTTTGATTATAAAAAAATATTTCAGAATTCTTACATAGGGATGATTTTAAAGTAATATAAAATATTTTCAAACACACAAATTCAATACATCATTTTAAATATTAATACAAAAAAATCTATAGAAAAAATGATTACAATTCTGCAAATGATTATAAACTCAGTTTATTTAACAGTCGTAACAGGTGTATTTTGGGAGCGTTGTAGTCGTTTGAAGGCAATTCATAGAAACGCGTCATGCTACATGAAAAGAAATTAAGTGAAATCGAAAAGCAAAGAATTATAGACTTAAAAAACTGGAAAAAATACAGAGAGAAATCGATAGTGCAATTAATAGATAACAATGTGTTATAAAAAGCATTTTGAGGTTGGGTCTTGAAAATTATGGTAAGAATAAACGGCCAGGACACCTAAAATTCTCTCAGGCTATAAAATGAGCTGCGTTGAAGGAACTGTCAGTAACTGATGTTTCCTCATCTAAAATTATATCAGATTAAAACTTTAACTGCCATCCTAGTACCGTAAGAAAATGGGTTATATCGACATTGAACATGGCAATATTTTACAAAAATGGTAATTTTTACGAATATCCGCATTGTTTTGTATTTTATTTTTCACGAAACCAAAAATTTCAGATATTTTTCATTATTATATAATACTATAGAAACATAATTATATACTCCGATTGGAAACTTTCATCTTAAAACTTTTAACAATTCATTCTTATGCATTATACAAGTTGTACTTACTTAATTAATTTGAATGCAAAGTAATTGTTGTTTTTCGTGTTTTATGAACACCGGAAGTTTTATTAAATGAATCCTGTTTAAAACTTGTTTTATTTGTCGATAATTGCAATCAACCTTGCGGTTATGCTGTTAAACTTGTGATTTAGTATATTATACATATAGCTCTATACATTTAGGACTACATATTTTCAAGATAATGAAGATAGATTGAAAAATAATATCATATCCATATGGTATCATTATTTATTTGATTTACTATGATTTTCATAATCACTACTCTCCGTGTTCTTTATAAATATAAATATGTAAATTGAGAACACTATAATTATGAAATCTATTACTGAAAACGAAATAATTTAGTTTATCTGTGGCCGTAGTTTTATTCACGATCACATATAATTATAGGTTGTCATTGAAAGAAAATTACATATTTAGTTTAATGTTATATATTACTACTTCGTAATCTGTGTTGTTCACAGTAGTAGTGCATGCAAACATTAAAGCACCTGTTTTTCAGTTTAAATAGTTTCCATATTTATAAAATTTGTATTTGTGTGAACATAAATTATAGGAAGTAATTGTATTCATATCTTAACCTTGAAATGCCAACGTGATCACACTTTATATAATAAAAGGTATGTAAATAGAAACAGGATCATTGAATACTTCTCTATTTGAATTGAAATTTTATTTTAAGTATACTTATGCGTTTGAGTAGTTTTGATTATTAATAAAGTAAATAATTTCCCACATTGAATTTTTTTTATTTCATTTATTACATTATTTATTTTGAAAGTTGCCTTAATAACGTTATTTTAAATTCGTACCCATAAAATAGATTAATTCCTCATAACTTTAATTCAATTCACATGCATATTTGTCCAGTAATTTAGTAGCCTTACTCATACTGTATCCTATTGGATTATTTGAATATATATGTATATATAATATAAACAGTTTAGCTAAGCAGGGTTTATTTGAAAAACTACGAATGCAATATATTATTATACAATTATCTATTAAAGTAACATATTCGTAGAGTTACAAATGTTACATATAATTCTATGTAATGTACCTATAATTACTAAAATTAAAATCTTGAGGTAAATAGGTAAAAATTTAAACTCAAATAAGTTTAGTGATTTGTTTCTGTAACAAATTATACATTGCTTCTCTTAAAAAGTCCTTTTCAATTATTAGTTTTGATTACTTGTTGGATCTACTTCTTAAGTGAATATAAGCTTCGCTTTGTATACCATTTAGCACGTTAACGAAGTTAAAATATTAGGGTATAGATTGTTAAACAGTCTGTTAATCTTTGGAAAGATTTACAAGCGTTTGTCACCCTATTTCCCTATTAGTGGAATAAGAAAATTCTGCCCGGGTATTTTGTATATATGTTTCAAGGACGTAATCACAAAATTCCGTTTGCAGGGAGTATGGGCATCATAAAATCGGTGAACACTACGGTAATTTCGTCTGGCTGTAAAAATGAAAGTTCAAAAAAAACACTACAAAATCGGCTTTAACAGATTTCGGTGTGAATTTCCTCGAAAGCCGTATAATATTTCTTCAATTGTTTTAGACAATGGGTCTGGGAAAAAGATTGAATGCCATTTTTTTTTTGATCCCATCGGTGAAAAATCGAAAAACTGAATTAGTTTTCACAGGCTTCTTTTGAAACCAACTTAATTCCATTGAGAGAGTTCTGCAGAGATCGAAACAGATGATAGTCAGAGGGTGCTATTTCCGGACTGTAAGGTGGGTGCATCAAAACTTCTCTCAATTTTTGACGGGTCATCAAAGAAGTGTGTGGTCGGGCGTTGTCATGATGGAAGACAACACCTTTCCTATTAATCAATTCGGGCCGTTTTCTTTCAATCGCCTGGCGTAATCTCTCTAGTTGTGCACAGTAGAGTTGAGAATCAATCGTCTGACCAGTTGGAAGTAGCTCGTAGTGGACGATTCCCCTCCAGTCCCACCATACACACAGCAATCAATGTTGGCTTAGCGAACGCTTGTGCTCACCATCCTTTATAGACAATTTAGACATATAAGCTCATTCATTGTGCATGTTTCTCTTAATAAATACTGAGTTTGTTGCTTTTGATGCCTCTCTATCACTTTCTTTCAAAGCTAAATCACGTAGCAAATTTTGCAGATATGTTTTCAGTGGTTTTGGGCTTGCGTTTTAAAATGTTACTTATCTTTTTCATTTGATTTTCTTTCATTTCACCGCTGTTATAAGGAGAAAGAGCTTCAAAAACTTATTGTTTTTTTCCTAGCTTTAGGTTGACCAGTGTTCAATTGTATTTGCCAAACATTCCTGTAACTGCTATAATTTTCATGATTACTTTTAATAACTTTTTCATAATTTTAGCTTACACGAATAGCGGTGTGAATCAACTGAGTGGTTTTAAAATGAAAAGTGTGTTTAAATACCTACCCTATTTTAAACATATTAGAGTTAGTCTAATCCTGTCACTAAATTGGGCGGTAAATATGCAATTATAAATAAATATAATGAATTTTATAAAAATGTAATTACTACATTCATTGCAGTACAGGTATCACTTAAGGGTGATATATAACTCCTTTCCCCATTAATTTTAGTATTATGTAATATTAAAATATTAAATAGTGTTGCACCTGGAAAACTACGGCAAAAACCCTCACGAAACAAATTCCGTACACGATCTGTACCATCGAAAGCCAAAACGCACACTGTATATTCATTTCACATGTGAAACGAATGTACAGATCGTGTACGGAATTAGTTTGACGCGGGTTCTTATCGTAGTTTTCTAGGTGTAACATTGTTTAATTGTCTGCTGATGATGACAACTTAGTTGTAGAAATAGGCATACAGAATACGAAAATTAATGCGAAAAGGGATTATATATCAACCTTAAGTGATTAAGTTAATCAATTACAGACTCCATCAAAATTACCTACAGTACAGGTACATGGGACCCAATTTATGTACGACTTTTGAAAACATTCGGACGCATTTGCGTACTTTTCAGTACTAATTAAGATAGTTGGCATGCAATTTACACCGACCCAACTTAAAAAACCATGACAATTTGTTTCGTATTCCTTATTTCAGTAATTTCTCTTAATATATGTATTTTATAGGACCATTTTGTACCCATAGTCAGAGAACACTTAAAGAATATCACCGCTGCGTAAAACACTTTTCTAATACTTTCATTTCAAATGTAAATGCAAATCTATAGTTTCATTTTTTTTATTGAATTTTTTCTTCAGGCAATTAAGGTCATTTAAAGTTATTTTTTATTATTTTTTTAATGTGTTTCCAATGAAAAAGTATGTACTTAGCTTATTTCGTATGCACGTATTATAATATGTTAACGAATACTTTGTTATTCCTTAAAATAATATTTATTTTATTTTATAAATGTGCAAACAATAAAGAGAAAGAGTTGCAATATTGTACAATTATGCGGAACTACTGGAAAGAGATTGGTCAAATCACGAATGCAAGTTTCGTCACTGTTATACTAACTGCTGTCGTATGTTACACACGCAGTTAGAAAGTACTTTTTCGTTCAGATTGAAATTGTTTTGGTAACTGGTATAGTTCAGTCAAATTGAATTTTATTAAATTTCGTTTGTCATTGTTGAACAATTTCATGCTGATAAAATTCATTTGTTTAATTTTTACGCAACATTATTTAGTGCAATAATATAATATTATTTTTCACATATTATTGCGGAATAATTGTCTAACCTATATATTTAAAATGAAAAGGTAATTCGGGTCTAGTTAATGACGCACTTTTGCAAACGCGTTAATATGTGTAGATATTTAATATTTTATATTAAAGTATAGGTTGTTATAATTTATTTTGCTTTCAATAACAATATATTAAAATTTTTGGTTTGTACCTAGGTTTTTATTATTTCATCAAATTGTTCGTTTTCAACTCTACTTATTTATTTCAAAAAAAATTAGTGCAATACTCTTCAATGAAATAAATAATTGTTACACTTGTGATAATTAATTCATCTAAATTAATAAAAAATTAAAATATGTAATTGAAATAAATTGATCGAAAAATGCCGGGATAGCACACTGGTAAGAATGCTAGACTTGTATGTTAGTTATCTAGCGGAGCCAACATTCGTCTCACTTTTAGTGTGATGCGGTTCTTAAATCGCCTCTCCTTTCAGAGGTGGTCGACATCCCTTCCGCTGACCTTCAGTATTTGATGAAAATAATCACCAATGCTTCTCTTCTTACAGCGCGAAGGGATTAGCAACAAGGCCATGAAACACCTAAATCTATTAAATATACACTCTTACTTCAGTGGTCGTAGCAAGTCGAAAAGACTTACGACTCAACTATGTATACCTAGCAAAAAAGAATGAACCAGAATATTACTCATTTACCAAAATTTAAGGCGATGAAGTCAAGGTGAATACAGTTGCTTAAAAACTAAGCAACTTTCTAAAAAATTATGATGGACATCTAAAAAATATATTCACGCAACTTGCTAAAAATATTATTGCTGGAGGAGGTAACCGTATTCAACAATAGAAAGAATTTATCATCGATATTGGACTATTTTAAATTACCTTCATAAATCTAAACATGAAAGAACCATTTTGATACCATTTAAGTGCTTCTGGAATTTCATTTTTCCTAATTACTGAAATATTGTGATCTGGAGATAAGCTACCATGTTTTAAAGAGTTTAAGTAATTCTTATTCCTCAGGTAGCAAAAGGTTCTCATGACTTAGGTGAAGAGTCTAGTAGAATGCAATAGGCGGTGCTACAATCGTAAATTATAAGTTGACACTGGTCAATGCCCTCTGTCGGTAGGCAGTACTAAACCGTTTTAATAGATCGATCATTCAGTTTAATTTTGGCAGTTATTGGAAGCAAACAATTTTTTTCACTTTTGGCAAATATGGTAAAAACTTCGTATATTGATCAAACATTAGTTTTTGGAAAAACATTGTATATATCAGGAAAGCTTTATATGAACGTTTATAAATATTATGGAGCCTCTTGATTTTCGATTAAAATGATTCATAAGTAGTTTTACTGATTTTTCATTCTGATTGTACAAGTACAACTAAGGCCAAACATTTAAGACGCTCAAATGTGGTGGCCGTAACAGAAATAATTGACAGAGTTGTGTGCAATATATTTCATGAACATTTGGATATGAAGAAAGTTTCTGCATGATGGGTGCCAATGACTGTTTTGAAGCGTTGGAGAGGTCATATTGTGTGGAAGGAATCGAAAAACTGGTAAATAGTGGGACAAAGTGTATTGATGTACAAATTAACTACGTTGAAAAATAAAATATGTTAAACTACTCCATGTATTATTTTTGACTTTTTTTTGCAAGTTTCTTCACTCCGGTCTCGTATGTAAAGTAATGAGAAACGGTATTACAAACCAATAAGGATTTGCAAAGAAGAAATTAATATCTATAATTAAAACTTCAGCACACTTCGTGTTGAAGTTTAATAATTTTGAAAATAAACCTCGAAATCCAATTGGGTTTCCAGAGAAGCTTAAAGTTAGCGTTTTAAATATTTTCTACGAATTAAAATCGCAGTTAACACATATTTTGCGCAATATATATAACTGCTGAGTATATTTTACAAGGACTGTTCTGGAAAATTTTTAAACAAAATAATTTTCTTGTCTGTTAAAGTAATCTTCTTTAGCCAAAATAGACTTGCTTATTTTTTATAACCATTTCTAGAAAAAGCAGAAAACTTTTCTTCCGGCAAGTCGAGATTTAACATCTGCGGAATTGGCGTCAGGAAATCTTTTACCACGCATTAAATTTTTAATCAAGGGTATCATATGGAAATCACTGGGGACAGGATCTGAATTATATAGTGGACGAATTATCAGTTGGACTCCAGTCTCTCTGAGCTTGCTTCTGTTTTTCCGTTAATAAATATGGAATCCACTGACATGCCGCCTTCTTTACATACACATGCTTGTGAAAAATTCTCCTTGACTTTATCTTCGGGTAATATTTCGATTTCGCTCGCTTAGTTTTTGGCAACAATAATATTTCCAGCAGAAACAGTTATCGTAGGTTGTCCAAGTTTGAGTTCATCTTCTAATATACACTGTCTACATATACATTCTTGAAATCTATAACTAACTGTAACTAATGCAGTATTGTTGTCACCAAAACTCTTTACCAAATTTTAAAAAAATCGTTAAAAAATCAAAGCCCTGAAAGTATTCCACGGAATTTACAAACTGCATCTTGAAATTCATAGGACTTATAACAAAAAAAAATTCTCTTAATTAATCAAAATTGCTACTGGAAAAAAAATGTCAAAAGAAGAAATTGTCAAATGACATAAACACTTTTGTTCTTGTCTTGAGCCATGGCATACTATTAAAGTTTTTCATTTCTGGTATCCATTTTTTAAGGAAATAAATTGGAATTCAAATTTTCAGTAAATTATTCTTGTTTTTGAAGAATTGATAAAACACACAAGATTTATCACCAGTTGTAAAATTGATCTGCAGAGCCTATCATTGAAGGGTATTTTTTATTTTTGGCATTCAGCGCTTAATTTTTACTTACCTGTTAAATTAAGTAGCAGATTTTTTGTTTTTATCATTATTTAATTTTCTCTTCATTGATTTCGTATATATAGTTGGGTCACGCTCTGCTTTCGTATTCTACAAATAACAAATAAGGAGAGAGAAACCATGTTTGACTAATATAAATACCAAAGAATAATATGAAAATAAATAAATAGTCGCTCTAGTTTAAAACTACTGTATTTTTTAATTTTTGTGTATATATTGTTTAAATCGCATTTTTTCGTAAGCTCAGTAAGTTTAATACATAAATATAACAAAAACTAAAATGTAGACACGTTGGTAAATATTTGAAATTTTAAAACTTGGAAGTTAAATAGAAAAGAAAAGATGAAAAAAAATTATTACTCAAATTGTAAAACGGTTACGTAAAGCTGTTATTTTTCGTATTAAAACAGAAAGTATAATAAATTAATTTCGCTACGAATCAAATTATTATACAACAGAGGCGGTCGCGGTGCATAATTCTTTTCGTGGCCACAGAAGTGTTAAAACTTTCATTTCGTTTTGCACTTTAACGGTGAAAATGAAAAAGAAGGTTAAAAGAAATCAATGGAAGTTAACGTGTACAATAATACGAATTATGACAATTAAAGCGAACAGTATTTTGGTAGCCATGTTTACCTTGCTAAACTTTCAACATACCTTTTCAATTATAAATGATTATCGCTAGTTTCTACTTGAGAAAATATAGTACATTCGCGATGCTAAATTAATTATTAATGTTTGAAAATAAATGGGGATTTAGATTCGTCTACTGAGAGTGTAATTTAAAAAGAATTAATCAAAATATAGACATCAGAAACTTCGACTGCTACTTTATAAAAATTATATTATGTTTAAGTAACAAGAAAAACAATTTCACGAAAGATGTATTTTTTGATAATTTGCATACTACTTACATGTTTTTAACGTTTTATGAAATCTGAAGCATAGAATTTATCTATTTGTAAATTTGTAAATATTCGTAAATAAATATAAGTAAAATACATATAAGTAAGATACTTACATGGAGTAATCTCATGCTTAAATAACAATTAATACGTGTGTAAATTTCAAGTTGATAGAGCTGTGAATTAGTTAGCTATTAAGAAGTAATAGATATCTCTGTGTACAGTTTGGTGTAAAAAATTGGCGAGTAAAATTTAGAGTAGGACATATTAAGTTTTCTTTTGTTGCCTATCTATTGTTTTATTTTACTCTCAATTTCTAAAAGTTAAACAAATACGTTGGAAGGACGAATAAGTTCTAATATAATTGATATCCGTATCAAATAGCTGTTCAATAGTGTTCCAAAATATAAGTTGAAGGTCTTTTTCTGGAAATGTAAACACCCGTTTAATTCGGCGCATGATTCCACATGAAGGTGCATCCGTTTGTTATACTAAGAGCTTATAGCTGCATCTGTCGTTTACGGGCACTTTTTACGATTTTATAACGCGTTTCCTCTAATTTGCTAGTTTCAGAACATGTAGGTTTGTTTATACCACTGTACTTCAGATATCAAAGAGTAGTCAAAGCAGTGGACCAGATGTGGTGAGCCAATTCTTGTTGCTGGAAAAGTAATGGCTACCGTCTTTTGTGATTTCCTAGGAATAATTTTTATTGATTACTTACAACACGAGAAAACAATATCAGGCGAGTATTATGTGTCAAGTTAGACAAACTGAACAAAGAAACCAGAATTAAAAGGCCTCGTTTGATGAAGAAAAAGTTTGTTTCAGTCGACAATTTTGATGGCAAAACTACATGAATTTTAATTCTGGTTAATTGAACATGCACCAGATTTCGCTCCGTGGAATTTCTTCTTGTTCCAAAACGTGAAGAAATGCTTGAAGAAACTGGAAAGGAATTCTCATCGAATACTGAAATAATCTAAACTGTAAATGAACATTTCAAAGGTTTAAATACTTTTTATTTTTTGAAGCGTCGAAAGGTCTTGAAAAGCATTGGACTAAATGTGTAGGGTTAAAAGAACTATGTAGCGAAATAAATGCCGTCCTTATTATTATTATTTTTTCTGTCTCATTCTAGAGATTTTAAAATCTATGCTCGTAAGATGGATTTAGAACCAATTCGAAAGCTAATTCATGAAATTTTGCCATTGCATCCACCTATTTATGAAATGATGGGTTATTTTGATGGAAAAATGATTTTGGCGGTCAATCTTGTCCGTTTTTGTTTCAGGTCTTCTTTCAAATAGTCCTACAATATCGACAATAGTAATATATATGTCCTTCTTAATGGTTTTCCCTACTGCAAGTTGTAAATGAAATATCTTAAGAATAAAAAGAAAACAATAGCCATAAACTTCCCAGACAATAAATGGCCCTCGTCTTCTTTGGAGTAATTTTACCAATTATAATCAACTATTTTGATTGTTGTTTCGAATTGAGCTCATAGAAGTTGATCTACGTTTTGTCCACGGTTATGAATCACCGTAAAAGGTCTTGAGAATTCAGATTAAATATCACCAAATATAGCAGTGAAACCTCTTTTTATGACCTATAGGGCACTGAGCTTTTTCATCTTTGATGCAGATTAATGTACACTCGTTCACTTGAATTATAAACAGCACCAGCAAAGCCTATTGACTTTTTTTCGGCGGTCTTTCATGATACTATAACTGTATTGAAGGTATCTGCTGCGGTGACATCAGCTGGACGTCCAGGGTGTCTATTGTTCTATTTTTAATGCATGTTCGTTTAGGTTTAAACTTATTGTGCCAAAAATAAATAGTCATTAACGATGGTTTATAAACTTCTTCCAGCTTAATTTTGTCTATACTTTTTTATTATAGTGTCTGTTTTAATCGTCTATAGGAAACTAATAATCCCTAGTTTTTGTACGAACTTTTGATTGAGTTAATATGAAGAATGACACTTGTCAGAAGTGACATGTGGCATATTTTGTATAGCGACATTCATTCAAGGTTCAATAAGCTTAAAAAGTTTTGGTGTAATAAAAAAATTTAATATTTAGGTTCTTCACGAATTGTTCGAAGAAGTAGATTGGTTACTAATATTTGAGTAGAACTCTTTAGAGTTAGTTATTACCGAAATGGATAATTATGAAGGAGGAAAGTTGGTGGTTGGCATTAATATTAAGCGCAAATAGTCCTGGTGGTCTTGGGAAGGTCATCGCAATCAATCACTAAAGTAGATTTTTATAGTAAGAAAATAATAAGTGTATGGTGGAATTGAAAAGTTGTAGTGTTCCGAGAGTTGCTAGCGTCAATATTAATGATTTGGCAGAGCTTTATTTTCATAATGGGATCATATGTGCTGCAAAAAATATCTTGCTGTCTTAAAATCTATATATTTTTACATTCCTAATTGTCAATGTTCTAATTTCTGTTATGCAAAAACAGATTACCGTTACCCTGATTTCTTATAAGGAATTTAGATGTGGTCTCTTCTGACGCTAACGTTTCGTCTACTATTCTAGAAACATATCTTCAAGGCTTTTTTTACGTTCGTGCTATTTTATTTTTGTTAGTGCTGTTCTATTACTAATTTATATCGTTTGTGTAATTTAAAAATCCACATTTTTTTACACTAAAACAACTTTCAGTAGGAATATGACCTTTCCAAATAATAATAATACGTAAATGAAGTCGATCGAACTCAATTATTGAAATTACTTTCCTAGTTAAAAGATCAGATATAAGTAGATTTCTATCGATGAAATCCTGTTCAGATTTATATCGTTTAAACTAATTGTAAGTTCATTATTAAGTATGTATGTATATGTCTCAATTCATTTTATTCTTTGTTCTTTATTTGATATATTCTTATTTATATTTGCATAGTTTTGCACGCGCTAAAGGTTACTTACGTATTAAAGTGGAATTACCAAACTATGATTTCGATAGTGACATTTCAACAACTTCCGTAAATGAAACAAGAACGGAGTAATTATCCAGTTTCATTTATAATTAAAACACACACAAACCGTAACTGCCGAATATGTGGATGTTGTAAGATTAAGAGAAAGAGTGAAATCTTTATTTCATATCTGTTCTATTTATTTTTAGAATTTGAATATTGCACTCGAAAATTATGGTTAGTGACTGCAATAATTTTGGCAGATATACTTTATTTCGTATTTGGCAATTTTATTACTACATCGAAACAAGAATACATTGTCGCTCAGAATACATTGAGTCATTTGCTTTTAAAAGCATTCGATTTTAAATTGTTTCAAATTGTGCTATGGAAAAAATATTAAAATCTTTGATTCTGTAGTATTCAAAATTTTAATTAGTGATAAAATTTGGTAGTTAAGCAAGTTCGTTATACTTTAAAAGTTTGAATTTTGAAGGTAGTGATTTTGATTTTCGAGATAAGAGTCCCTTGAAAAAGTTTGTTAGGTATACGACAAAGTTATTTTTATGTTATATTATTGTTAAATTGAATACTTTTTGAATTTGCGACTGTGTGCAAAAACTGTTTTATTGATCGATAAAAGAAAACTGAATTTAAAGTCGAATAAGGCAAACATTTCCAACATATCGTATTGTTCGAGTTCAACAGAGGAGTTAATGCATCGGAAGGCATTAAAACTTTTTAAGGTTTGCGAAAAAAATGTAGTTAAGGAGTGTACAGCACGGACATAGTTTTCTCGATTTAAACACGACTATTTTGACATAAACGATCCTCATCATTCAAGAAATCATCGGACTTTGACGAAGATCGTCCGAACGCTTTAATTCATGATCTACGACGATCATTTCGGGAATTGACTATGAGCTGAAAATGAACATTTTCTAAAAAAAATTAGCAAAAATGAAAAGGGATTAATATTTTACACCTTCTAAAAAAAATTAGCGAAAACGAAAAGAAGTAATGTCTGAATCAAGTAATAAATTTAATAAGTATTAATAATGAATCGAAAATTTTTTAAAAAATATGTAATTTGGATGATGTATATATAATATAATAAGTAAAACATAAAATTACTTATACGAAGCCTGTTCTTTTTGTTCTGAGCCTTACTAACAGGTCATAATATTTTGCATGACATTTTAACCTAAGCATTATCGAGTTCAGATTTTTTAAATTTTAAACGTATCGTTAGTCCAAAGAAAATCAATCGGATACTTGGTAACAAGCAATAGAATATTTCTGCTATTTCGAAAAAAGAACAATAATCGGCAATTGGGTCATTGGAAATGAATCGATTGCAGCAAAAGATGGTCGCAATATTTTTTGGCATTAATGAATGTTTTCACTGCACTTTGGGCTCCCCGTAGGCCATAATTCCAGAATATTTAAGCTAATATTCTTGCCTGTAATTGTGCCTGATACCCCACTACTACCCCTACTTAATCAGATATAAGAATTAAACCCATGCAATGCGTCCATCATTTATTTTTCGGCATTTGAAGTGACCATATATTGGTGTTATCTTTGTGACTCATTAGCGACCCTAATTTCTCTCTGCATCATGATGTATTGTTGTTCACAAATGTCATTCGCGCTTTCTATATGACTTCAACGCCATCGTAGAGCTTCCGTAGACTGTGCCTACAAACATCCTTTATAATTTATTTCAGGCAATGTTAGTGTTTTTTCACTAGAATATACTTGTTTGACCTCTGGATGTCAAATTATTGAACGGATACCGAAAAGGCTAATGCTAGAGCCCTTGCTATATCTCAACGCCTACTAATTATAACTGTTTCTCTTACAACGCGGAATCACAGTGCACTGTACGCTGGAGAACGTATAGTTAATGCAGAATGGTACACTGCAGTTTGTTTTCCTCAACTTCTTCAAAGAACGAAAATCGTCCGAGAGGAAGGATAATCTTGCATCACGATAACGCTAGCGCTCATACTGCAGCTCGAACGATTAAGTATTCGAATGTCAAAAACACTTGCTTGAATTATGTTCTCAAACGATTGTTATGGAAAATTCATTGAGTACGATACTTTAATTTGTCAACTCTTGGAATATTGTCAGAGAGATTTTAAGTGAAAACTAAGTTTGTGTGTTGAATCACGCGTCTTGTCCATCTGTACATCTTTAGCACTCTGTGGTTTCTCTTGTTTTCCAACTTTATTTGCTGATTAGAGGAAACGAATACATCACCCCTAAATCTTAATCCTAAACGGTGCCTAAAATTGATATAAAACATTAATGGAACGAATAAAGAGAGTACATTGATTGAAATAAAATGATCTCAACAGGTGTATATATAGTACATATGTATATTTGGCCGGTTTTATTTCTATCAAAAACTTGGTTTCGTTTAAGACAGAGAATTAAAATAAATAGATAGAGATGCATGTAGAAAAGAAACATGAAAATTTAAAAAAGAACACAGATTTATTAATTATTATTGATGAAAAATAACATTTGTTCATAAAATCAAAAGTACTAAATAAATAGGATCCTGAACGTCACATAAATATATTATGAAAAGTATTTCTGTGAAATAAACAGAAACCATTAAAGGGTGGAAACGGAAAAATTTTTATAGAAATAATTTTTTGTAGTAAAACTAGGGGCTTTTAATTTTAACCATTTCTTGCATGTTTTAGAGAATTTTTGTTTTGAATATTGACACTTATAAAATTATAACAATAATCGGTTGTCGATTGTCATTGCTATGTTGCTAAATTTTATTGTTGAATAATTATAATTCGATTCAACAATAATGTAATAAAATTGCGTTTGGTATAATAGTTAAAACCATGTTATTAACTTTTAAAATTTTTCTTGGATTTGTTTGTTCGAAGGTCAATTCTCAATTAAACAAATACTAAAACCCCATACTGTCTGTTGAATTTATATTTAGATGTGTTTGGTTTTTACAATTGTTATTCAATTAACGGCTAACGCTCTCTATTTACCTATAATAACATAATAACTTGTTTCCACGACTGCCATTGTACATTCTAAGAAAAGAATTAATAGAATAAAGATATATAAATATTATTTTAAACAGTATAAAGTATACAAATTACGTTACTCTATCGAATTAATAAGAGATTTGTTGATTGTATTTGTTCACAACAAATATTTTATTATACATTTTGTATTTTCAGTTATCAATCTACAATAAACAACGGAACAATAAATAAAGCTTGTGAATAGATTTATAAATATAATAATATATTACTTGACTATTATTACTAAATGTTAAACATATCTTGAAAATTTATATGAGATTTACACTCGGCAAATTTTTTGTTGTCGTGCCCCTAAAAGCGTATTATGTAAGACGGTCATGCGTCTATAGTGTATTTACAAAATTTGGATATGTTAAAGCGTTGTAGTTGTGTTGTTATTGTTCTCTATATTTATTAATTATGAATCACTTCAAATTTTCAAATAAAAATTCGAAAGGATATGTAAGTTACGTGCTCACATCTAAACAAGTGTATAAAGACACGTACATAGAAGATGAAAGTGTTCTTAGAAATTATAATATAACATATGTTAAGTAAGATGACAGGGAAAAGTATAAGGATACAGACTGTGGTAGAGGATGCATCTCTTATCTATTGGAGTTTTGTAAGAATTTCTCATTAAATAATGTTTAAAAAGCAAAATCTTATTTCAAATTATTTAAATTATTAAAGTATTTTATTTGTAAGCAGAGATATAAAAAAATGATTTTATTAAGCCCTTCTATAAGTTTGCGCTAATATTGTATTCTCATTTTATGAAACTACTCCTTTATTTCTTTTTCAAATGTAACGACAGTTGTAATACAGTGTATTCAAAATTACTATAAATTTATCTATATTATGTACAATTGGTTTTGTTTTATTTGTTACATAATATGTCAATTCTTTTAAAGTTTGAGGGAGTACTTTTCGTTATATATCTCGCATATTTCATCTCAGTCCCTTTCTTCCAAATTTTATTAATGTGCCGACTATCCTATGTATCCTTATTTTTATTATAATTTTAGTTGTATTTTCTTTTTTCTGCTTCTACTAACAGTAGTATATTTTCTTTCACTTTACTTTATACTCTTTTTTATTTGTCTTTTATTCTATTGTGCTCCATCAACATGTCTTCAAAACACTTAGTACGCTTCCAGTTTTTTATTTTTTCTAATTTGTTCATTTCTTTTTAACCATTTCTAGTGTTTTTCAGTTTTTTTTTATCAAAATGTCTATATTTTAATGGTTTTTGTTAGCTTTGGATTTGATATTTTGTAACTAACTTATTAAAATAAATTATTTCAGTGACATAAGAAAGAGATCAGTAATGCATATAAAGTGTACTTAGAGAATGTTGAGAGCTCCATTACCTCTGATGTGAAGAACTTTTGGGCTTTTATTCAAAGAAAACGCGGTACTTCTACGATTTCCGGCTCCCTGCATTCTGATTGTCTTGTATATAATGATCCACAGAGTATAATCAATACACTTCAGAATGATTTAGTAGTATTTACTCTAATGAACAACGCAACGATTTTACTAACTTACCAGAGGGTTCAGCATTTGTGAATTCTTTTACACTAACAAAGCCCGCAGTAGTAAAGCCATTAGAAAACTTAAAGATAGCCATGACCTTGGTTTATGATGGTATTCCGAGTTTTCTTATACGACTAAAAATAATCTTTAATTTAGCATTAAAGGCATCGAAATTATCCAAAACATGGAAGATATCTAAGGTGTGTCCTATTGTTAAAAACGATACGCCTGATATTAAGAATTACGGAGGGATTTCACGTTTATCCAACTTTGCTAAAGTGTTTGAAGTTGTTTATTCACGAATCTACCCTGCAGTAAATGCTAAATATCACCATTTCGACATGCTTTTCACAATTTACTGCTAATATTCTAAATTGCCAGAGTCAAGACTATGTGCTATATACAAACATATCAAAACCTTTTGATCGAATAAATCATCATATATTGATATATAAATTAAGAGAGCGAATCACTATTAACATTTGTGCGAACATATCTTTTAAACAGACTACAGCGTGTAACATATAATGGGTTTTCGTGACCGTTTTAAATACATATTCGGGTGTTTCTCAGAGATTCAATCTGGGTTCAATATTCTTTTTTTTATTTCTGAATTGATCTACTTGACTCGGTGAGTTGTTATTGTCGTCCCTTTACCGATGATCTTAAAATTTTTAGCTTTCGAATCAATAAATGACTATATTTGACTTTAAAAAATGAACGTAATTGTAACGTTGTCAGTTTTACCAAAAAATTACACCCGATCTCATACTCTTATACATATGGTACGATGGAGTTAAATCGTCGTTTAGTTCAGGATCTGGGTTACGGCGTCAGCTATTAGGACGTTGGGCTTCATTATCCGTACTTCAAAATCTTTCACTAACACTATTACAGTACTATTACTCTTGTGTCAGATCGAGGTTTAGATTATGATATTTTAATTCGGTATTCATATTATAAAATCTACAAAACAAGGCTGGAGAAAATTCAACGTTAAAGTATTTGTATTTTAAAACTGAGGGCAGATACCCTACAAGAGGTTACAACAACGATAGATTATTGTGTAAGTATGGTATAACATTCTGGGACGCAAGATATAAACTGAAAAGTTTTAAATTTTTGTGTGGTCTTGTGCATAACAATATAGATTGTATTGATTTAGTTCCACAATTATCTTTTCTTGTACCTCGCGCTTCGTCGTCGCAGCCAACTACTTTTTTGTGGTAATTTCGATGAGATTTCCGATATACACTGCAGGCCATAAGTTTGGAATCACTTGCATAAGTTAGGAATCACTTCTGAATATAATGAAAATATTGTAGTGGCTTTAACAAACATTGTAAAAATAAAACAATATTAATATACCAAAACGTTTTATTATAAAATAAGCAGGAAAAAAAGCAAATTTTATTTATTTACATCCACTTATTTTTATTATCAACTAAACGGACTTTTCATCGAAATACCCTCCTTTTGCTTTAATGAGGGCAGCACACAATCGCGGTAAACGAGACACTAATTTTGTAAGGGTTTCATTAGGTATATTTGCCCAAGAATCTTGTATAACTTGCCACATGTGAGTCTGGGACGTCGGACACTTTTCACGCACTTTTCTATCCAATTCTTCCCACAACAGCTCTATTGGATTGAGGTCTGGCGATTGTGCCGGCCAAACCATGTTTTGTAAAACACCGTCAGCTTCCTGTTGTTGGAGATATCCTCTACATAAATAAGAAGAATGTTTTGGGTCGTTGTCTTGCATGAATATAAAGTTTTCTCCAAGTAATCTCAGACCGGAGGGCACAGCGTTGTGTTCGAGAATCTGTCTGTAACCCTCCTTTTTCAAAACTCCGTCGATTTTCACCAGATCTCCTACACCAGACGAAGAAAAACATCCCCAAACCATTACAGAACCGCCACCATGTTTTACCGTGGGCACCACACATTGCGGTAACATTTTTTCCGTAGCAGTTCTTCTTACAAATATCCGACGTCTGGAACCGAAGACCTCGTACTTTGATTCGTCGGTCCATAGTACTTTTTCCCACTGTTCTATTGTCCAATCTTTGTGTAACTTAGCCCATTGTAGCCTTTTTATTTTATTTTGCGGACGTAGAAGCGGTTTGCGAACTGCTACACGTCCCATCAGTCCAGCCGCTCTGAGCCGCCTTTTTTCTGTGGTTAAAGAGATCCGAGTTTCACGCTCCCTGTTAAACTCACCGCGAATTTGCGAGGCCGTTAATCTTCTATCTCTTTTCGACGTCAATATAATTGTCTGATCTTCTGCAGGAGTTGTAATTTTTGGTCTTCCTGATTGTTTTCTGTCCGTATACCCTCCAGTAGACTGGTATCGTTTAATTGTATTTTGTACACCTTTGTACGATATCTTCATTCTTTTCGCGATATCCCGTATAGAATCTCCTCGATTATGATGACTAATAATTTCTACACGTTTTTCTAGCGATATCTGCTTTCTCTTCGCCATAATCAAACGATGTTTACTGATTTTACACACTTTAAATGATACGAAGCAACTAAAATATTCTCATTACTTCAAAATGTATAAATACTTATAAATATAAAAACTAAATGTAATTACAAAAGGTTTATGCGGAAGGGTCTGCAATAAAATTTGTCCATTCCAGGTAATCGTTCATTATGCAGAAATATTACCTGCTCGAATAAATAATACCGCACGCAGTTTCCTTAATCTCTGGTTATTTTCCAACTATTAATGCATTTAAAACTACATCTTTTATGTAAAGCTTTATAATGTACTTAAGAATAATCCTTTGTACTTATATCAAAGTAATACGAACATAACATAGATAAATTTTAATTTTTATGAATTTACTGGAACTGATTCCAAACTTATGGCCTGCAGTGTATACGATATAAATTTTATACACCTTATTGAAGTCATTGAGATCGCCAGTTACGTTTTTCGTGAGTTGTAAAATATATTTATTTTTATTTTCATTATGAATTTATTTATTGTTGGAACAATAACGCTGCAAAATACGAACATATACCGGCATTTGTCTGTAAACGTTTTTCTAATAGAGTTACGCGTTACGTCTTGTCAAGAAATAGAAAGAGACGTATGCAGATCATGTATATTATACACACATGTGTCACGTACAATGCAGATAAAATAGTGTTTTGACTTTTGATTTATGAAGTTTGTCTTTTCTACGGTTCCGATATTGTTATATTCCTTATATTTTACCGCTGTTATTTGTTATTATTCTAACAGCTAATTTATTATATTTATTTCATCATGCTTGTTAGTTTACACTTAGGTAACCTACGCTTTTACATTCGTTATTTACAGGCTTACAAGTTAGGTATATAGTACATTATCGCATCTGACAATAATATAAATACAGTTTTTAATTTGACATCCTCACTTCCTATCGTCATCTTTTTTCATACAACAGTGACGACGTGATCAGAAAACATTCCTGATTTTACCTATATTATTTTGTTACTTACGTTATTTTTATTATGAATTTTAGTTATGTTATGTTAATTTATTACTAAGTGTTTATTCGATTATACTAGATATTTATTCTGTTAATAAAATATGTACTTCTATTGGACAATAAATGAATAAATAAATAAATAATTGATTTAACTAATGTTCTTGTATTTGCAAATTTACATAATTTTACATAGATTTGTGATGAAAGTATAATGAAAGTCCATTGCTTGTTTCTGTTCTCTAAGAATATGCCATTCTTCAACTTATTGCTGGTGGATAAGTTAAAATGCTAAACTTAAAAATAAAAATAATTAATTTTTATATTAAGTTATTTTAAATAACTCTCTTATAAGCGCTGAAATTTGTTGATTAAGTGTTCTCACGAAATGTATATTTAATATGTTATATTGCGACCTAGAGCCAAAGCATGTTAATACGTTTACGTACTACTACTTTTTTTATTTATAGTTTGCTATTTGAGTGCTTGTCCGAACCATTTACATTAGATTGACAACAATACTTATATGTATATGTATGTATCTATTTGAAAAGCATTAATGAAGATATATGTATAATAAAGAAAGTCTGTGAGAATAACGTCCTTCAGTTGATACAAACAGTCTACCAATTTATGTCAAATACTATACTCAAGAACAATACCCTAAAATTTTAACTACTCATAGAATATTATATTCACGAATCTAATTATAGAACGTAATCTTGCCACAGTTGTTTATAAATATTATGTAACAATAGTCAATCATGTTACCTTATCATCAGGTTATATCTAAAACATGTATAATATTCTTGTATTTTTTTTGTTCCAAGTACGTCAACCCGGTCCTACCAATTATATCCTGATGACAACCTGAATTTATTACAGTGAATAGTGTTGTATCACATTATGTGCGCTTGATTGAAGAATTGTATTGGGGCACAAGGAACAAGAGAATTTCCATATAATGCACCGTTAATCCGTTGACGTCACAGGCAATTTTTTGTTTATAAATCACGGTAGAAAGGTTTAACGCACATATCCGTGTTTGTAGACCGTTTATTGTTAGGCATATTTGTACGCTTAAACTATTAATAATGACGGTTCCGGTATAGATAATTGTGTGTAAAATTAACTGTTTTTTATTGGCCAGTAAAAAACGCACAATTACTGGAACAAAAGATATTTCACCGATCATACACTATACATGTCTATTTTAATTTCGAGTGTTTTTTTAACTAATTACTTCCACTAGCAAACAATATATTTCGCGTATCATTAACAGCAACGATCCAGTTTATGTTTTGATCGTATTTCTTTATTGCAAGCAGCAATTTATACATTGTAAAATACTTTTTCACACGATTAGTTTTATCATGTTTGGACAGTTGAATAGTTGTCGTGCTTTAAATTGAACACCTACTTTATGGCTTTATTCTAGGATGTTGTGTTAGCGATTCTTTTAGTATTCCTCAATGGAGTCTAAAACAGAAAGAATATAAATTATTTCAATGTACGAGGGAGCGTTTTTATATTCGCGGAATGGGGGACAAGGGGTGGAAATAAAAAAACCAAATTATTTTTCTTTTTCAATATATTCACCTGCAAGACGGATACATTTTTCACATCTTTCAATTAATTTATTTATACCCTCATAAAAAAATGATTTCCCTTTATCTGCAAAATACGCCGAAACTGCCTCCTTGACTTCATCATCGGCAGTAAATTTTTTACCCCGCAGCTCTTTTTTCATTTTCGGAAACAGGTAATAATCACTCGGGGCCAGGTCTGGGCTGTAGGGTGGGTGATTCACAATTTCGAAGCCCACCTTATGTAGGGCAGCTAACGCAACGCGGCTCTTGTGGACGGGCGCGTTGTCGTGCAAAAGCAGAACACCTTTTGTCAATTTTCCCCGTCTTTTTTCTTTAATGGCTTCTTTTAGTCGCTCTAATATTGAAGCGTAATATTCTCCGGTTATAGAAACACCTTCATCTTTATAATCAATCAACAATATTCCTTCCGAGTCCCAAAATACCGTTGCCATGAGTTTACCAGCTGATTGTGACACTTTAAATATCTTGGGAGGTGCTGTGCCCTTTTTATGCCACTGCATGGAGTCTTGTTTGGACTCAGGTTCATAATGATGAACCCAAGTTTCGTCTCCAGTAACAATTCCACTCAATACACCATCCTTGTCTTCATTGCAGAGGTCCAAAAATGCACGCGAACACTCTACGTGCTGTTGTTTTTGCGGCGGCGTGAGCATTCTCGGCACCCATCTTGCGCTGATCTTAGACATGCCGAGATGATCGTGTAGGATTTTAAAAATTGTTGTATCGGATACTCCAACCATTTCTGCGAGTTGTTTCTTCTTTAGTCGAGCATCTTCGAGTACAATTTGTACAACTTTTTGGATAACTGCTGGCGTGGTCACCTCAATGCTCCTGCCCGGCCTCGGGTCGTCTCCAAGGGATTCCCTTCCTTGTTTAAATAAACTATGCCACTTGTACACCATGGTTTTTCCTGGAAAAGAGTCGCCGTAAACCAATGACATCTCATTCATTATGGTCGCGACTGATTTTCTTTGCCTGGTAAGGAACTTTATAACGGCACGATATTCGATTTTTTCCATATTTCACTTTTCACTCCTGATTATGTTACTTGGTTGACGATAGCTCAAAGACTAACTGTCTAATAACAATGAAACTTCGTATTTATACTAATTATGAGTCGCTGCACAGGCCACGCCCCCAATGCGCCTACTCACCCCTCTACAACCCCCTCATTCCGCGAATATAAAAACGCTCCCTTGTACACTAGGATCTTGACATGCGTTGTTTCGATGTGTGTTGTTTCAGAAACAAAACTATTAATATGACTTGCGTTGGTATGATTTTTGGTTAAAATAAATCGAGTAGTCTCCTGATCTATGCTGAACAGTGGGCCCAAACACATGAATTTTTGGCCAAAATTCATTCCACGTGCTATTTATAGTTTTATAACTTAATTTACCAACAATCACCAAGTCTGATAAGAATATATTAATAAAAAAGATGAATTTTGAAATGTTGCAATAAATGTAGTATATTACGAAGAAGTATTTATGTTACAGGCATAAGTATTGCGATTGTTTATAAAAAATGATTTATAGTATATCATTGTAGTACATACATACACAGGGATAAATAATAACAGGCATAGTAAAATAACATTAGTAGTGATCAAATTCATCGTCCGAGCTCTCATCATCTCATCACTATATGTAATATAGTGGCCGCTCTTAGCAACTGAATTGTTTCTTCTACTATGGATGACATGTCTTCCTAGATAACTTACGGGTGGAAGAAATTAAGGGATCCATGGAAATCAACAGTAAATGAGAGATTTTTCTCGAGAATTCCTCTCTATATCGTCTAATATCTTTGTAGCGAGGTTCTTGTTCTTTCTCGCTTAGTTGGCGTAGTATGGGTAGTAGAGCAGATGCGATCTTCCGGTCCATGTATTAAAATTTTCTGAAATATCGTATGCATTCTATATCGATGGCAGAAGACATATAATCGGGCTGTTTCGTAGCAATATTTCCCTAAATTTATTTGAATTTATTTCGTAACCATAAGATATAGTCTCTAATATAACTTTCTTATTAACGTTTTGTGTATATCGGCAATTTCTGATGATAAAGATTGATTATGGAAAAACCTGCTCGCTTTCTTCATTTTGGGGTTAACCTAGGTTTCGTGGCTGATCAGAGATATTAAATTCCGGTAACGTACAATCGTGATCACATCGGTTTTATAACATCATGGCAGTACTGCCACTGGTCGAAGTTGGCGGAATATTTTCTAGAATTAATGCAACTATTCGATCGACCGTTATGTATATTGAGAAACTTTTTGCAATACTGCAATTTGTCTGTTTTTAATAAAGTCTCTATTATACTTTTATTTACGTTTCTAATATCTTTCACTTCTTCTATTTCGAATAAATTATGAAATTTAAGAATTCGCCAAAAAAATTAGAGTAATAATAAAATTCATAATATATTTATTATTAAAATACTTTAATATACTTCTTAACACAAGCACGTATAAATTTCAAATAAATAGGATATTATTCATAGTGCTTTCAAATATTTCATTATCTGTATTTAGACCCCAAGAGCATGTATTTGACCTAAAACCGATAGTAAGACGATTAATAATAATGTAATTCGTTTAAAACCGTAAATTTGAAATACACATCCAAAATTACTTCATTATGTTAAATGTGTAAGTCCATATGGAAATTATGTTGAGTAAATAAAATTTCATTTTGAAATATTGTGGCGTTTTATATGGTAGACTAAATATGTCAATACTCCTTCATATTTCGAAAATTTGCTAATTAGTAAAATTACATTTAATGATCGCAGACAAATATATGGGGCGATAAATGGAAATTTGTAATGTATTATTTATGTATTTTCTAATTTGAATATTTTTGGAGTAGGAAAGTATATATAATCATATAATTATCCCTTTCTATCTTAAATTGGTGTACGGGTCAGAGTTTTAATTCCAACTCTTTTATCAATTGTGTCCAGTTCTCACTGTCTTGCGCTAGCTTCCCTGCTTTAATTCACATTCTTCCTTTATTCTTAAATGTTTGTCCCAATCTCCAATGTCTCAATCAGCGTGTTCATAATTTTCTGTCCAAATTTTAATATAATTTTGATTATATTTTTATACTTATTGCAGTTTAATAAAATTCTAGGATAACTTAAGGTGTCTTTGTTCATGTACCATCTACTACAGTAATAATTGTTTTTGACATATCAATCAAAGTACCTGACCTAAAACATCGTGCTTTACATAGTCATTGCTTTAAATAGTCATTGCTACCTCTTTTCGTTATTCTTTACCATTAATCTATATTTTTTAAATTATTCAGTCTATGGAAACATTTCAACCTCTTGGTTGATATTCGTGTCTTACAAATATTTTATTTTCAAATTTCCAATAGCGCTTTATAATATTTTTTAATTAACATAATAATGTATAATTTACTCATATCAAAGAAAGGTAAATTCATAATTCGGTATATTCGACTACAATTAAAGTGAAAACGCATTCATTCTACTCAATGAAAACAAAATATTTACGCCTGGGAACTACCTCTAGAGAACTTCAATTGTCAAAGAAAAAAAGTTAATAACATCTTGTCGTAAAATAAAAAATTGTTACGTTGACCGTTGTATTCAATATTAATTATGATTTATGCATCTACGAATTAGTAGGTAACTGAACAGGTTTTAAACATTGAGTTAAATACATATGGAATGGTGCGTGAAATGACTTATTATTAATTAGATAGTTGACATATTATTTCTCCTAATTACTAAATTCCACTAATTATAAGGTTATTAACTGATAAAATAAAAAAATTTTATAAACATTTTATGTCGTCGTCTTCAATCGGTAATAATATAATGAAGGTCTAATATCTAATTTATATGTTATAATTTGGGCTCAGATAATTGTTTAGTTTGCAATAAGATTACAATTTTTTATAGTTTAGATTAGAGCGCAAGGGTTTTAGCTTTTAAACAGCGCTTTTAGTATGCAGACGCACAAAGTCTATAAGATTGGTTAAATATTTACAGCATCAAATATGTTTCAACAGTTTCTGCATGTAACTATGTTCATCGTGAGAAATAAGTAAAAAGTATTCTTAAATGCAGAGAGCCACTGTTGATGATTAAGATTAATAAATAGTTAAATTCTAATATTTATTACCAAAAATTAGTTTTAATCTGGTAAAGTTTGAATGTTTCGTTAACAAACTATCTACTTTAGCAATAACACTAATATAATATTAGTTTTATTATTACCCGTTAAGTATTAACAAGGGTTATTTTAATTGCGCAAATATTTCATCATCGGATGTCGAACAGTCGTTCTCTGCAGCATTTATTCCGAACGGTGATTACATGAAGAAACTGCTAATATATATCTGATTCTGCAAATATTTAGCCGATCTTATCCATTTTGTATGTATACACACTGCAAAACCCCTTACATTTCTTCGAAGCACGCGCTATATACCGAATGCTTGCAGTATCAACTCTAGTCTGGATGCATTTATGTATGTATGTACATATCGTATCTATATATATAATATGTAATCGAAAAAAAACTGTAATAAATTTATTAATTTATACTACACCTAATATTATAGCAGTCTTTTATATATTTCTAATATTTCATGTCATACATTTTTCTCATTATTTTTAGCATTAATAATAAGGCACTTTATTGATTGTGAAAATCGTTGCAGTGGATGGTTTGAATATGGAAAAATTGAATGTGGGAAATTTCCATTATTTAAGAGAAAAACATACGCATGTCTTGGAAAGAGCTAAAAGGACTTAGATTCAAAGTATACATATGGTTTTCTTGACTTTAATGTAAATTGAGGAATGCTCATAAAAAATTCTATATTTTCTGTGTTCTTGAATCAAATTTACGAACGGAATTTTTACATTTTACATTTTCGTTACATCACTTAAATCACAAGTTCGTTGCTTTACAATAATCATGTATTGTGAACAGCTTTTTATGATCAAAATATTAGGGTTAATTTATTTTGAAGAAAATGTGACAAAATAAGTAAAAGCAATATTCTAAATTTTTCAACGAGAATTTTAGCAAATCCAGTTTGGCATTAGGGTTTCTTTTTCACTGACTTACTTTCTTTTTTTAACAAGTAATATGTGTTTTTGATGTAGCTTTTTCTGGTCGACCTGACATGTGTAATATGTACCTGCTGGTGATTTTCTAACAACTTAATTACTTATTAAACGATAATAAACTATATAAAAGGATATTCTATTAATGCTCGTTAAGATGTCATTCAGGTCCTCAGTTCAAGAATTTTTTCCATCTGTTCCTGTCTCCCTTTTCCCCTGTCTCGTATTTTCAGGCTGTACTCATCTAACTTTCTTTAGTTGCAATTTTCTAATCAGACTAGTCGTTGGGACTTTAAACACTATCTTAGTCTACTTATTTTCACCACCTGATTTATATCGATTTCTGAAATGGATCGCATATTACTTCTTTACTGTTTCTTTTCTTTCTTCATGAATCTTAGCATCTTTCTTTCTCATGTTTAAATACTCTTTTCAGAGTAGTTTTTTGTTTATTTGTTCAGATTTCACGTACATACAGTGCATTCTGTCTTGATACAGTTTAGTGTTTCTTTATACTGTCTACATGGAAGTTTCTATCACAATAGCACTTCCATTGCTTCAATGAACTCAATTTGCTATTTCATAATAAGATGTTTTGCTTGCTTATAATGGTGTATGACGATAAGACGATTACAGAAAACCGGATATTTAAAGAGTTGAATTAATGATTTTACTTTATTGCTATAGGTAGATTATAGACTTCGGTCGTTTAATAAATATTTTGCATTGTTAAACGGTCTTTTGTTGCCTCAATTGTGGATGACTAGATTGTTATTTGTTTCGTTTCGTTTTTGGTAATTTGTCGTCGTTTCTAGACATTAATGGTAAATTATTATAATATATTGATCTTAATAATTATTATTTCTAGTATTGAATATTTTCGAATTTGTTCGGTAAGAAGACAAATCATCTTTGTGTAAATGTTTTCATTTGATAGAGTTCTTATCAAAAACATTTCTACAGCCTTTTTATATCTCACCGTTCATAGTAATTACTTGCACTTTTGTTTTTTAAAGCACATTACGTTTATAATTGCATTTATAATTTTTTTATTTTCGGGTAATTAAACAATAGTAAGTGACTATCTTCTTCTGGGCTTCCGGGCTGAAATCGCGCACTGGTATAACTGCCGACGTTTGTTGCACTGAAACAGTTTCACTGCAACAAACAGTAGCAGTAGTTGAGCCCTGAAGATGTCCCATACGAGTGGGTACGAAACGTCGGCAGTTATACCAGTGACGCGGTTCTAGCCCAGAAGCCCAGAAGAAGATAGTATGGACCACGACCGCGGAAATCTACGTACCAGATTAATAGTAAGTGACATATCAAATTAATCAGGGAAAAATCAGTGTCTCTGAAAATTCACTAAGAACAAGAAATACCCTCAAAAAGTAAGTAAATTCGTAACAGTTATTTAAAAACTGCTAGAACTTCTGAAAAAAAAATACAATGCTACGGTAGAAAGTGTTTAAAAATTGATTCGAAAATATAGCATTCTCTAAATCCGATCGTAAATATAAAGTTATGAAACGCTTTCGAAATCATCTTATCAGGAGGATTATTTAGTATAACTTTTGTCTACTTACTATTCTTTCTGACTCCAATAATAAGACTTCTCACGATGCGTTCTATGGAGTACTGTTCATACAAATTTAAATGCCAATATTGTAGACAATATTATTGAATACAATTACATTACTTTTTTTACACATCATTCGTATAGCTGTTACTGTTCATATGATAGAATCATTTATTTTTCATTAAGATGAGATATGAGTTCATTTAGAAACATATTCAAAGACGTCTATACAATTCTAAAAATATTATATGCAAAATTAAATGTAGACACACCTTACAAATGCAGTAGTATTTAATGTGTTTTAAGTTGACGACCTTGATGTAGTGCTAACAAAATACATAATACGTAAATGAATAGATACATATAGATATATATGTAGAAAGATTAGACCTTCGAAGTATGCAATTAAAACATATATTGTAGGCATACTGAAAATCACACAAAACACAGTTATGAGGAATTATGTCACGGTGTTTTGATATTACATATAACTGTTAAATGCAAGTAGAAATTCTTGTTATTCTAGTTTTATGTAATTTTAAGTTGTTATAATAATTATAGTTGCAAATGTGTTTGGTTTAATATATTATAAATTCCATTTATTGGATTTCCTTATGTAAAATGAATACTTAATCCTAGAAAGCCATTCTTTAAATAAAGCAATTCGTAAAATGTCAAGTATGATATGT
The DNA here is from genome assembly GCA_031893035.1 of Dermolepida albohirtum. Lineage (NCBI taxonomy): Eukaryota > Metazoa > Arthropoda > Insecta > Coleoptera > Scarabaeidae > Dermolepida > Dermolepida albohirtum. Next base: position 138,305 of record JAVIWB010003680.1, read on the forward strand.
ATTACATTTGGATATTCCTTTATTCATTAAGTGATTTGTTATATAATTTATGAAGGTATACAATGTTTCATTACAGGGCACGTATATATTTTCGAGCAAATTAGGTAGGGTATTAATGTTGAATTTGATGGAGCCTGTGGTTGATTAACTGAATCACTAAGGTTGATATATAATCCCTTTCCACATTAACTTTCGTAATTCTGTATACGCATTTCGACAACTAAGTTGTCATCATCAGCAGATAATTGCAAAGTGTCGCACCTGGTAAACCACGGCGAAAAATACCCGTACGAAAACAAACTCCGTACGCGATTTGTACCGTTGAAAACCAAAATGTACACTGTATATTCGTTTCACAAGATTTTTAAAATTGTGTTACTTAAACTAGAATGAATGACATTAAAAAAGGAACACGGACACAACCGATAAGTACCTGCATGTGATTTATTACAGTGTTCCTGCTATCTGCTTCTGGGTTTCCGGGCTGGAACCGCGTCACTAGTATATTTGCCGACGTTTCGTACCCATTTGTATGGGACATCTTCAGGGCTGAACTACTGCACTGAAACTGGTGTAAGTCGATGGGGGACGGGTTAGCATATGGATAATGGGTCATGGGTTAATGGAGCGTTACGGTTGCGGTTGGGTAGATTAGAGACGCAGGATTGCCAAGTGTTATGTAGGGGGTAGCCATCATCGCGGTTAAGGTTATTGGGGTGCTTAAAGATCTCTATAGTTTCACGGATTTTGCGACCATAGAAATGGTTAATGCGGGATAGGATCTTGGTCGAATTAAACTGAATATGGTGCCCGGTTTCCAGCCTATGCTCGGCAAGTGCAGAACCGGCTATGCGCAGCAACCTAGTACAACGCTCATGTTCAGAAACACGAGTGCCGACAGACCGCTTTGTTTCACCAATGTATGCCCTGCCACATGAACAAGGAATCCTGTACACACCAGGTGATTCTAAAGAAACATGGTCTTTTACGGAAAAAGGGTCAGATAATTTGGAATGGGGTTTGAAGATGGCTTTGATGTTGTTTTTGAGAAGAACCCTACTGATGCGGTCAGTAACACCTTGTATATAGGGTAGGTGGGCTTTAGAGAGGGGGAGAGATGAGGTAAGCTGTGTATTAAGTTGTGGGATTTTGGGATTAAGATGTCGATCTATGGTTGGCTGAATATTATGGTTGGAGAAATTATTATTTATAAGAGCTTTGGTAACATGACTTCGATTCATGCGCAGTCTCCGTTATAGTTCAGTAATCGTTTCGTCGGAACTACTATCTCAGGAAATATTATCATCGCATTCTGGTATTAATAGCTCTCTATTCCAGGAATTTCTATATTATAAAATCATAACCATTGCACTCTCCAGTTTCAGTTAATTTATCAAGATTAAGTTGTATAATAATAACAATGATATTGCCACTACTAACTGCTGTCTTGATCGAATTCGATGCACTGCAAAGATTATCAAAACTATAAAACATCCCCGTGCTGATTACATTGGGGTCGAGGCTAAAGGTAAAAATTAATATACATATAAATATGCCATTTATACTTAAATGAGTCCTAGAGATAATCAACAATAATATAAAAAGTAACAACATAAGTAATTTTTTATTATATTAGCATAACTAGTTATATGTTACGTAAAGTAATAACAGAAACACAATTAATATATAAAACTAAAGCACTTACTTTCCATATTGTTTGAAAATGTAGATACATAAAATGCTTCATGAGGCAAATAAGACTACTACGTCATTCGAAAGAGTTTTAGCAATTTAGAGAATAAAATAAATGTATTAAATATTTTCTGTTATGGTAAATATAATATTTACCAATTGATAGAAAGTATTAAAAAGAGGTGTACTCATATATTAGGTAGGATGGACAAAAATGGGTTGTTGTTGCAATACATATTTTGCCTTAGCATTCTTTAAAAAAAATATTAAATTATCATCAAGAAAGATTTGAATTCTGATAAAAGTACATAACTCTCGAAGAATTACAATTATTGTCCTTTATTTTTTAGTGATTTTAAATATGTATATTCTTCTTGTTAGTGCTAAACCTTTTCTACCTTTTAGATGTAAGACTGATGAAGTTAGGTCCTGCATTTTTGTGTCCATAGTTTTCTATCTTCCGTTACCTTTCGTATTCTGTACCATGTCGGTCCTTTCTGATCTGCTTCTTCTGTAATCCTATCGATCCAATCCTGTTCTCGGTCTTCCCCTTTTATTTTTGCCCAGCATTCGTGTCCCAAACACTGTTCTGGTAAGTCTATTCTTCGACGGTCGACCCACATACCTCATTTCTATTGGGTCTTTGTCTAGCGTCCATGACTCGCTACTGTATAAGATTATTGATATGACCATTTTTGTCGCAGCTTTGTGTTTTTTCTATCTTTCTCGGTTTTTATCTTTTTCCTAGGAATATCGTCTTCATTTTTGTACATATTTCTCTCTCTTCCCAATGTCCTATTGATTTCTCTGTCCAATTTCCCGCTTTCTTCAATAATTACTCTTAAATATTTAAAATGCGCTACTTGTTCAGCATGTTTTCCGTTCACGTTTTCTCTTCGTGTTTGAAATTATCATTGATTTGGTTTCCCTATATACATTTCAATGTTTGTTTTCTTTCATTCTTCCTTTAGTACTGTAACGTTTTGTTGTAAATTCACCTCTGAATCCGCTAACAGGGCTCTATCATCTGCGAATATCAGTTCTGTCAGCTGCATTCGTCACATTTGCTAATCTCCCGGTATTAATTTCTTCTTCTTATTCTTGGCTTTCTTTATGACTCGTCCAGTATTGTTTAGAATAGAAGTGGGCTCAATATGCATCCATGTTTGCCGCCTTGCTTCGTTTTAAAGATTACTCGTTATTTGACACTACTATGTTCGTATTTCTTTTATACATGTCTTTTATTACTTCTATTATGCTTCTGTTTATTCCTCTTTTCCATAATACCTTCCACATGTCTTTTTTTCGAAGTCTACCAAATGACTTTTCTAAATCTATGAAGAATACGTGTATTTCTCTGTTTTTGTTAATTAGTTTTTCACTTGTTTGTTTGATTGCGAATATAAGGGTCTTGTGCATCTATTTTTTTCTGTTGTCTCCACTATATTTCTTACTCTTCTTTTCCAATTATTCTTGAGAGCGTTATTCCTCTGTAATTCTAGCAGTTTCTTTTGTCGCTCTTCTTATACGATGGAGCGTTTTTATATTCGCGGAATGAGCGGGTTGTAGAGGGGTGAGTAGGCGCATTGGGGGCGTGGCCTGTGCAGCGACTCATGATTAGTATAAATACGAAGTTTCATTGTTATTAGACAGTTAGTCTTTGAGCTATCGTCAACCAAGTAACATAATCAGGAGTGAAAAGTGAAATATGGAAAAAATCGAATATCGTGCCGTTATAAAGTTCCTTACCAGGCAAGGAAAATCAGGCGCGACCATAATGAATGAGATGTCATTGGTTTACGGCGACTCTTGTCCAGGAAAAACCATGGTGTACAAGTGGCATTGTTTATTTAAACAAGGAAGGGAATCCCTTGAAGACGACCCGAGGCCGGACAGGAGCATTGAGGTGACCACGCCAGCACTTATCCAAAAAGTTGAACAAATTGTACTCGAAGATGCTCGACTAAAGAAGAAACAACTCGCAGAAATGGTTGGAGTATCCAATACAACAATTTTTAAAATCCTACACGATCATCTCGGCATGCCTAAGGTCAGCGCAAGATGGGTGCCGAGAATGCTCACGCCGCCGCAAAAACAACAGCGCGTAGAGTGTTCGCGTGCATTTTTGGACCTCTGTAATGAAGACAAGGATGGTGTATTGAGTGGAATTGTTACTGGAGGCGAAACTTGGGTTCATCATTATGAACCTGAGTCCAAACAAGACTCCATGCAGTGGCATAAAAAGGGCACAGCACCTCCCAAGAAATTTAAAGTGTCACAATCAGCTGGGAAACTCATGGCAACGGTATTTTGGGACTCGGAAGGAATATTGTTGATTGATTATAAAGATAACGGTGTTTCTATAACCGGAGAATATTACGCTTCAATATTAGAGCGACTAAAAGAAGCCATTAAAGAGAAAAGACGGGGAAAATTGACAAAAGGTGTTCTGCTTTTGCACGACAACGCGCCCGTCCACAAGAGCCGCGTTGCGTTAGCTGCCCTGCATAAGATGGGCTTCGAAATTGTGAATCACCCACCCTACAGCCCAGACCTGGCCCCGAGTGATTATTACCTGTTTCCGAAAATGAAAAAAGAGCTGCGTGGTAAAAAATTTACTGCCGATGATGAAGTCAAGGAGGCAGTTTCGGCGTATTTTGCAGATAAAGAGAAATCATTTTTTTATGAGAGTATAAATAAATTAATGGAAAGATGTGAAAAATGTATCCGTCTTGCAGGTGAATATATTGAAAAAGAAAAATAATTTGGTTTTTTTATTTCCACCCCTTGTCCCCCATTCCGCGAATATAAAAATGCTCCCTCGTATATTGATAAAATTATATCGGTTTTTCAGTCACTCGCTAGTTTTCTCTTCCTATCACCTAGTACATTACTTCTTTTAATTCACTTATTCCTCCTCTTTTTTTGCATTTTATCATTTTCGGAGTGGTGGCCTTGCCGGGTGCTTTACTTTAGTTTTCAAAATACTGTCTGCATCTTTTCATTATTTTATCTTCATTCATTATTATGTTGCCTTCCTTATTTTTTATATTTAGCATGTTTTATTCCTTTTCTTTTTCAAAGCTGTTTTAGTATGGCATAAAATAATTTTTGGTCTCTTTATTCTTTTCCATTCTCTTTTTTTGCATTGCGGTTTAAATTGAAATTGCATTAAAATAATTGTGAATGCATTACGAAGTTATAATTGCAATAAACTATTTTATTATATAGAAAATATCACATTAATTTCTGATTATTAAAAAGTAAATGCTTTCAAAAAGTTTGTTAGTTACGTGACATTTTATGCGTTTATTGAAATTTTGTATTAATGCTTGTACTGTAAATTAGGTAACGTATGATATTTAATACCCACGTCTCAAATTTAAATGCCAAAAAATGTACTACTTAATAATATTTACTTTCTTTAACATTTATAGAAAGGGAAAATAAATTTGGTTATTAAATAGTGAAATCTATCAACATAAGTGGGCAGGAATTATGTCGAAATCCGGATATAAATAAGTAAATTCATTAGTCATTTGACTTTTTTTTTCTTTATTTGGTTGAATTTGAAAGTTACTACGAAATTTTGCTAATTAGTGGTATGAATTAATTAGTGGCGTTATGAATTAAAAATATTTTCGTTTTCGTAATATTAATCGATGATGTAATGTTTGCAACACTATTTTGGAGCAAATTTATTTAAAAAATCGGTAATTGGCCTACTAGTTATAATTTATTAGTAAATACACCATGAACTTCAATTACGATTCCATAATGTAAATTAAAACATTCACTATACTGTTTGTATTTTCAGAGAAATCTGTGATTGTGGTTCAAGGAATAAGTTTATGTACCTATCATATTGACTTTTGAATACATTATTTTAATGCTTTGTTTTCAGTGCGTTTATTGTTTGCAGGTCCTTCAAGCTTTCTTTAATGGATTGTTCCTGTAAATAAACGTAATACTTTGTCACGATGCCATTGACATCATTATATTAGAATGTCACATTTTCATGACTCACTTAAAGTAATCTAGGGACTTTTCAATTTGGTTTATTTGAGATAATGGAATAAGTCAATGTTTATCAATTTTTCTCCTCTAAATCTTCTGCGTTTTTTAATTCTTTTGCTTGTTAACATCTACGAACATTAAAGTATTGATGTACTACGACTTATTGGTTGTTGTTTTTCTTAATAATAAAAGTAATAATAATAATAATAGTAATAATAGTAACATTAATATTTATTTATAGATTAACTATCTACATATTACTTTATAGAAATTATATTTAATCCATCTAAATTGAATGAATTACAAATATTTTGATTGTTTGTTGTACATTTATTGCAATCTAATTTTTTTTATATTTTATTAATTAAAATTTTATCACTATTAATTAATTTATTCTGCATTTTTCATACATTTTAATAATAAATATAACATTTATTGATAAATATGACTATGCTCACATATTTTTATTTACCATAATATGAAGAAAGATTGCTTTTCATATGTATTTCATGTACCAAAATTTTTATTTTTATAATCAAAATAATAATCAGGAGATTCCAATTCTATATTTTTTTATATCTAAAGAATTCTTCAACAATTTTTTTCTATTTGTGTAATGATTAGTATATAATGTATGGATACGTTCATTGTGAAATACGTAAATGCTTTTATAACCTGGTATTTTATTAAGTGCATATTAAAGTAGGTGTTAAATTCTACAAAAGATAATATATTTGCAAATTATGATATCCGTGAGATTGTTTATTTTTCATAATGACGATTCGTGTATTCGATGAAACATATGTAGTTGATAGGGTGTTATTAATAATAGAATGATAATTATCACTTGAGGTGATCGTAAGGTTTATACTACTATGATCTTTCCAGATTTGTTATGCTCTTCATGTCTCATTAATTACGTCTTCTAACTTCCTCTAACATTAATTAGACTTGGCAGCTTCGACAATAGTTTGTCTATATAGAATTCTTCTTCAGAATATTTACTGCCCATATATACGAGGGTAGTTTGACAAGTAAAAACAAATTTTTTAAAAACAAAATAATTTTTATTTTTCAATATATTCTCCTAAAAGAGCAATACATTTATTCCAACGGTGCTCCAATGCCCTTATGCCATCTCTAAGATGCGATTCCGGAAGGCTTGCAAAATACTCATTTACGAAGATGATAAGCTCGTCGTTAGATGAAAATTTCTTTCCACCTAGTGCCGTTTTCAATTTTGGAAAAGGTGGAAGTCGGAAGGGGTTAGATCCGGCGAATAAGGCGCATGCGGTACTAATTGGAAATGCAACTCGTGGATTTTGGACATCGCAACTGTGCTGGTATGCGAGGGAGCGTTGTCTTGGTGAAACAGAATCCTTTTCTTTGCCATTCCTGGCCGCTTAGCACGAATCTCAACATTTAATTTTTGTAGAAGTTCTGCATAATATTGTCCGTTTATTGTGGTACCTTTCTGAAGGTAATCAATGAGCAAAATGCTCTTTGAATCCCAAAAAATTTATGCCATCACCCGATAAAGTGGTTTTCGGTTTCTTTGGAGATGCAGAACCACGTTCTAACCATTGTTTCGACTGTTGTTTAGTTTCGGATGTACTGTAGTGTACCCAAGTTTCATCGCAAGTAACAAATCGCCTACAAAAATCAACCGGATTCCGCTTATAAAGGTCCAAACACTCATTGGAAATGCGCAAACGAGCGAACTTTTGATCAGCCGTAAGCAATCGCGGCACCCATCTTGCCGAAAGCTTGGAAAGGTCCAATTCTTTCTTTAAAATGTGGTGTACACGTTCTGTTGAAATGTTTACTATGTCTACTATCTCTCTCACTTTGAGTCGTCGATCTTGCGTAATAATATTATGGATTTTTATAATCATTTCCTTAGAAATCACGATTTTGGAGGCTCCAGAGCGCGCTTCTTCAACACAGCTTGTTCTACCACGTTTAAATTCATTTACCCATCTACTTATTGTGGCGGATGATGGAGTAGATTCATCTAATATTTCCCGTAACTCATCTTTTATTTCGGTAGCTTTCATACCCTTAATTACGAAGTATTTAATCACCGCACGATACTCTGCTTTTTCAATTTTAACAAAACAACGTGTTGCTTCTTTTTCAATCAGCTGTCAAAAATAAACCAATCAACCGATTTATCTAAATATCGGAATGTAAACATATAAATAGGCAACCTAAATTACAGTGCATTTGTTTTATCAATTAGAGCGCCACGTATGTGTCATTCTCACTACTTGTCAAACTATCCTCGTAGAAACCATGGTCTTGTCAAGTTCTGACATGAGAATAGTATTTGGACAGCGGCTTCCTCTTCTACTTGTCTCTGTCAAATTCCTATTATTTATTTTTGTTGAACTTCTAATGCCTTTCTAGTAGGCCCAGAATTATCCCAACAGACCTATCCTCCTCTAGGTCCATCCAACTAAGGCGACTATTTCCCAAGAAGAACTGATTTCCCTACCACTGACTTCTTCCGTACGTCCAGACATAGACTAGATATAGAAACTATATATGTATATTTTTTTTGTTTAAAAAATTTGTCTAAAAGTTCATAATTAATGTTGCTTAGGGATAACTGCTTGAATAAAAGTTCGGTTAAGATAGCCATTTTAATTTTATATTATAAGTATTATAAATATTATATAGACGTAATTAATCATATGCAAAACGAATTACAATTCCTCGCAGCATTGAAAAGTATCTAATTTCGTTAGTAATTCGTTATTTATTCATGAACACTTGCCACGCAAAATACATCAAATCAAAAAAAAAGAATTTTTCCAGTTGCATGTTTGATTTACGATTCGTACGAATTTAAAACATTAATATACATGTAATATATACACGTAAGAGGCTTGTCTTTTGAAAAATTCATGAAGGCATCTCTTATTTTATGAGAATATCTGTGTGACCTTCATTTATCAAAATAGTCTTCATTTTAATATGTGAACCTCGAACAGGTTTTAATAAATTAGAAACAATTGAATGTCAAATATAATTGTAGTACCTATAACGGTAATAATAATATTAAAATATTCGCTTTATAATATCAACTTATATTAATCTATATGTATTACTTAAATGTCAAATTAAATCAAAAAATAAAAGGGATTTTGTTAATTAAAAGTGACGGTAAATTATGATTTTCTGAAACATAAGAAATAAGAAAATATAATAAATAATCTTATGTTTAATAGCACTGTATCTTCAAGGTGTTTGATTATAAAATTTGATAGAAACTTTGAAGGAAAATTGAATATTTATATTTAATTGTGAACATTCTTCCCCATGCAATATGACCTGTACCGTAATGTTAATTATATCGGGTGTATGTTAATGTCCGAGACCCACGTGACCTCATGTATTTTTCTACAGTTGGACACCATAGTTTATATCTACGATTCCGCTAACTTAACCTTAAATTGTCACTTTGACAAGTAATGTAATTTCGTACATATTGTTGTTATAATGTTTCAAAAACTGTTTACTACAATAAATACAGATTAAAGTAATGTATAACTCTTTATTTCACAATAACTTTTTATTTTACAATAAATGTTGAAAATGGCCCCCATTATTTTATTATATTGTTTTTCAGTAGCGCCAATAGTGGTACAAGTAAATACCTATATCGCTGGTCACGTGGGTCTCGGACATTAACATACACCCGATATTATGATTTCGTGTTGCATGTTTTGATATCTGTATCTAAGCTTTATAAGTGTAATTAATGTTATAATTATTTATTAATTAATATACAATTACTCACATTGTTTTGAATATATTAGTAGTAATTTCGTGGCACTATTGTTCTTGAGTCTTTATTATACACTACAGGCCATAAGTGAGGGATCACTTATCATAAATAATAAAACACTTGTATTTTAGATACATCCCTTAGACTTTTACCTGTTTTGCTGAGAATAATTGAAATAACAGTTGTAAATGTAATTCTGAGAAGGATTATTCGGATTATTATTATAAATTATATAAATATATTTGTTTCTGAAAAATATCGTAAATCCTTTTAATAGTTTTATGGCGTCTATTTAATAGAAATATTCTATATACCCCAATAAATTTAATAGGGTTTACAACGCAATATTATTATAATGGTATTAGGAATTCATAGTAAACTATTATATTTAGCAATTTAAAAATTAGTTTTCGTGCAGCATTTCTCCGACTAAGTTGCAATACGAGTATTTGAGAACAGACGTAAAAGTAACTTATAAAAATGCCGAAAAGAAAGGAACTTAGCGCAGAAATTCGTAGTTCTATAATAACGCTACATGGTGAAAAATTTTCACTGCGGCAAATAGCCCAAAAGTTAAATTTATCTTATCACGCGGTGCAAGGAAAAGTGAAACGATATTCACAAAGTGGATCATTACAACCAATAAAACGTTGTGGAAGGCCAAGGGTAACTACCAGACAAGAGGATTTGCGCCTAAAAATACTATGAAAACGAAATAGGCGCCTCACAGCTCCTCAGCTTCGATCAGATCTGAATGAAGGCCGTCGAAAGCCGATGTCACTGACTACTGTAAAACGACGTTTGACAAAGGCGGGACTACATGGGCGTATTGCAGCTCGAAAACCATTATTGAATTCACGAAATCGTAAAAAACGGTTACAATGGGCCCAGGACCATCAACACTGGGACATGATAATGTGGAAGCAGGTGTTATGGACAGATGAGTCAAAGTTCCAAATGTTTGGTAGTAATCGACGAGTTTTCGACAAGTGGGTGAAAGGATGTTACCCGAATGTGTAGTGTCAACTGTTAAACACGGGGGAGGTTCTGTGCTTGTTTGGGGATCCTTTTCCTTTGATAGTGTCGGAGATTTGTAAAAAGAGAGGGGTACCTGAAGATTTTGGAGGAACATGCAATTCCGTCTGGATTAAGGTTAATTGGTGAAGGTTTTCACCTACAACAAGATAATGATCCCAAACACACTTCCCAACTTTGTAAAAACTATGTGAATCAAAAAGAGGAGGAAGGGGTGCTGATAAATATGATTTGGCTACCACAATCACCCGATCTCAACCCTATCGAATTACTGTTGGATGAATTAGATAGAAACGTGAGAGAAAGCTGTCCACAATCGCAGAAACAGCTTTGGGAGCAACTTACAAGTGTGTGGAATAATTTACCAATGGATACGCTCCAGAAACTTGTATCGCGGTTGCCTTACATTTGTAAAGAAATCATTAAGCGCAGAGGTGGATACTTCGACGAAAGTCGAATATGATAAGAAATTCTACAGAATATGTTGAAATTATTTTATTTTATAAGGAAAACTGTTCATTTGTCTCGTAGATATAGTTTTGTAGAAATATACGTTTTGTTTCACTAAGCGTGCATGTTTTTTTTAAATTTCATCTACTGATCCCTCACTTATGTCCTGTAGTGTATGTTCACTAATAGATTTAGATACCTATATTATTATTGAAGGAGTATGTTTGTATTATTGGCGAAATGTAGAGTTGGTCAGTTTTGCCGGATAATTTTATTTATAGACATATCACTCAATTATGTATTAGTTCACTCGGATCGCTACTAAACTGTGTATCACTGGCTCAACTAACTGTAAAAATAAGTAAAAGTAAATATTATGTAAAGATAAGTTACAAGGGATACAGGCATCGATATCATGATAATGTAATATATCGCGTCAGTTTTGTAAAATGTGATTGTGTTTAATTTTTTCTATCTCGCTGCTTTTACGTGACGTTTGGAACTCTATTCTTCCTAACTCATTCATTTCACATGATGATCTATAAAAATTACTCCCTTCGAATCCGAAAATATCTTACCTGTTTTGACTTTCTTTGGAAGGATGGAAACGTTGACGTGCCTACTGCCGACATTGTCGTTTGGATTCAGAACCACAGAGGTGGTATTAGGTTTCATCAGTTCTGACATGCCTTCGCAAAAAATCAGCTTGCTTATCTTTCGCATTGTTGTTCATATTGCCTTACAGTTTTTAACCACAATTCCAGATTCGTAGCACTCACCTTGTTAATAGTTAGGAGATGCTCAATTCTAGATATAGAATGTGATCTTTATGAATGTTTCATTATCTGACGTTATTTCCAGTTCGAAACAATATCATTAACTATATTGAACGTTTCTAGAGTTGTTGCAGTTTTCGATAGTCCTTGCACATATCATCTTTAATGCTTATATCAGTACGTTTAGATTGCGCAACTCAACGACAAATTGTGACTTTTAAAAGAGCATTGTTACCCAAAGTTTCTGGTATATCAGCCGAAATTTCAGATGTGTTTGGTCTTTTAAAAAATATTAGATTGCACCATGAATTGGGAATATGCAAAACGCATTTATGATTTTCTATTTAGATACCTTATTTACACCTCTTTAACTTTCACATAAAATATGTGATTTAACTAAACTTCAACTATCACTATAATAAAGAATAGAGAGTTAGAATATGATGCTATAGTAATAGCAGTAAGTAAGTGAGTTTCACTTCCTGCCAAGTAATACTTGGACAAGTATTTGAACACTACAAAAAATATGATACGATTTTACGTTATGTTTATAAGTAAGAATTAAATAATTAAAAAAATAATTTATTAAATTAATTATATACTTCTTGTTAACATTTCCCTAACAACATGTCAATATTCAAATATTTTTATTATAATCCAGAAGGTAAATGTTGTAAAGATTAAATTATCTCACCACTAATATTATGTTTATAGGGTACACACTCATTTTAACTCAATAATTTCTAATATTGAAGCATACCACGCACTGCTCATGTATTTATAATATATTCTATACAGGACCGTATTACGTAAAATTTCTCCTTTTTTTTTTCTGCCAGCGTCAAGGTTATACGCCGCTTAATTAGATTGTGGTCGTTGTTTGTAGTTAAATCTCCAGCTGTGCGCCGTCGAAAAAATGTCAAGTGTTCAAGTACCTGACGGTCGAACTGTGAACCAACATTATTATATTGAAGCTGCCCTTCGTTAAAGAATAAGCAGACGATAACATAAATTGTTGAAAGACGTGTCGTGACCCATACTGCACTGTCAAGAAGTTTTTGGCTAAGGATAAGATTTTTGTGTTAGAACGTCCAACCAATTTACAAAATTTTGCCCTGTATGACATTTTCCTATTTCTCAAGGTCAAATCAGCACTGAAAGCAACAAAATTCGTGATAGTACAAGCTGTGAAAGCAAGTGACGGAGACCATGAATGTACGCTCAAAAAATGATTTACAGCATTACCTTGGCCAATAGAAAATACGCACGGAGCATTGTAGGGATCATGGAGAGGACTATACTCAAGAGGATAATGTTAAAATTATGAAAGAAAGCCATTAAAATATTTTATTTATATATTTAGCATTAATCTGTCCTTTTTTATAACCACACCTTGTATGTATACTATACTCATAAACATACACCTGACATTAATTTTTAAAGCAGACAATGCAGATTATCTCTAATGGGTTTGTACTTACGTAAATAACAAGAATACATTTCATACATACATATACAACATACGCAAAGGTTTTTTTCCTAAATTAATAATATGAATTGCACAATTCTTATGAACACTTTGAAATAGCATTCTTGCTGATAGAAACATGTACCAAAGAAACAACATCCTGTGCACGACGTGTTATTCGACAGAGGAAGTTGTGTTAAAGTGCTTATACGTACTTAAAAGTAAAACAAAGCCCGTAATAAACCTTCAAATATTGATGTATGAAGGCCATGTAAGTATTTATTCAACTTGTTCTTTTTTTCCGTTTTCTCATGCAGCGAAAAGAAAAACCTTTCTTTCCTTAACCTATTAAAAACTCGGAATTGTAATCGCGCAATAATTGCTAAGCTATGAAATATGCATATACATAATAAATATGGCATAATCGTCATGCTTTGAATAATTATACGAGCGTTCGGCGTGAATACAAATAAGTGACATGAGAATGTAGAAAAAGTTATTGAATCATCTACGTTAAATTGTCTTTATGTGTATAAGAGTAAGACTCTTTTACTATTGTTACACGGGTTTCTCTTCAGAGAAAACTAACTTGGTTATTAGGAAGTCTCTACTTTTGTTATTTAAATTGTATTTATATAATTATGTTAGCGTTTTCCTTGTTTGGAAAGACAGCGAAAGATTCACCTCACTGCAGTATTACTCATCTAATTTTTGGTAATAAAAACTGGGCTATTAAATACAAACGACTTGATAATGAGATAAGTGCAGTAATATTTTTTTATTTTCTATCTCTGATGTAGTTTTATATCACGTGCTATAACACAGTGTGTTGCAGAGAAAACCGAACTTTTTTAAAATAAAAACGAAAGCTTTCTATTTTGGTAAAATTCATTTATTTTGTTCAAAGTAGTCGCCTTCAGCTTCAATACAACGTTTTGCACGATCAATTAGCATATCGGATGAAATTCTAAGTTCGTCTTTAGAGATGTCCTTCAAGATCGCTGTCGACAATTTTTAAGGCTTCGACGTCAGCATAGTGCTATCCTTTCATCGAAAAATGTTGTTTGGAGAATAAATAGAATCACAGGGGCCAAATCGGGTGAATACGGTGAATGGTTGATGGTCAAAATGCCATTTGTAGTTAAAAAATCAATAATAAGCGTCGAGCAATGAGATGGTACATTATCTTATAGCAAACGCCAGCTACCATTTTCACAATATTGAAGGCACAAACGACGAGTACATGCCAAAAGATGCATCATAATACCAGGATATATCAGCATTTACTGTTTGACTAGTTGGTACAAACTCTTTGTGTACTGTGCCTTTCGTATCATAAAAACAAATCAACATTGTCTTCACTTTTGACTTTTTCAAATGGCTTTTTTCGATATTTCTTTGCTTGAATGTATCCATTCAGAGCTTTGACGCTTGGTCTCTTAATCATATTGAAAACACCACGTCTCATCGTCAGTTATAATAGAATACTTGAAGTTTTCGTCCTTTTTGCGTCCTTAATCAAGTTTGTACAATGTTGAATTCAGTTAGCTTGTGTAGTACAAACTTTGCACAAATCTTTCTCAATCTCAAATGTTGTGTCAAAATACGATCAATTGAATCTTTGGAAATATTTAATTCTATTCCCACGTATGGCAATGAAGATTTCGGCTCATTTCTGATAAATTCACTCATAAGTTCGATGTTACTTTCCGTAACCATAGATTTTTTTGCACTAGGATGTTCGTCGTCATTTATGTCCGTACGAAGTCTTTAAATCGTTTATATCATTCATACCTACTCGTATGTGATAAACACACATCACCATACACTTGTTTCATCAAATTAAACGATCATGGTAAACGATTTACCGAGTTTAAAACAGAACTCGATATTCGTTCTTTGTTCAAAATATATTTTTCGATCAATGCACACTGTTACATTATGCGCAATCTTTCTGCTACTAATGATGGAAATGTCATGATATTTTGACATAACATTGTAAAAAAATATGCGTCAGTAAGGTAGGCATATTTTTTTTAATGGAAGGCGACACTAAGAATTAATATTTTAAAAAGGTTCAGTTTTCTCTGCGACAGGCTATGTAGATATATGTACATACATGCATATTGTAGAAGAAACATTTATGAAATTTATTTATTTAAAAATTAAAGGACCAATAGCTTTTGACCAGTAAATGAAAAAAAAACCTTTTTATGGACTTTTCATTTATTATTATTATTGCATTCAAGGTATCTCCTCTCTTGTGACTTAAATTTATTAATTTTAATTAGAGTTGGTATGAAGCATGTTTGCAAAAAGTGTATAGAGTACCTCTCCGTACCAGGCGTTGAAGATCCATAAGTATACAACAAGGTGTAGCCCGTCACGGCAAAATACGTTTTAGGTACACTAGGGCTATAACGCCGCAATTGTTACGAATCAACTGCCAGCGTTTTTACTTCTAGATATTCATTTTAACAGCCTCGAGTCGAGCTAGGACCGAAAGAAGGCCTTCGGTGTTATTGACCCTACTAGGAATGTAATTTGGTACGTTGAGGTCTATGGACTAGACCAACAACCGAAAAATGTGTATATAGCCTCAAGAAACTCATAATGATATAAATTATGTATTAAGTGATTTTGTCCCCTTTAGTATCAAGCAATTGAAAATTGGGTCTCAGAATTTTAAATTCGGAAGAGCCTTTTGAATATGTATCAAATTATGGGAGCATAGAAAACAATTGCGATGAAAGAAAATATTGATTCATTCCACTATACAATATTAAATGACAGGGAGCTACAGTAACACTTATACATATAACTATATTTTCTAGTAAGTAGAAAAATGTCTGCATCAAGAATGAGGTTCTAAAAATCTCTTGCCAATGGTCTATAATATTATATATATATATATTTGGTCAAAAACGCAATAGGCAAATCACGGCTCAAGAAAATTTGGTGATAACTAAATGCATATTTGGAAAAACTTTCGAAAAGATTTGCATTAGTTGATGAAATCATACCAACAAGACCATAACGAAAATTTTCTGTGACTTTGAAGTGTTTATTTCAGTTAGTTGTTAATGCTCGTGAAACAATAAAAGAAAAAGACGGGAAACATTTTTGAACAGCCGCCTACTTTTTATTCCCTAAGTTAAAGCCATGTTAACGAAGACTCGTTTTTGTGAGATTGAAATGTAATGTAATTGCTGCTATGAATTAGTGGTTGACAGTGCAGAAAAAAAAATTTACGACGACCACCGTTCAATTACTACTTCAAAAGTAGATAAGTTTAATGTGTGTATGTAATAATAAGAATATATTACAGCTTTCATTACAAAATGGCAACTTTAGGTTGTAACCTTGAATTACATATTATTTAAAATTAAACTCTTTTACTTTATCAGTTATAAACAGTTGTGAGATTTGGTTTACCTACAATAATTGTATCAAATAATGCAAAAAGTTTAACTAGTTGTCACTCTAAACAATTCGTCCAAACATAAAAAATTCAACAGATAACTCGTGCACCATTTTTCCACATTCAAATGAAGCCATTGAAAATACCGTTGAAAATATTAAAAATGCATTAAAAACAACTTAGGTCGTAATAAAACATTAAATATGTATATTATTGGTACTTAATAACTTTTTTAATTATATAAACGCTAGACATGCAACTACTAGTGCTTCTAATTCTTTTCATTGTTTAAGCGCAATGTAAGTACCTGTTTTAGTAATTTTAAAATCGAATTAAAACAAAAAATTAAAAGTAGCGTTTTAAATAAACAAAAACAAGCAAGCGAAAAATTATGTGGGAGCGAGATGATAGGAAATTTAGAGTAGATGAAAAAGTTAATATTAAAGATTACAGACAAGTTAAGAAACTTAGTTTGGTTCCTGCTGTTATAGAAAATATGATTTTAAAATGTATATATATATATACTGTTAAAAGACTTGAACTAGATAAATTTTGGGAACTTCATACTAGTCAAATACAAAAACCCAAAATACAGTTGTCTGAATGATTTCTGCCGAGTACAGCAATTTTACACAAAATTCAAAAGGTCTTGACCGTAATACATATAATTATACATATATTGAACCTCCTGATCGTTTGCTTTATAAAAAGTTATATAATTGTTTACTTTATATTAGTTTAGCTATATATAAGTAAAATGATAAAGTGAAACTGGTAGTTATAGTTGCAGTAGAAAAAACTTCCAACGACTTTGAACGATTATCTGAAATTATTAAAAAATATTTATATGTGTATACGAGGTTATTAGTTTTAATGAGATATGCTTTATTTAATGAGCAACTTTGAAAATTAAGAGCTAATTGTTCAATCATTTTATTGATACTTGGGAAACATAAATATGATAGGGCGATGATTTTCATTTCAGCAACACCTAAGTGTGTGATTTAGAACTTTTTTTCTTGATAAAATATAATATGTTAGTTCATGTCCAATTCTATAAAAATCTATTGTATAATTTTATTTTGAATATTATTACAAATTTCCTTACTGATTTTAGAATTATATCAAAATTTGTGGCTTTCTGAATTAAATTAAAATTTATTGAAATCAACCCATCGTCAAAGAAAAAATTAACATCATACATATCTATTGACTCCAAAACTTCATTGCTATTTTGACTAATAATCGAGATAAGGCGATACTATTGGGTTGGCAACTAAGTACTTTCGGTTTTGTAGTATAAAATAAAACACTTTTTTTTAAACAAAGAATAGTTTTTAATCAATTATATATTTTCCATTTTGCTCAATGACCTTTTGCCATCTTTCTCTCAGCTGCATGATTCCGCGCCCATAAAATTTCTGGTCCTTATCAGCAAAAAACTGAACCAGGTGCGAGTGAAGGTCATCGTCATTTGTGAAAGTTTTACCATTCAAAGAATTCTGCAAACTTCGAAATAAATGGTAATCAGATGGTGCTAGATCAGGGCTATATGGGGGATGTGGCATCACTTCCCAGCCAAGCTCCAATAGTTTCCCACGAGTTGCCAAAGATGTGTGTAAATATCAGAATTGATCGTTTGGTTCCTTGGAAGCAGCTCAAAAAACACAACACCTTTGTAATCCCACCAAACTGACAGCATGATCTTTTTTGGATGCAATTCAGCTTTCGATGTGGTTTGAGCTGGTTTATCGTGTTTGCTCCATGATCGTTTTCGAACTATGTTACTGTACAGGACCCATTTTTCATCACCAGTGATGATTCTTTTTAAGAAAGGGTCGCTTTCATTTCGTCTAAGGTGCATATCGCAAAAGTTGATTCTTTGTGTTAAATGAATTTCTTTCAATTCGTGAGGTACCCAAATATCAGGCTTCTTAACTAGCCCAAGACATTTTAAATGTTTTTCAATTGTTGTGTGCGGTACATGTAGCCTCTCATCAACTTCTCGAACAGTTATATGACGATCCTCTTCAATTATGACTTTGATTTGGTCATCATCAACTTCAGTAGGCCGACCAGAACGTTGCTCATCTTTGAGGGAAAAATCTCCAGAACGGAATTTTTTATACCAATTCTGACACGTGCGCTCTGTTAAGCAATTAGCACCATAAACTTCACATATCTTTTTGTGAGCCGCAACAGCTTTCTTTCCTTTACGGAAATAAAATAGTAAAATATGTCGAAAATGTTCGTTTCTGCACTCCATTTAAAATTAACCCACAACTAATAGCTTTAATAAAAATCACGCACTACTTGCTTCTGAAGTTACGTCAATGTGACTATTATCACGCGACAAACGGTAAAGTACAGCACTAACATACGTTATACAAAAAATAAAGCAACGCTCTCTATCAGTAAAAACCGAAAGTACTTAGTTGCCAACCCAATATTATTTTTTCAGATTTTATAAATTCAGCTTTGTACCTACACTTTGATAATAATACAAAGCGAACAGATTAGGTTGAGTCGATGTTGAGATCGACTCAACGTAAACTGTTCGCTGAGTATTGCGGAATTCCTTTTTTATTGTTTCACATAATAATGAATAATACCTAATGCAAGTTGCATTAGAATCTTGTTATTTTTGTCCAAAAACATTTTCTTTACCATTTGCTTTTTTGTTTTCAGTTATATACGTACATGCATAAATGAAAAAATCAATGTATTATGTTTTATAACAATCAATAAAAACAAACACACACATTCATTATTATAAAAATATTGTAACCTTGATTTTATATAACGTATTTAATTCAACATAAAAATGCAAAGACACGACCGTGTTTAATTTACTTATGTAAGCAATTGCTTTTACGATTGACACTTATGTAAAAAATTAATGTGTTCAAAACTTTTAGTTATAGATAGATAGATATTACCATATATTTAATTCTTAGAAAATTATTCGACTGTAGAGATATAACGACTGAAGCTGTTGTGTGACTACTACGATATAGCAACATTAAACTAAAAAAGGGCAATAATGAATTAAGTTTTATGAATTGATAATTACGAAAACGTTAAGTCAACATTGAAATAATCAGAAAAATATTGTATCCCCTTAAAGGTATTTTCATTTACGAATATAATTCTCTTTAAGTACAATACATTTCTTTTTGTTCTCTATTTCATTAATATGAATTATAAAAGATAAAATTTGAATATAAATTTTAAAGTACGACCAAAAATGTTAGACGAATACATACATTGATTTCTATTTATTCCAAATGTTCAAGCAGAAATTGTGGTCATTATGACTGCTACTATAGAAGAGACAATTAACAAACAAGAAGGTAGGAAGAGGTAAGTGACAGACAAGATAAGCAAAGAATTGTAAAGTTCCTTATAGCACTGACAAGACTTATAAATAGTATTAAATGGAAAATTGTTACATTCAAAGACAAACTAATTCGATAATAATTCTGCTGAAATTGTTATAATTCTATATGTACAAAGGGTGCTAGGAAAGTTTTGCAATACAGCTTTGTTTATTTAATTTTTTCAAAGTCATTTCCTTACACTCAATACACCTCTCCATCTTCCGAAATCAATCTTTAAACCAGTTCTGCCAAGTTTCACTAGGGAGTAAAGCACACTCGTTGTCCCAAGCCAGCAGAAGGTCCTCATCACTGGAAAACCGCCTCTCTTTTAGCTTCATTTTCACGTGCGGGAACAGTGTAAAGTCGCAGGTAGCAAGATGGACTGCAGAGAGGGTGCTTGAAAAGTTTCAATCCTGTCGTGGTCAAATATTCGGTGCAGGCTTTGGCGCGGTTAGCTGGAGCATTATCGTGATGGAGGAACCAGGTGTCCATTCTTGACTTTGGCCACAGGTTCTTCATAGATACAATGACTTTAGGCAGGCACTATTGTGTATACCATTTAGCTGTGACTGTCTTCTGTGTGTCCAAAAATACGCGTTCCACAATTCCACTCGATTTGAAAAATACAGCTATCATTTTCTTCTTTACAGATGGGGATTTTCTGACAACTACGGGTGTGTCCTCATCATCAAAGATGCAAACTTTGTTTTTGAGCTTTGGTCGGCACATCGTAATAGTACAGCCAAGTCTCGTCACCAGTCACCAGTCAATTGTTCACATACCAAGATTGTCCCTCCTTAAACTTCTTCAGCATCTCCTGACACCAAGTCACACGTCGTGTCATCTGCTCTTCAGTCAGTCGATGCGGCACCCAGAGAGAATAAAGTTTCTTCACGTGCAAATGATCATGCAGAATCGAATGAAGTACCCTCTATCTGGTGGTAGGTGACTCGCCTGTCATCGCCAAGCATTTTCCTCACAGTAGTAACGTTTTCCTCCGTAATTGACGTTCGTGGTCTTCCCGGCCTCTCAGCATCCTCCATAGTTAAATTTCCCCTTTGGAATTCTCTATACCACCTGAATATCGTTGTGCGATGTGAACAAACATCACCTGGTGCAAGAGTAATTTCTTCGAAGCACTGGTCTACGTTTAAACCACGCACGAAATTATAACGCCGAACTGCCCTTATCTCATTTCGTGACCACGATGTGATCGCAAGCACTTTACACTCTCACTGCTAATGAATAACAGAGCCCATCGACATGGCGCGGTGACTACTATGCACGTATGAACATGTCTCAACATGCAGCAACAAGCAGCTTCCTACGATTCATTGTTGCGTCATATTGCAAAACTTTCCTAGTACCCTTTGCATGTGAAACGCTTACCTTTGAAGAGATTGTTCAATCTGAACAACTTAATTTTATCGAAATCAAGAGAATAGTTAGTATAACTGTAGTTAGAACTTAACACAGTAACATTACTTTTCTTGTGAACTTTGCTTTTCAGTGATTATCTTGTCTATCTCGTACAGAAACTTGACCAATTATTGCAATGATGATTTATCTATATTGTTGACTTTACATCTCACATGGAAAGTTCCCTAACCTAGACACTGATTTGAACGAAACTTGGTGATTAAGTAGCCCTAATAACACTATGTAAGTAACCGGTTTAAATTGGTGCATTTTCAAGGACGAGAATGCGTCACAAAATTCGGTCAATTTTTTGTTTATTGTAAGTTGCTCGGTAATTGTTTCAGCAGAAATATATTTTCTTTCTTTCCAAAATAGAAAATTGTGGAATCTATATAAAAGAAAACGAAATTAAGAAACATTCAGAACAAGTTAGAGTATCAGGAAAATAAAAAAGTATTTTCCGTCTATGACAAAATAAATTTTGGACTTCTTGAGTGCACTGTGTACATATATAGTTGTACTTGCGGCAATTATCTGTGTCGCTTAACTTATGTGTACTAACATTTAAGCAAATACGTTGCGATATTGCGTTTATTTAGGCATACAGAGAAAAAATTCTTCTGGCTTTTAGAGTTATATAACTGCTGTGGGAAGGCGTTTATTGGTGGATCGTTAACATTTATATGTTCATTATAAAATAATGAGTAATAATAATAAATTAAAAACATTAATTATACAGTGAGGTTTATAAGTAACGCATCATTTCTTATGTTATTAATGATTTTTATGTAAAATCTTTAAGAAGGTTAGTTTTTAATTATAAAATGCCGCTATTTCACCAGAATATCTTCGCCTTCAACCCTGTTTGGGTGACAGTTGCCCTTTTCAAATATTCCTAAGTTTTGTAATAAAAATAATACGTTCTTAATATTATAAAGAATTTATGTAAACGAAATTTTAAAATAATGAAGCCTATATCAAATGAGCCCGACAATATCACTGTTGACGTTTTTTTTAAAACATTTGTATCATTTCCGGATCAATTTGATCAATTACTTGTATTCGGCTTTGTAACTTATGTACGTTATTTCTATTGAAGTTGAATTTGTTTTCAAATAACACTATAAAAAGAAATCTAGGAGAGGCAGTCATATCAGGGGAACGATTATGGTTTACTTATAGCCCTCATTGTATATTTCGCTCGTTAATTGTTTTAAAATTAAATTTTACATTCATAAAATAGTTAAATGTTGGTAAATACTAAAATAAATGAAATAAAATATACACATCTAAACAATAGAGTATATACAATGAAATAATTGACTAATAATGATATATTAATTTACTATGCTTACTGATAATTAGTAGAGATTCGAATCTAGAATTTCTTGTCTTCTACGCAAGCGTGCTGACCACTAAATCATGAACGTTAATAGTTAAGTGGTATGTCACTAATTTATCTTGCCGAGACCAATGACCCGTTGTTCAGGAAGTTTTTTTTGCGATATACCTTCTTATTTAAGTGAATCCTGACAGCCAAAGGGCTTAAGTTGCACCTCGCGCAGAGACGTAATAATTGTCCGTGTCTTGCCGTTGCCCCCTTGTATTGACATTAGCTGTTAGAGGATGCGATCGCATTGATTATTGTTGTGTTTTGAAGAATTACTTTCCTTCCTGAATATAGTGTTTCTTTTCTTTTTTTTCATGTTTTCACCTCTTCTTTTCTGGCAAACTTTATTTTAATGTTTTGGATTTTACGTTTTTGTTTCTGTCTCAAGATTTCATTTCTTTTAGGTAAAGGCTATTTTCTTGATTATTTCTGCTTTTATTTCTTTTTTGGATAGAAGTTGGTTTCTTCTTATATTTAATAATTTTCCCCCTCTACCATTTATTTCTTTCTCTAATTTTCTATCCAGCGATATTCATTTCCAAATATTTATATCCTGATACCAGATATTTAAAATTCGTAAATCCTTCCAATTTTTTCTCTCTTAATTTTATCTAGTGGGTCATTTCTTTCCTGTGCGCCATCGTCTTTGAATTCTGATTATTTATATTCATGGTGATAGCTTTCATACAGTTTGCTTCTTAATACTGGTCTTAATTCGCTGTATTAATAGTGCCTGAGATAAGTTTATTATCCATGTTCTTTATGATTTTCATTACTACCATGACGAAACGAGTATAAATACAGTGCGTTTACTCATATAATTGTGACAAATTTGTTTAATATCTCATCATGAAGAAATTAATGATTTACATGTTTTCTTTTTTAAATTGTTTCTTGAGGCTCCTTATATTTTTTAATCTATTTTTTACGGGCAGACGTTTTAGATATACCAGTCGTTAGTTAACAAGCAGATTATGAACATATAATGTACACTTCTTCTATTGTTGTCCTACCTCCCACCCCACTTGATCAACAGTGATTGCTTTCAGCATTAGCCATAGCAAACCACCATTCAGTACACTTTGGCTTGTATAAAGATGTAATCAATTTCGATAAATATCAAGCAAGTTATTTACTTTATGAAGGATTATTGTATTTTTTATAAGTTTTCTTATTGTCAAGAAACTTTGTTATTTCAAAAATATAATTATTTCTACATGAAAATCATTTTATTATTAGTATAAAGAAACATTTTAAGACACAACAAGCGATTTTATATATTGTGTTAATAAAATTTCATAGATATTTTGTACAAACTGAGTTGCACTCATCTGATTTCATAATTTTTATATGAACTTGTATTTATTTTGATGTCCATGTTTGAGAATTATATTGTTTTTTATGATGAACATACATAGATATTTTCTTATTCACATTAACGATAAATATTAGCTACCGTCGCCAAGACTTGGTAAACTCAATCATGTTATATAAATTTAGAGAGTCTATGTTTGTAAACCCCTACCCCTCGGGCATCTAGTGGGGAATTAATGTTGGAATTGCTTCCTTCTTTAACCGATTCTCTGATAGACTGACAAACATTCTTTTTTCAAAGTGATCAGTGCAGTCTGGTATACTTGTCATTGTCAAGTAATACAGAGTTTTTGTCCACATCTTACACTTTGTAAAATGTACAGTATACTGAAAAATGTCATTGCTATAACCTATGCACAACTATACTATAAAAATAAATAAATTTAAAACTAAGACAGATATAGATACATGGACAATATACAATAAAACCAATACAATTTAAACATAAAACGAGTAAAATAACAACATATAAAATTAAGTATCGAAAACAAACATGGACAAATATACACAACTACGCTATTTCACACAAGTTCACTCGCAGGTTTGTTAAAATGAACTACACTAGGGCCAGTGAACCTAGTGGTTGCTCTAAATTCATATTGCTTTACCTAAAGTTGTAATTAGTTGAAATTTCTTAGTTTCTGTTCCAATATTCTTTATATAATTTCGCTAAGATATTAACTATTCTTGAATCCCCTTTTTTATACGAATGCATTATTTCTTTTTCCACTTTATTTTAATAATATTTTCTTATTTCCTAGATACTTAGTTTTGTCAGAGACTATTGTACCACTAGGCGATATGTAATATTTAACTCGTGTTTCGTAATATTATTATTAATTTAAAACACATGGCTAAGATAACGAAAAAGCTTTGACTGCATATAATTATGTGCATACATATGTTTATTGGTAATAAAATTAACAAATCAATAATTTAGGTTAAAACTTTCATGTTGCGTATATTATACAATATGCTAGTAGTGATTACATTATAACCTTTAGAAATTAGCACCGACGTGAAAGGAATACGTTTTTTAAATTGAATTAATATTGACTAAAAAGAAACATCAATTGTTTATTTATATTGCATTGGCGTTAGATACTAAAACCTTTTGTAGTGGCTTGCTTTTTATTAAATATTAATTCTTGCATGTACCTTGGTTAATGTTTCACGTTTATAGTAATCATACTGACACTATAACAAAATATGAATAGAACCATTGTGATGCGACCTACGTAAATTGTAGATTTCTTTTAAGATCATCTGAAATACTTTTTATTGTAAAGTGCAGCTTCTGAGATTGCTGACACTTTGTAATGAATACCAAAAGAAGGTAACGATGTATTTATCTCTGTTACCAGTGTCCTAGTTATGGTTCTTTTGCTTAAGGATTTTTGTTCTTTGTGTAGTTTTATTATTAATACACGCATATCATAAGACAAGTGTTTACGTTTGAAGCTCATCTTTGTAAATGCATCAAATGCTAATTCTTCACAAATATGCGACACTGTGAAGAGGATTTAATGAACTTGTTGCAAATTTATAATTTACAATGAAGAAATATCTAATATAATGAAGTATACGAAAATAGAATGAAGTATACATTTGGTGTTAGAGTATGAGCCACAATAATTTAGCTTAAATATATAGTCAATCTCGAAAGTCTTCGTGAATGTTGAATATCCTCCAATGTGAACATCCGATTTATTTCCATTCAATAACGTTAAAAAACTTTAAAAACCTCTAGTGGCAATATGAAAACTGTTGTTATATATACCTAAAAGAGAATTTACTAAATATTCTAACATCAAATGTTACAACGAGTTTTTCCATTTTGACTGGTTCAATAAGGTAATAATTAATAACGACTTTTAAATAAAACATGAACATTTAAACGCTCTTAGTGAGAGCAAAGCAGTCTTTTGATTTGAGTTTGTTTCTTTTAATATTTTTATTAAAATTTGGAGTAGATACACTTTTCTATTATTGAATAGAGAGACTCGAAACAAACAAAACCTACAGAGTAACGAAAGAATTATATCATATTATTGTTGGAATATATTCAGGAGCACACTTCGAATATATTAAATTATTAAATTTATCTTTCTAATAGTCAATAGTGATAATAATTTTGTTCAAGCATTTGGAAGAAAATGCGTTGTTTCCTGAAACTATTTTTATTATTTGATAATGTCTTTAATAGTAGCGTTCTGATAACAATAAAACCACAGTTTATTAATTGGCGTAGGGTTGTATTTGGATCATATAATTTGTCAAATTAATATTAAGAGCCAGAAAAAAATCTCTTCAAGCAGTTGCATATTTGTTAATAATTGCTGAAACTATTTGTATTGTAAGCCCTGTTGCATAAAGCAGGAGCGTCTTGAAGAATACAATTTCTTAGAGATTCGAATTGACCATTTAATCGCCTGTACCGAAAATTATTGAAGACATTAATGTAGTTAATTATGACTGTACAAATATACTCAATAATATCTCTTTACTATTGAAGTTCCTCACCGTACACCAGCGAACAAATTGAATACTGTTATATTAAATTGAATCTTGAGCCTCTTAATCATCAAAGATGTTAGTAAAATGAAAGGTGATAATACTTTAAATTCGTACTTTATTTTGAGATAGTCTAGAGATTGATGTTCTAATACAATATCGTCCGTCATATGTTCCGGCTTTGTAGGCTACATCTGTGTATTCGTTGTTCTAGCTATATTAAGTTATGTAATCATAATAGAGAAATACATTTTATAAACGTTATTAATATTGTGCGTGTTATTATTTTTCTTCCCTTCGTTTTTCAAGATTTTGCTTTAGTCGACGATTAAACTTGATTTTATTCACTCAAACTTTCTTGTTATTGATATATTACAGGTGGAAAGTTGTCTTGATAACTATATCATCTTTCGGAAAATTTAGCATTATATTCTAATTCTGTTATCTTCTTATGATGACAGATGATGTTTAAGACTAAAACTTTAAAGTTTTAGTCCCATACGTATTTAAGTGAGAGTATTTAAGTGTTAGAGCTTTGTTCGGCTCAGTTTATATTTGCATACTTGTTGAAAATATCTGTACTTCATTTTTTCAACCATCACCTATATAATCTCCTTGATTTTCATCGGCATCGCATTTTCAAAACTGTTGCTCTTTCGTTTTCTCTCAAGTCCAATGTCAATTTGGCCTTATCCAGGCCCTATTTTTGAATCATATTCACTATAAATTCATTCGGTTTTTTCATTTGTTAAACATATTAATATCCGCCTTTTGTTTTTACAAGGAATTTTATTATTTTAGTATAGGAGACAAGATTAAGAAATTTGACACAATATCGCCCGAATGCAATTTGCTGAGCATTTGTTCCATTACGAAGATAATAGTTTAGGCGACGTAAATTGTTTATTATGTATTTTTTTTTTATGTTCGAAAACAAGAAGAAATATACACATTGAATCATTAATTTGATATTTTTATTGGCTACAAAATCAACAGTTTGACGTGCCGAGTGAGAGCTAGCATTGTCACGATGAAGAATAATTTGCTGATTTCAAATATTTCTTCTTATTTGATCAAAGAAATTGTTGTATACCAATCAGCATTCATGGTGTCTCAATTTTCTAAAATTACAGTTGCTATGTGTACAGTAAATTGGAAGAAGCAAACGATTATTTATTTAGTAACACTGGGTAAACCATCAACTTTGGTTTGTTCTTTAGTTTAAGGATCGTAGGCATAAATCCGAGTTTCGCCAGCAGCGGACTAAATCTACACCGTTTCACACAAACGTGCTTTTGAGCTTCTGTCAAATTGCGTGGGACCCAACGATTGCAAAGCTTCCCTACTTTCAAATATTCCATACAAAATCGTATGTAATTGCTTTCATATCACTGTGCTTCAATCTCAAGGTATGTGACAAATCGATCTCGTTCAACGATTTTACTCATAGCATCAACATTGGTGGCAACAACAGATGTAGTTGGTTGACCTGCACGAAATTCGTCCTTAAGAGTGGCGTATCTACAGTAGAATTCAGTAAATTAGCTGCAAACAGTACTTTTGGATGACACTTCATCCTCAAATGCCAAATAAAGTCGATCAATAGATTGTTTCTGCGTTAGACTACATTTGAAATCATAAAATATCACGGCTCGATCATTCTCACGCAAAAGTTCCATTTTTACACGAAATTACTTCCTTTTAAATGCTGTGCAAACAATATTAGGTTAATTAAGTATATATTGTCAACTAAATTATAGGCTAGTAATATCAAATTCATAAAATAAAAAGAAAAATCATTGACAACTTTGTTGCGTACTGGATTGAATTTGAAAGGCACAAACTCTTAAAGTGTAAAATACAAAAAATCTTAAAATAAAAACACTTTAATTTATGTAAATTAATTATCTCCACCGAAAAGCATTATCCGATCACGTTTCTTATAAAAACTATGAGCGTTTAATTTTATGTAATAGTTATCAATTTTTAATTAAAATAATCATTAGGTATATCGATGCCTGTCAAATTTATATCTTATCTAATAAGATTTTAATTAATTACATACACAATCAAAATATAATCAGGGTGAACTTGTTGCTTTTACGTATGAGCACTTGAAACAAAATCATTATACGAAGGATTTGTACATACATTATGTAAGTATATTACACCCACCGTTTAAAAATTTTGCAAAAACATACTCGTGTCAATGCCATTTATAAGAAAAAGTGACTGTGCAGTAGCTCAATATAGGAAGTGTATAAAGCATTCAGGATATTTCTTTTATTTAAATAAAGTAAAATTTTGCGGTTGATCCGGTTCGTATATATTCGTTGTCAATGCAAGTTTTTAACAACAAAAAGAATAGTAAAACTAAACGTGCAGTTATTATTTCTTAAAATTAAAGTAAGAAGGAAAGTCTTTAATCTCTGTCTTTCATGGTTTTATACAAACAGTGCATGTATTTGTGCTTTATCAAACGCAAATAAATTTTAAAAAATACTGGGAAAATAACAAAATTTGCTATTAAACAATTGTACTACTCAAACCTCACATCGTACTTTTTTTAACCCCTAGTGGTTTCTTTTGTATTCATGTAAATTTTTAAAAAATGCTGGATAATGTTAATCAATAGAATTGAATGCATAAAATATTTGAAGTCTAGCGAATAATTTATTCTTTTTCTTTAATTCTTGAGATGACAATGCTCTTTTTTAGTCCTTCTGTATTTTTTTTTCTGTAATTGCCAGTAAATACTTTATTATTATTATTTTATATAGCATATTACATATTCGCATAGTATGCTTCAACATATTGATGCGAATTCCAATAGTTGTCGTTCTGCGTAGGAAAGGATTGAAATAAGACTATGTGTTCTCGTTATTTTCTCAATATAATCACATTTGATTACAATACTTTTGTTACAATGATCAATACATTTTTATTTTCGAGTGTGAGAGAAGAAAAGTATCATTCAGTGGATCGAAATCAAATTTTATATTTAAGCACTTTAGAAAATTATAAGAGGCACTTTTTTGTTTTTATCTCAAAAATAATGAGGGTAGTTTACTAAAGCTGAAAGTTGGGATTTCTCTTACGGCTATATCAGTTTTATTTAAATTCCATAAATAATAAAACTTTAAATGATACACAGTCTGTCGTAGAGAAAATTGAACATTTTCAAAATAGTAATTTTCAGTAGCGCCATCTATTAAAAAAATATGCGTCGATAAGGTAGATCTTTCACCAATGTTATGTCAAACTATTATGACATTTGCATTATTGGAAGCAGAGAATTTTCGCATAAAGTAATAGTGTGTATTTGGCACTGGATTGGATTGGCATTAAACAGAGAGCAAATATCAAAACCTACCACTCTCAATAAGCAAAATTTTTAGGTATTCACATTCATAAAATAAATAACAATAGCATATCTTGAATGGAATAATCATATCGAATACCTGTCTATCAAGTTAAGAAAGTTAAAAGGTGTGGCGACACAGCAGGCAGCGAGAATGGCTTATTTATCTCTATTTCATTCCAATATGACTTACGACATATTATTTTAGGAGTTGTCAGTGGAGGTTAGTAGAATTTTCAAACAACACAAAATGGACTATCTGATGTTTGACAAATTTACTATATAATAAACATATTATGTAGAGGGTGATTCAGAAAATACTCACCATTATTTCTCACAGTACATCTTGATAAGTATATATAATAAGTAAACATCAAAGTGGTAAACGTGAGTCACGTTTACGATACAAGAAATCAGCAGGCATTAATTACTTCCTACCATCGCTTGTAAGCAGATGATGATGAGATCTGTGTTTTATATGTATGTATTCCATTACCCTGTAAATTGATCAATCTATCAATCTATCAATCATTCAATTATCTGTGTCATTTTGGTCAAAAACATAATACTGGGCAGTTTTGTGTTTTAACTTTGCCTGTAAAATGAATATTGATGATTAGTGTTTGCGAGAAATGGCTCCTGTTTTTACAGATGACTGTATATAAATACATACATATATATATATATATATATATATATTATATATATATATATTATATATAGTATTTAGCGTGTGTAAGGAGTTTCAAAGAATAAATCTCCATTTAGAAAATGTTCGAGTCTAATAGGCACGTCAGTTATCGTGAGGTAGAAGACCTTTATTAGTATGATGTGGCTTCCAAAGCACAGAACAAAGGCGATTTCTTTGAAGATGACGTGACACCAAGTATAAAAGTCTTAGTCCATTAGGAAGAAAAAGTGGCCGTCTTTTTTATCGTAAGAGGATTTGTAATGGGTGGAGTAAAGGTAATAGAGAAGATAGGCACCATAAAGCAGTAGATCCATATGATTTATGTGGCGAGATACTGTTGTTTCACGGACTGAAAGAGAAGTTTGCTAACAATAAGGATCTTATTAGACCGAGGAATGACGAGTACGACTTTGAAAAGAAATATGAAACAATTGATAAAATGACTGTTTTCGAAGAGTGAACAAGTACAAATATTGAGAAAATTAAAGCTCTATTGCAAGCACTTTTCTAGTTATTTCTTTGTAATTGTATTCGGAAGCGAGAAAACGATTGCTTGTAATTACTGTTACTCCATTTTTAGTCAGATATTTTATTTCTTAAAAAATTCTATTAAAATTTCTAAATAGGTATTAGATGCTGAGTGAGCAAAATTACAGTTACAAATAATAGCCTATACTACACTATTCTTATGTATCAGGTTGGTTCATGAACTAATCAATAACATATTCTCCTCTGTTAATTATAATCATCATGGATCATCATTAATTAAAGCTTTCAGACGATCTTCATCAGAATCCGATCGTCTTTCTTAACGTTGAGAATCGTTTATGTCAAAATTGTGCTTTTTAAATTAAGAACCATTCCCATGCTGAAGAGTACAGCTAATTACGTTTTCAATGTAAAGGGCACAAATGCTTCTAGAGGCTTCCTATGCATTACCTCTTCTGTTGAACTCAAACGAAAGGATATATCGGAAATGCTCGATTTTTCTACCTGTCATTATATTTTCTTTTATCAATAAATAAATAAATAAAACGATCTTTGTACAAATTCAAAAATTATACTATTAAAGAATAATACATTAAAACAACTTCTGTCACATGCCTAACACTTTTTTCCATGGCACTCTCATCGTAGAAAGGAAATTTTCTTGAAATTTTTATAAAATTTCGTTGTAATAAGGACTCCTTATCACAGTATGAACATACTCGGCACAGCGTTGATCTTGCACGATTGAAAGCTTACATCTGCAATGGATTTTGTGTTTAAAATGTTCACCACTGTCTCGTTAATAACTCCTCCAAAAATCTTAATAATAGGAAAATTCAAGATGAAAAATCGTTGACGATAAAATAGACTGGACTATTTCAGCCGTTTGGCAGATGTTTGTAATTCATGTCTTTAATCAATTCGTCCTGGTCAATTGAGAAACAAAAAGATAAATTTGACGAGAATAGTTCTTTTTAGTCGTGATGACGACAGTAGATAAGTTGCCGAAAGATTAGGTGCCATAAACCCTTCAAATGATGTAAATAACCTATGTACATATTTTAAATAGTATTTTAATTTTTCTATGAATAAATATAATAATTAGTATAATCATTAAAAGAACGTTATTTTAAATAGCTTTTATTAATAAAGAGTTTTTTCATCTTCTTTCCTTTTTTTAAAGAGAAACTAATGTTTAACAAAATCCATGACAATCAACCTTGTAACATATAAAGCTGTGGATTGTTTAAATATCTCTTACTATTTATATTTCCTCTATTTTATTACATCGTTTTATTTTGTTCTTTATTATATTTAAGTATACTACCGTTTGCATTAGTGTAAATAACATTGCGTCACAATTCTAAAAGGCCGAAATTCATCATAAAAATTAATTCCACTCTTACTTTACATGCTTTTAACTGTGAAATTTTGCGGTTTTCCCATTCAATGGTTCGTTTAGATGTTGAAAGCACTTCAACCACGCATTGTATGTATTAGCAGGAAATTATAGTGCGAAATTACAAAATTACATTTTAAAAGTGAACGGCTATACACTTATTGTTGTGGAGTCGGAAATTATTTTTTTGCACAAGGTTCTATTATAACATTTACGACTACCTACATATTTGCTATTTATTTTACTATTTATTTACTATATAGTAATTTAAAATCAAGGATAGCAGTACTTAAACCTGAGATTATATAAACAAGGAGTTGTATTTATAAATTTTAGTTGTCATAAGGAATATTTTCAATAAAATATTGTAGATTAGTATTAAGTTAATATCTAATATGGTTTATATGTTAGAAAATACAGTTTACGATATTCGAGAAAAATAATAATATAAAAATGAAGTTTATCATTATTATATTTAAATAATAATTAGCAATTATATAATTAAATATACCAATTCTTAATTAGGATATATACGAAAATTTGATATAAAGTAAAACTCCTTTTAAGTGATCTAATGAGCAATCTCTAAGTTTATAGAAGAATTATATATGCACATAATATGACCAGTACTTTAATGGCATATTAGAAAATAATAACTCATACTAAAATACATAATGTATGTATATTCGAAAAGTATAGATAATAAGCTTTTTCTTCAATGGCGTGAACATGACCTTATATAAGGTTTTCCAATAGGGATGATATGATTTTGAAGTGACATTTCGGCCAGAACAACGTTTACAAATTATTCAGTTTTATTATCAAAATAATCGTTCTCCAATTGCAACTTTTCGTGCGCTTTTACCATTTTATGGTCATAATAATCGTCCAAATGTGCTCGCTATTCGTCGAATTGTTAAAAATTTTGAGGTTACATTTTCTTTAAATAATTTTCAAGTGCCAATAAGACAAAGAATCGCTCGAAGTAATGCAAATATTGCTGCCGTTCAGGCAAGTGTTACTGAAGACCGTAATTTGTTGATTCTAAGACGTTCTCAACAATTGCGACTGTCTCAAACCACAACCTGGCGGATTTTGAGAAAGGATTTAGGTTTGCATCCCTATAAAATTGTTCTCACTCAAGAACTGAAGCCATTGGACCACCGTAAACGTCGTGAATTTGCTGATTTTGCTTTGGAACAACTTGAAAACGATAACGATTTTTTTAAGAAAATCATCTTCTCTGATGAGGCTCACTTTCATCTGAATGGTGTGGTAAATAAACAAAACTGTCGATTCTGGTGCGAAGAAAATCCACAAATTATTTATGAAAAACCATTACATTCACCTAAATTGACAGTTTGGTGTGGTTTTTGGTATGGTGGAATCATCGGTCCGTACTTCTTTCGAAATGAAGCTGGTAACACCGTTACTGTCAATGGAGAGCGGTATAGATTGATGATAACCAACTTTTTATGGCCGACATTGGAAGAAGTTGATCTTGACAACATTTGGTTCCAACAAGACGTGGCTACGTGCCGCACAGCAAATGCAACAATAGAATTATTGCGAGAAAACTTTGGAGATTCGACTATTTCAAGAAATTGTAATATTGAATGGCCTCCAAGAAGTTGTGATTTAACACCATTCGACTATTTATTGTGGGGTTATTTGAAGTCATTGGTCTATCGAAATAAACCAGACTCTCTTCAAGCTTTACAAGTTAATATTGAACGTGCCATTCATGACATACGACTAGATTTAGTGGAAAAAGTGCTCGAAAATTGGGTTCATCGAATACGTTCCTGCAGAAGAAGTCGTGGAGGCCATTTGAATGACGTTTTATTTAAAACTTAATTGTATCGATTGTACTTCACATTAAATAAAAAACTTTTGAATTTTCTTAACAATAAGTGTATTTTTTTTTAGGAAATCATATCACGCTTATTGGAAAACCCTGTATTTTCAAATTACTTTGTACAAAAGGTAGGCCATTTCGGGATGATTAATCGTTGCGATAACTATACAAAAAGTCATTTACTCTTTGTCCTAGTACAAAAGGTAATTTTATTTTTCTTAAGTGAATAAAGAACAGTACTATTGTCAAGAAATTATTTGAAAAAGCGGAACATGGATATCGATAGCGATTCTGGAGAATCGTTTATAATATCTTCTCACTACAAGTCGCTACTCGTAGGGTGGAACTAGCTAGTGAATTCGGAGAGTAAGGAGGGTTCCTGTACGAAAGTTCTTAAGGGTCGCCACAGTAATTAATCCCTAGTAGTATCCCTGGTAACGTTGATGCATATGGATCCTTCGATACTTGCCAATAGTAAAATAGCAAAAGGTTGCGCAATTAAAAAAAATAAAATGAAACGCTAAAGTGAAATGAGAAGGGAACTCGTAATCAACTGTTAACAATCAAATCATTTATTAACAGGGAAGTCGATCTAGTGAACAATTATTCTCAAGCACCCCAGGTATAAATATTCAACCCTCGTATACCAGATCTCATTGTTAAAAATAAACATTTTACTGACTATCAATATAAAATTTAAAGAAAGGGCGATTATGATAACTAAGATAGCAAAGTTATTTGTATAAATTCCAGTAATTTGTCAATTTGAAAGAGTAATATTGGTATCTCAGATTGGAAGGTTGTTTACATAAATACCAGCTGATTGTAAAGTTTGAACAAGTAGTACTGGTTTCTCAGATCTAAAAGTTATTTGCATAAATATCAGTTGATTGTTAATATCAAACGAATGATACTAATATTTCAGATATATAAAGTTTGCCTTTTAAGTTTTGCATGTAAAACTGGAATAAAACAGTAGATAGTTTTTAAAGACTTCACTGTTGTGTATTAATTTGATTACTTGTTTTAAAGTAAATACGATATGGGTCCTTGACGGGTAATTGCGCTTCAGACGCTAGAACACCATTGGGCATACAACACCCTAGCAAATCTACAATTTCGTCAGAAGTCACGAATTCGCGCCGATTATGAATATTTGGTTGACCTTGTTTATTACTTTGGTATATACATTGAATGTACAATATTTGCGAAATGCCAATTCATCTGGGATGTATTTTCGCGTATATTTTTCCAAAATGTTATAAGAATTTTTACTTAATTTCTATTTATATGTTGCATAAAATCAAATTTCTTCCTACATGACTTCAGAACAAATTTGACAATATATACTTCCTTACTGATATCAAAACACACATTGTTACTATTGTCAGTAATTCAACTGAATTTTGTATGAAGACGACTCTGTGGGTTTTCTCTAGAAACCACAAATATTAACAAAATTATATGTTGTTAAAAACAGAAGGGAACCTCCAATAACAGTTCAACATGGAATCATAGAACAATTAAAAAAACTTTTATGAATTTGAAGTACTTTATAGGACATATGTATATCTCGTGAGTAAGGAAATGCTTTTCTGAAACGCTACAATAGTTAAAATATATTGGTTTACAGAAACTAATGTTTTTGCCAACAGATTGAAAACAATAAAAAAACTGGTAACTAAATATAAAAGGTAATGTGAATATAAAATTGTAACTTCGAACAAGTATCGCAGAATAACATAAGTGACGCCTACGGGTCTCTTTATTTGTTAGTATTAGTCATCTACCTCTTTTGTTATATTTTACTTACTGTTGGAATCTTACATATTCTTTCTGTCGTGTTCTTTTTACTTACTTTATCGAATTCGCGAGTTAATTATTTGGTAATATCTCTATTACTAATTTAAACATTGAACTTAATTTATCAGCTACGTTGTTAGCTAGTGTTGCCAATTTGCTGCTTAATATTTACTCTACTTCTTTACTTGCGTATCTTGGGTTTTCTTCGTTGTTTTGTCTATCCTGCATGGCTTACTCGTACATGTTTAATTATTTGTTTCGTCACTCGTTTTATGCCAATTATTTTCACCGTATACACTTTTGCAACTGGGGTGATCATTATATTGATCTATTTTATGATCGCACGCAGATCTTTAAACGTCATCATAGCTCACTGTGGACCATTTTAAAATACTTTACTATTTCTATCTTAAGTTAGAAGTTTTAGGTATTAATGTCAATGGAGAACTGAGAAGGATGGAACTTAAGATTGGTTGTAGGTTGTAGTTAAACTTGAATTGACAATTAAATGTTGTGCTAATTTTTTCAGCTTTAAGTTTTTAATAATTAAAATTTCGCATTAAAGTAGAACCTAAGGTTTAATTTTGTAACAACCATTACTGAAAAAGACAGCTGTAAATAAGTATTAAAAACTTTGATGCTTTGGTAAGGGAGTCTCTTTTCTTTTCTTGGAAAAGGTACTTTTCTTTATTATACGTTCAACATAATAGAATACGAGTACATAAACAGGCTATTGGGTCCAGAGTTGTATAGTTCTTTTCCATTCATCCCTATTCTATCCTTTGCTAGTTATTTCCAGTTTTTAGTTTAATCCTAAATTTTTCTTTATAATTTCTTTCTTCTGGTTTTCAACCACATTGTTCTCAAAGCCATCTTTTCCAGATGACCAAATCAAAAAACCTTTTACCTTTTTTTCTCCATAAAGAGGATCTAATTTTCACATTCGTAAGTTGCAGTAACGTTACGGACAATCGTAATTTAACTTTTTTAAGTATTATTCTTCTAAACAAATGTGGTAGCAGTACTCTAAAAAATATAATTTTGTCTTAGAGATTATTATAACCTAAAATTCGTGATAAAATCACTCATAATAAAATATTCAATCATACCAAAAGCGTTCCAGCAACCTGGAATATTCAGCAACTCATTTGAAGCAAATTGGTGTTAATTTCATTATAATACTAATAACAGCAACATTATTAGCAAAAAAGTGGTAATGAAATATCGCCAAGATGGTAGCGTCCACATACTTCCTGTCTAGAAAACGAGAAGGAAATATTTTATTATTCTACTGAATAAACAGGTTATTTTAACTGCATAATATATAGAGATGTAATTATATATAAAAAAATTCCATTGTTAGAAATAAGAAATATATTAAATTGATTTTACTATTTATAGCTATCATGTACTGACTTTTAGTCTTCCTGAATTGTAGAGCGTTTTCTCACGAGTCAGATTATTGATGCCCGTCTATTGATCGTGGCATTGTTTAAAATTAATTATATGAGAAATAAACTTTCACTACTTTTCCTTAAAAGATTAAATGGTTAAATATTCTGTACATTATGATACATTCGAGACAACAAAAAGACAACTTTGAAGATAATTATGAGTATTTTAGCAAACTTTAACATGTTTATCGTAAAGAACTATCAATATATTTTTATTACTACAATAAGATTGTATTCGAAACATAACTTATTACACGTACGCTTTTCGTTTCTCATTATTAATTATTATTTCAATTTCTTAGTTAATTTAAGTTTTATTATCAAAACATTTCTTAATTAATGATCACACATATACATATGTTTGCATATTATCTAACCAATTACACAGCTGACATTACTCGTGAATCACCTTTCCTTTCCATACATATACACATAGACAGTAAATATGTTAGCCAGATATCAGTGAAAGTATCGTTAGTTAAGCACTTATACACAGACATACATACATACGAGTACCTGCATGTATTTATATGTTTATAGAAGGTTAGAATGACTTCTCTATTTTCTCACACTCGCATCCATTTAAATCAGCGTTAATATAATGTAAGAATCGCTAATTAAACCTTTTCGAATTGTAGTTTTGGCTCGTACGTATAAAACTCGTTTGCAAATATCTAACGAAAGAGAATGTTCTTAAATCCACGGATGACTACGATCACTTTTGTTCTATTGCAAAATCGCAATTATACCTAAACGTTTATTTTTTTCAATTTAATTGATTTTTTACTCTGTATGGATATATGTACTACATATGTAAGTATGTACTCTAGCAGTTTTCTTTTTTATTTTATGCGATATTTCTTGATTTGGTGCTTGCATATACTTCGCATGATCTTGCACAAGAACCCACTTAATCTGTGATGCGCAACACGCAATAGGTATTTAGGTTAAAACGTTAATAAAATATTTCGATGGATTTAATCCTGAAATTTATTATTACCATGTATAGAGCCTATTAAGAAAACATTGTGAATGAATTTGCAAATTGGTTAATGGTAGAGTAGTATTATGCATTCGTCTATTTTAAGTTATTAATATAATATAATTATATATTACAGAGTATAAGAATTATATTTTAATCCATTCTTCATATTCTTTTTGTAAATGCCTTAATAAATAAGACAACTCTGCCATGAATATGTTAACAATAACAATCACATTTTATTTAAAAGAAAAACAATGAATAATATTGTATTTCTTGAGATATGGTCAGTACAAAAACGAATAAAAATATTCCGTAATAAAAAATTATGAAATAAGCAAGACCGAAACGCCCAAAAATTATAAACCAAGAACTAGATATTAAACAGTCGAAAGAAAGAAAAAAAAGTAATAAAAATGCAGACAAAAAATGATATACATTGAAATACCGAAGAAATAAAAAAGTTGAATTACTGTAAATAATAATGTAATAAATGGCAATAAAAACATGAAATTAGATATAATAATACATTTAATCCGGAAATATAACACGAATTAAGTACAAATGTTGCATATATGTTACATACACGTACGAGGGAGCGTTTTTATATTCGCGGAATGGGGGACAAGGGGTGCAAATAAAAAAACCAAATTATTTTTCTTTTTCAATATATTCACCTGCAAGACGGATACATTTTTCACATCTTTCAATTAATTTATTTATACCCTCATAAAAAAATGATTTCTCTTTATCTGCAAAATACGCCGAAACTGCCTCCTTGACTTCATCTTCGGCAGTAAATTTTTTACCCCGCAGCTCTTTTTTCATTTTCGGAAACAGGTAATAATCACTCGGGGCCAGGTCTGGGCTGTAGGGTGGGTGATTCACAATTTCGAAGCCTACCTTATACAGGGTAGCTAACGCAACGCGGCTCTTGTGGATGCAAAAGCAGAACACCTTTTGTCAATTTTCCCCGTCTTTTCTCTTTAATGGCTTCTTTTAGTCGCTCTAATATTGAAGCGTAATATTCTGCAGTTATAGAAACACCTTTATCTTTATAATCAATCAACAATATTCCTTCCGAGTCCCAAAATACCGTTGCTATGAGTTTCCCAGCTGATTGTGACACTTTAAATTTCTTGGGAGGTGCTGTGACCTTTTTATGCCACTGCCGGAGTCTTGTTTGGACTCAGGTTCATAATGATGAACCCAAGTTTCGTCTCCAGTAACAATTTCACTCAATACACCATCCTTATAGGTCCAAAAATGCACGCGACCACTCCACGCGCGCGGCTTTCTGCAATCCTGCGCTGACCTTAGACATGCCGAGATGATCGTGTAGGATTTTAAAAATTGTTGTATCGGATACTCCAACCATTTCTGCGAGTTGTTTCTTCTTTAGTTGAGCATCTTCGAGTACAATTTGTTCAACTTTTTGGATAAGTGCTGGCGTGGTCACCTCAATACTCCTGCCCGGCCTCGGGTCGTCTTCAAGGGATTCCCTTCCTTGTTTAAATAAACTATGCCACTTGTACACCATGGTTTTTCCTGCACAAGAGTCGCCGTAAACCAATGACATCTCATTCATTATGGTCGCGACTGATTTTCCTTTATAACGGCACGATATTCGATTTTTTCCATATTTCACTTTTCACTCCTGATTATGTTACTTGGTTGACGATAGCTCAAAGACTAACTGTCTAATAACAATGAAACTTCGTATTTATACTAATCATGAGTCGCTGTTACTCACCCCTCTACAACCCGCTCATTCCGCGAATATAGAAACGCTCCCTCGTATATGAAGAAGTTGGATTATAAGCGATTTTGCAATTAGCAACATTTTTGTTTTATCGCTTTGTCGGAAATGTCATAACGTACTTTTTCCGTTTCATAGGTCGTTTATGAATATGAAAAGGGTCAATCAAATATTTCTCGCTTTCTGCAATAACTTTGTGCCATGTTTAGGAGAGTTTTATAACTCTTCAGTTATAGAATGACCTACCTTTACTGAGGAAAAGCTTTAAGAGATGCTAATTTGTATCCTCTTCTCAGTCGAATGTTGCCATACAAGAAATTTTTAAGGGAACGAAACAAATGAAAATCTGAATTTGCAAGGTGCAGTGAGTATGGTGGGTGCGACAGCACATTCCATCCAAAATCCAATATTTTTTGACGCACGATCAATCGTGTGTGTGTAGTTTAACGTTATCATGATTAAATGTAATTTTGTTGCGATTGATGAGCGTTTTGCACAATTCGCCACATTGTTATAAACATGCCTCTTTACGTCATCAACGATCAGCATTAAAAAAGAATCATTTTTCTCAGTTTTTGGCTAAGAGTACATACACGAACTTCTTTGATTTCATGAGGATCTCAAATATTGAAGTCTCTATCTTAGCTTTTCCATGTCGTCGTATACACATGAATGATGAATATTTCACGTTTCTGCAATCTCTCTCGACTTGGTCAATGCCTTTATTTTGTAATCAAGCTCAGTGGATTTCCATAATTGATAGGCGTCGTTAATATTAAAGGCGCCAGCACGGCATTTCGTTATCACTCAACCAAATCGCTCACTAAATGAGTCTAGTACTTGCAAAAATAAACTAGCACCATCTGTTGCAAAAACGTGTCATGATTTTTTCGAGAGACTAATATCGTCATTTAATAATTATCATAATCAAGCCGCACACGTTGTCCACCACAATAGTATAACCATATCATATTAATACTGATATCGAAAAAGATGAAACACAGTCGTCACACGAAATTGTCTGTTAGTTCATATGTTAAATAGCATGTTATATATAACCTCGTTCAAACGAAATTGCTAAATTTCTCGCATATTTATTTTGTATTACTTACACTATAATAATATGAATTGATCAAGAAGTATGTATATATATCTTAATAAAGTTTATGGGTAAAAATCGATGACATGTGACAAGTAATTTAGTTAACAATGTGTACAAATTTTAAAAACCATCTGTTCACCAATATCTCTATATTCCCTACAAATTTTATGTCAAACAGGAATGGTTCTTGATAAAAAATAAATATAAAACTTTGTAAGTTTTGAAAATATTTCATTTTCATCTCATTGAACTCTAAATTTATTATTTCTTAACGAACAGGTCAATACTTTCTCCTCCATTACTTACGACTGTCTCAAGAATCTCATCGTTTTTCGATTCCACGTCTAAAGAAATCCAGTGATTTGGAAGTGAAGAAGTCGTTAAGCCAATTTTGAAGACCAACATTCAACTTTTTGGATCAAGAAATTATTCCCATGCTGCACTCGCCAATTATCTTTTCATCTTAACGTTACAAATGGTTCTAGCCACTTCCGATGCATTAACTCCTCTGTTGAACTCAGAAAGATACTTCGAAAATGCTTGTTTTTTTCTACTCGGCATTCCATTTTCTTTTTTCATTTCTTTTAAATAAAACAATCTTTGCACAAATTCAAAAACTATTCAACTAAACAATGATGCGATATTGAAATAAATTTGATATATGTTTAACAATTTTTTATGGCACTCTTATTCTAGGAAGTAAAAACGCTACGAGCTTAACCGTCAACATAATATAATAAAATTGAAAATTCTAGCGCTGGTTGTAAATTATATCAGCTAATTATCTGTTACCAGAAAAAATTCACAAAACTATTCCACACAATATTTTACAAATTTAATCAATTAAATTGAATATGTCTTTATAACTAAGCTTTTTACAATTCTAGTGGTATTTACAAATCCAACTAACTAAATTGATTGTGTAAATACAACAAAACTAATAAATAATTCCAACATATGATTATTTAAGATGTACTGCTGTATATATACATCTACCGTTTTGGAAATATACACCCTTTTTCAAATTTGGTTATGAAATTATTTACTTCAAAAATTAATTGAATTATTACTTTATATCATACAAGTACTTGTAAAGAGAAATAGTAGGCGCCAGTGTTTTTATTTACCATGTAAATATAAACATTTAAAAGTTGTAGCACTTACGTATTTGGAGAAAACATGTATTAGAGTATAGTAGAATAAATAAGAGTATGATTAATTACGCTTGTCACGAGTCACGTTTAACTGGGCTGTTTTTATAAGAGCATTTTTAAGGTATGTTATATTCTCGTAGATTTGAAAGTATGTAAAGTAAAATCAACCTTTAGGAGCATGAATGAACTATGAATTACTTTGGAAGTTGTAAAAGTTTTAGTACTAAGTAGGTAAGTGTTTATTAGACAA
The DNA here is from genome assembly GCA_031893035.1 of Dermolepida albohirtum. Classification (NCBI taxonomy): domain Eukaryota; kingdom Metazoa; phylum Arthropoda; class Insecta; order Coleoptera; family Scarabaeidae; genus Dermolepida; species Dermolepida albohirtum. The sequence goes on from JAVIWB010003680.1 coordinate 181,336, forward strand.
AGTTTGTATAAATTTCTTTATTTAATTTTGAATTATTTTAAATTCGATAATTTAAAATAGATATGACAATAATTTTTTCATCGTACAGCAGTGTACTGGTTGTGCAACATCTTTCCATAGTTGGTAACAGTATTCTTAGATAGACATCGCTGTAATGTTTGCCCTACTTACTATTAATGATCAAAATCTAATTACTTAAAATGCTCGTTTATCACATAAACAAGAAAAGTGCCACGATATACGAAGATGCTCCGATATGAAAATTTTTGAACTAACAGCAATCAGATCAAATTCAATATATGTGTATTTTCAGGAAGATATAAACCTATTTTAACTAATAAAAATATAAAAGTAATGGTGAAAAAAAATATCATACGTTTAAAAGAAATATACGAAAACGCAGTGTGAAGTGAGAAAAAAGTGACATAAAGAACAATTTCTTCTAATTTTTTGATTCCTTGCAAATAGTACGATTTATCCAACCCGTCAAAGTAGGCATTCGTTGCATCGATGATTACCTCATTAGAACCAATTTCTTTCGACCAAGTCAAGTTCGGAATCAGAAAATAGTCTAAAGAAGCTGTATCTGAGGTAGTATAGTGGATGTGAAAGCAATTCAAAACCTACTTTTTTAATTTTTGGCTATTACCAAACCTCGCATTGTCTCGATATAACAGAACCTTTTTTCTCCCCAAATGTAGTTGTTTTTCTTTCAAAGTATCAGTAAGTTGCAATAATATATTTGTTTCTCCTTTTTCAAGATAATGTATGCGGATTATATCTCGTGCATCCCAAAAAACTGGTCATGACCTTGTTAAACGATAATATCGCTTTAACCTTCTTCGACGCAGGTTCACAAGTAGAAATGCACTAGGTAATTTTGATGGAGCCTGTGGTTGATCAACTTAATCACTTAAGGTTGATATATAACCCCTTTCTACATTAATTTTCGTATTCTGTATATGCATATCGACAACTAAGTTGTCATCATCAGCAGATAATTAAACAGTGTCGCACCTGGAAAGCTACACAAACAGTGCGCCTTTTGGCTTTCGACGGTACAGATCGTGTACGGAATTTGTTTCGTGCGTGTTCTTGCCATAGTTTTCTCTCTCTCTCTCTCTCTCTCTCGTCAATAGTTATGAAACAATACATACATTTTCTGTCAATTTTTAGAAAATCGAGAACAACCGCGCTGATACATTTTTCATAATCAAATGATCGTTTAATATATAGCGTACACGTGTATCTGTGATGCGCACTCATCTTAGTTATTTCGCCCACTTTAAGACTACATTCTTGAAATTAAATTCGCACAAGTACACTTCTCCAACACCGTTTGCAGACATACAACCCCAAACCATGATACTACCACCTCCAAATTTTACTGTGGAAATGATACATTGTGGTTCATAAGCTTTTCCCTTGCCTACGCCGAACGTATAGCGTTCCAGGTGGTCCCCAAAGCTGCCAGGCAAAAGAAGAAAGTTAGGACTTAGACAGGATTAATTTTGTTTAATGTTACATATAGACTGAATTGCATACAACGATAAGAATATTAGTCATGAAGATGTACTTACATACCTCGATATTCGATTCATCAGACCAAAGAATCTTCGACCACTTCTCGATTGTCCAATTTTCATGTTGTTTGGCCCATAAATACATAAATTCTTTTTATGAGCGTCAGTTAAAAGCGGTTTAAGTCGCGCTTTACACCCTCGTAAACCAGCACGCTGGAGACGCCTTCTCACTGTTTGCGCAGAAACTGTTACGCGATAACGCTGTTTCAGCTCACTGGCGAGCTGTTTCGACGATTTTTTCCTATCACTGAAAGCCAGTTTTTGTAAAATTCTGTCTTCTCTAATCGAAGTACAGGGTTTTCTGCCACTTTTTGGTCTGTTAACAAACGACCCACTCTCCTGATAGCGACTAATGGTTGTACGGATTGCACATCGCGAACATTTTCTTTTTCTGCAATTGCAGCTATTGATAACTTCTGGGAATGCAGTAGCACTATTTGGGCGCGTTCCCCTACTGACAACACGCGTGTTTTAGGCATTTTTATTCAACAAATAACTGACACAACGTGAAAAAATAGGATAATCTAATTGATCTCTACCACAAACTCACAAACGCACGTTGCTCACACACTGCTAGAATGACACTAAATTTCTAAAATCCACAATTTCCCCTTTCCACATATTCTTTTCAATAGGGGATTAACTAGAGTATTCAAAAACGCATTTCTGTAAATACCATTAACTATTTTTACGGTTAATTTCCGTCAAACTTGGATAATACCGAGAATAAGGCTTTTTACCTGGGGTGTCTAATTCATCTGAGCATGGTTGTATATGTATGATCTATATACAGAATAAACACAGTATTGCATTTGGTGCATATCAAGATGAGTGGACGCATCTTGATATGCACCAAATGCAATTAAAGAGTGATATCAATGCGAAAAGTGCAACGTAAAATATGGTGAATATTTTAGTTGTGAATCAGTTAGTAACTGCAGCAAATTAAATCTTTCTAACCTATCAATTAATTTATCACAAATTAAGGCAATAATCATATAATAAATATAGGAAGATATCTACTGGAAAATCTCTCATTATTATCATTTATTATTATCATCATATCCGTCCACTATTGCAATTTCTGATATCGCTTAATACTCCAATATGAAACTTACAAAGTTTGTCCCAAAAATTAAATACCATACGTCTAAATAGACCTCAATATGGTTTTATATACTAAAAGTTTAATTTCTAACCCCTTACTGATTTCCTGCCATTGCTGAATTTAAATTGTTTTCTCTTACTGAATTGAAGTTGTTTCCTCTTCATGAAGATATACTACTGTCTTTTTTAGGGTTTTATATCTATATATGTGCACACTAGGATATTTTCTAACATTATGTTCATTAGGTGAACAACTTTCTTTACTAAATAAAACTTAAAAATTTTATTTTATAATATTGTTATTATGTCATGCATCTACAACCATACAATGATTCAGTTTACTAATAGCAATAATGATGATAATAGTAATTAGAATTTATTTACTTATTTTGTAGTACACATGTATTTTTCAAAAATATTAGTATTAATCCATAGTTATGAAATTTGGAGGTCAGTGTTTTATTTCGCCAGGATTTTCGGCAAAAATAGTCTTAGTTTCTTTCCAGTGCCAAATTGTTGCAAAACTTACACCAACACAGGAGTAACTTTGCCTTAGATATTTTGAAATATCATATTTGTCGGAAAGTATGTAATTCTTGTGTATTGTATCGTGTTGGTACAATAAGAAATATAATAATGCTTTATATACATCTGTTTAAATGGAGGTTGTATGAAATAGGAAGTTTTTGTAGTAAGACCAAGTATGTATTAGTTTTAAGGTTTTTTCTAATACAAAAATGTATTTTAAGATGTCATTTTCCAAGTAACCTCAAATTAAATCTACATAATTTAAGAGACTCCTTTCAAGAGGCTCTTAACTGTGTGTTCTTAAATTTTGTGAAATACAAGGTCTTTAATTCTTTTTTAGGAAAAAACTAGTTCAGCAAATTTATTACACAAATTGTCTATATGTTCTGATAAATACAAATTTTGGTCAATTATAAGTGTAAGGTTAACTCTTCATGTAAACGACATAGTAGAATAGTTTAATTATATAAATTAATATAGATATTACATCGGGATTTGGGATAAAAAGAATATCAACAGTTGTAAAAATATCCTGGTTACTATGTTGTAAATCCTAACATTGTTGTACGTTGAGTAGGTGTTGTAAAAGCGATATGTACATAAATAACGGTCGCGAATCAACAAACTCTCCAAGGTTTCTAACCATACTACTCTTACTTTCGTTGTTTATGGAAAATGCACGAGCTAATGCTAAAAATACACTGACAACATTAAGAGAAAATTTCATCAATATTCTATACTGTATAAATACACAATCTTATTCATTCTGATTTTTAAGAATATCTACATACTTATTATATATATTTTCTCGGCTCCAAATGTAACCAAAACTAATAAACTAATTTAATTTATATATATATATATATATATATATATATATATATATATATATACCGAATAAATAAAATGATTTTTTTTTATTCGAAATATTCTCCTTCAGTAGAAATACAATTATTTACACGTTCAACCATTCACGAAGTATACCAGATGATCTTCTTGTGTCTCCAGTTGCAGTTATTATTCATCGTTGACTTTTGAATGTCTGCACTGAAAAATATAGTCTAGGGAAAAAATCGCACAGAGAAAAAGCCTTTTGGTCAAAAAATCAGTGACATTCCAGAAACTATGAACTATATGAGAAAAGTCGTTATTATTGGAATATTCGCCAACTCCCCAGTTCTGATCGATATTTAGTGCAACCACGATGAATACGGCCTGCTAAACGCTTCAGTATATCAGAATAATACAAGCATTAATAGTTGTGTCATTTCAAATGAATTCTCCGTAAATAATTTCCAGCTCTTCAGTGCTTTGACGCTTGTTTCCGAATCGTATGAAAAACACTACATTCTATAATAGGTTACTATTGTTTATAGACGTGTATTCGAATTTCTCTACTCATGTTTTTTAAAGAGATTTGGTTAATTGGTTCTACATGTGATTTTAAAGATTTGGAGTATTTTTTAGCTTTTCTGCTATTTTTAACACAAAAGTTACTTTTATCTAGGAAGTTTTGAGTCTCTGTAAATTAATTTTTCATTCACAGATGGCACTTGCTGATATATTTGTAATCCTTTTATAGCCTTTTTCTTCACTTATACATAGGGTCATTGATAGCGTCAAGATTAAACGTATCTATATATGATATATAAACTACATTTGAATTTCTTTATCAAAAGTTTTAATTATTTTTCCCATAGATAAGTATCTGGATAATACAATCATAGGAAATAGTAACGTTGTTTAGTGGTAATGGGTGTCAGCTTTAATAATGTACTTCATGTTATAGGAGATGAGTACAGGTAGTAATCCAATGTTTTGCTCTATTTATCTCTAACTCATGGTGTTAAAGATAATTTTGATGGAGCCTGTGGTTGATTAACTTAATCACTGAAGGTTGATATATAAACACACAGTGTGCGTTTTCATTTTCAACGGTACAGATCGCGTGCGAAATTTGTTTTTGTGCGGGTATTTTTGCTGTAATTTCTCAGGTGCGAAACTGTTTAATTATCTGCTGATGATGACAACTTAGTTGTCGAAATACGTATACAGAATACAAAAATTAATGTGGAAGGGGTTATATATCAACCTTCAGTAGTCATGGTGTTAAATGGGAGTATCTCACTTTAAAGAGTGACATACAGATATACGAGGGAGCGTTTTTATATTCGCGGAATGAGCGGGTTGTAGAGGGGTGAGTAGGCGCATTGGGGGCGTGGACTGTGCAGCGACTCATGATTAGTATAAATACGAAGTTTCATTGTTATTAGACAGTTAGTCTTTGAGCTATCGTCAACCAAGTAACATAATCAGAAGTGAAAAGTGAAATATGGAAAAAATCGAATATCGTGCCGTTATAAAGTTCCTTACCAGGCAAGGAAAATCAGTCGCAACCATAATGAATGGGATGTCATTGGTTTACGGCGACTCTTGTCCAGGAAAAACCATGGTGTACAAGTGGCATAGTTTATTTAAACAAGGAAGGGAATCCCTTGAAGACGACCCGAGGCCGGGCAGGAGCATTGAGGTGACCACGCCAGCACTTATCCAAAAAGTTGAACAAATTGTACTCGAAGATGCTCGACTAAAGAAGAAACAACTCGCAGAAATGGTTGGAGTATTCGATACAACAACTTTTAAAATCCTACACGATCATCTCGGCATGTCTAAAGTCAGCGCAAGATGGGTGCCGAGAATGCTCACGCCGCCGCAAAAACAACAGCGCGTGGAGTGGTCGCGTGCATTTTTGGACCTCTGTAATGAAGACAAGGATGGTGTATTGAGTGAAATTGTTACTGGAGACGAAACTTGAGTTCATCATTATGAACCTGAGTCCAAACAAGACTCCGGCAGTGGCATAAAAAGGTCACAGCACCTCCCAAGAAATTTAAAGTGTCACAATCAGCTGGGAAACTCATAGCAACGGTATTTTGGGACTCGGAAGGAATATTGTTGATTGATTATAAAGATAAAGGTGTTTCTATAACTGCAGAATATTACGCTTCAATATTAGAGCGACTAAAAGAAGCCATTAAAGAGAAAAGACGGGGAAAATTGACAAAAGGTGTTCTGCTTTTGCACGACAACGCGCCCGTCCACAAGAGCCGCGTTGCGTTAGCTACCCTGTATAAGGTAGGCTTCGAAATTGTGAATCACCCACCCTACAGCCCAGACCTGGCCCCGAGTGATTATTACCTGTTTCCGAAAATGAAAAAAGAGCTGCGGGGTAAAAAATTTACTGCCGAAGATGAAGTCAAGGAGGCAGTTTCGGCGTATTTTGCAGATAAAGAGAAATCATTTTTTTATGAGGATATAAATAAATTAATTGAAAGATGTGAAAAATGTATCCGTCTTGCAGGTGAATATATTGAAAAAGAAAAATAATTTGGTTTTTTTATTTCCACCCCTTGTCCCCCATTCCGCGAATATAAAAACGCTCCCTCGTATATCTTCTCTTAAATGTTCGCATTCTAAAACAGAAAGAAATGAAAAATATTAATACTCTATAAAAGCAATAACCCAAGACCTGCTCGACTAAAGCATTAAAGTAATCATAACAATTTCGTATTTTAACTTTTGTAAATTTGTGTATTATATTTATTGTTATTGACAGATTATATGTATATTTTATACAGATTTATAGAAAACATATGCTTTGAAAAAGTTCATTTTTATTTACTTTGCTTTCATTTGTAAATGCACATAATATTAAAATGGAGCAGGTCAATAATTTTGTGTACATTTTATGATATTATAATTTATAATGAAGAAAATTACTTATAGTGGAAATATTTTTTAGGATGCTTAAAAAATAAAAAAATTAAAACAAAATTCAATATAAAACAGACAAACGTAAAACAAACATCGACAAAAATACCAAGTAATTCAACGGGTAATGTGGAAATGCCATTAATCATCAACAATCAATACCATTATTAAATATTTTAGAAACATGCGCGCCTAACTAAATGTCTAAAAGATAATATTCATCAAGTATTTTAGCTTTAGACAAATTTTTCTTATAGATAAAGCTCGTCTAGTGGAGAAAACCATTTCTGTTTGTCTTGAAGATAACTTTATCTACTATTGCTTTGACTATTTATATCTAAATTACTGACACTTTTAATATTTAGAAGATACACACAAAAACATATTTGCAGAATTTACATTAAATTTTTTATTTAAAGTATTAAATCACTGGAGACTTTAGTTTATTTTAACATGAAAACTAAGGAAAGACAAATAAACTTGTTAAAATTTTGAATATCTCAAAATATTTACATGTAGAGAAAAATGCTTGCAGGTAAATATGCGCAAATAAAGAATCCATAATTACAGAACGTGACGAACTCCAAATGTTTTGCATCATGCTCTAGTGCTTGAGTTAGTATGTTTTTTTTGTAATATTATAAAAGTATGTATAAAGTTCGAGGGTTGTTTTTTAAACAAGCTCCGTTTTTTAATAAAAAGAAAAATACTGTAAATATTATTGAAATACATTAGTTTCCATATTCTACATACTTTCATATATTTTCTACATAATTTTCATTTTTGTTCAAACATTTGTTATACTGTTCAACAAGTTTTTGAATTCCGACGTCAAAGAAGACGCCCAATCCCATGACCGTAGTTTTCACTTCACACCATTAACCACCAAGGAACTCCTTCAAGTACCGAAACAGGTGAAAATCATTGGGTGCAAGGTCTGGACTGTAATGTGCTTACAATTGTTCCAAAATATCTGATTAGACCTTGTATGTATGCAGAAACACATGCACTTGCATTGTCATGGAGCAATATCACTTCGGAAGATAATAGGCCACGCTGCTTGAATTTTCTTGAGGTCACACAATACCCATCAGAATTGATTCTTATGCCTCATGCCATAAAATCACTGACAGAATCCCTTTCCTATCCCGAAAGACAATTGCCATGATTTTTCGTGCTGAAATTGTCTGTTTGGTTTTCACCCTGGTTGGCGACGATGTGTCCTGCCATTCCATTGATTGTTACTTGGATTCAGGAGTTATGTGAGACACTCAAACCTCATCTCCTGTAACGATATGGCCCAAAAATTCATCTCCTTATTGATAGCATGGCGTCAAAAACGATAAAGCACGACCCAATCTTTTCGTTTTGTAATAGTCAGAAAACAGTCTTGGAATCTACCACATCTTTGATACTTCAGTTTCTTCGAAACAATGGTGTACAAAATTGATCTTGAAATCCGTGGAAAATCAATTGATAACTTTGAAATCGTTCACATCACGAATCAAATCTTCAGAAATCAGAAAAGGTCGGTTTGGGCGTGGCTAATCATGCACATTATACCGCCCATCATTGAACATTTTACAAACCTGATGGTGTATTTTCCCTGCTACAAAGTTTCTTGCACTCTAGAATCGAATTACAGATCGTATGTTACAGTCGGCGGGCGAATCAATTTTCTTATACATTATAAACTTCAACAGCTCAGTACACAGACAGACAATACGGCTGCAAATGACTCACTTTCATTCACAAACGGACTTTATTTAAAAAATAACCCTCGTATGTTATAAAAATACTAAAATTATTTTTTTACAACTTATTTTAACATTTACAATAACTGAAAGCAATTTTATACAGCGGACAAAATCTGCGTTTCTTGCATTTGAATGTCTAATGAATACCACGCCTTTTAAACCGGGTAAGAGTAGGTTTCACTTTTAATTTAAGTTAATGGTTTCCTGCTATTCTAGTGCAAAGACGATTTTATTATAACTGACATCTTATTTAAATACAACTGTGGGCGCACTTGTGTGAATATCTGTGTACATATACATATAGTTTCATTTTAAAATTTCATAACATGTTTGAAATGTTTTCTTTCTTTTTCAGGTGCATAAACTCATGACAATAGAGGAATTAAGGAGCACGTTTCATGTGGACAGACATGACTTAGGTAATTATGTTGTTTGATATTACGGTTATTATCACTAGCATAAGATTACTGCATGTTAAACATTTTGCAATGAAATTTCGTTTTTCGAAATTATAATATGGGCAAGTACGTACCCATGATTATTATTTCTCCATGATTACTATTTCCCCATGTTCTTTTCATATATCATAATTATTATAAATGTAGATGTAATATCTGATTGTTTCTTTCTTGGTCTCATAACTTTCAATATTTTATTCTTTGATAAGATGTAGTTTGTATTAAAATTAAAAGCGAGCCATATCTTAGAAACAGAAAATAATATTATTATTATTATTATTATTATTTTAAAAAGAATACCGTATTGGTGAACAATTCAGTATTCATTACAAAATCTATATAAATAATTGTCGATTATCAATTGGTCTAACTTGGGAGATACACTTAAGACTTAATATTACATATGAATGTTCAGTGGCAGTGTATGTTATATTATAACGCAAAAGCTAATAGATTCTACAGTGAATACAATCTTATTGCTTTTCGTTTTCTAACTTTGTCTGTACGCATAATCGAATTTTATTGCTAAACTACATCGAAATTGATATTCTTGCCTTATAACCGTCTTAATATTTTCGATCATTGAAAAGACAATCTTGTCTTAACTTTGTTTTTCTTTCCAAGCTATGCTAATCTGAAGTCGTCGCCTTATCTCAGTACTGAAGGCCTTTGAGGGTTTAAATTTTCTGTGAAAGGCATGGCGCTTCCTAGGAATTTTCATGACTAGATACAATAGCTGATCGATCACTGTTGCTACTTACCTATGTCTACTCCATGTGTATTCATTCTGCTTAGTAGTAAAAGTTTGCTGATAAAATAACTTTCACTTAAAACTGATTGTATAATAAGTGATGGCAAACTGATTTTTATATTAATTTTTGCTCAAGTAAAGCTGGTTTTTATGTTGTTAGAGAGTTTCCTTATAAAAAATTCAGAAGAATTTAATCTTGTTTTGCACGCAGTTTTTTTCGATTTAGGATACCATCAAATGCTTGTTTGTGCTTATACCGATTAAATTCATTTGCATTTTCAGGCCTCTTGTTTGATAAAAATATAAAATAATAGCTTCGGATCCTTTTAAGTAAACCTACTCATATTCATACTGAATGCTATCTATATCAATTTTTTGAAATTTTATTAGTTGGAAGTGTAAAGCTTCTAGAATTCATGAATGTATGCTACTTCTTAGTCAAAAAATTAAAGAATATTCTGGACATTGTTGAAAAATTTGTTAGTGTGTTTACAAACGTATGCTAAATATCATGTCATGTCACAATAGCTATTTCTGGCACGATATTCTATAGGTTGATCCATATATGTGTTCGTCAATAGCATAAAACACATTAAATCTATTATAACTTCAGATCACAATAGAATTCACTGATTCTTTATCAATGACTGTGACTCAGACCTTTACACTCCTTTAAGGAAACCTTTTAATCATTCGTTAAATAGTTTCTCTTCTGTTTCAAAAATTTGTCAAATACCTTCTGTCCATACGAAGGGTTCTAGAAATAATATTAGCAATTATAGACCAATCAGTATATTGTCTAATTTTGCGAAAGTTTTCGAATACATGTTATATTTTTCCATGGCAAAGTTAATGTCTATCTTGCCCTACAATAACAATACGCATTTGTTAAATGTAGATCCACTACGATGAATTTCTTAGAAATAATTCCGTTTATCAGTTAAGTCCTCTATAATCGTTCTTAAGTGGATGTGGTTTACACTGATATTACTGAAGCGTTCGGCACAATTGATCGCTCTCTCCTTACTACTAAACTGGTTTTTCTTCTCTACTTGTAGACTTACAAAGGGTACTAGGAAAGTTTTGCAATACAACTTTGTTAATTTAATTTTTTCAAAGTAATTTCCTCTACACTCAATACACTTCTCCATCCTCCTAAACCAATCTTTAAACCAGTTCTGCCAAGTTTCACTAGGGAGTAAAGCACATTCGTTGTCCCAAGCCCGCAGAAGGTCCTCATCAGTGGAAAACCGCCTCTATTTTAGCTTCATTTTCACATGCGGGAACAGTGCAAAGTCGCAGGGAGCAAGATCTGGACTGTAGGGAGGGTGGTCGAGAAGTTTCAATCCTGTCGTGGTCAAATATTCGGTGCAGGCTTTAGCGCGGTGAGCTGGAGCATTATCGTGATGGAGGAACCAGGTGTCCATTCTTGACTTTGGCCGAAGATTCAGGCACTGTTCAGTATATCACTTAGCTGTGACTGTCTTCTGTGTCTCCAAAACGACGCGTTCCACAATTCCACTCGATTTGAAAAATACATTTTCTTCTTTATAGATCGGGATTTTCTGACAACTATGGGTGTTCTCATCATCAAAGACCCAAACTTTGTTTTGAGCTTTGGTCGGCACATCGTAATAGTACAGCAAAGTCTCGTCACCTGTCACGATGTTGTTCACATACCGAAATTGTCCCTTATTAAACTTTTTTAGCATCTCCCGATACCAAGTCAAACGTCGTGACATCTGCTCTTCAGTCAGTCGATGAGGCACCCAGAGGGAACAAAGTTTCTTCATGTGCAAACCATCATGCCGAATCGAATGAATTGCTGGTGCATTTAGGCTTGAAGTACCCTCTATCTGTTGGTAGGTCACTCGCCTGTCTTCGCCAAGCATTTTCGTCACAGTAGTAACGTTTCCCCTTTGGAATTTTCTATACCAGCTGAATATCGTTGTGCGATGTGGATAAACACCACCTAGTGCAAGAGTCATTTCTTCGAAGCACTGGTCTATGTTTAAACCATGCCCGAAATTATAACGCAAAACTGCCCTTATCTTATTTCGTGAGCACGATGCCATCGCAAGTACTTTACACTCTCACTGCTAATTAATAACTGAGCTCATCGATATGGCGCGGCTGCTACTATGCACGTATGAACAAGGCTCAACATGCGGCAACAAGCAGCTTCCCACGATTCATTGTTACGTCATATTGTAAAACTTTTCTAGTACCCTTTGTAATTTCATCATACCTACATAATAATATGTGATTTTTAATCATTAAACATAATTTGAATAATTTGGAATAATTGTGGAATTACTAGGCGTGCCACTGTTTTGGACTTGGGATCTGTTCTACTGCAACTAGATCTCTAGGTTTCGCTATTCGACCTTGTTGGAGATTTAGTAACATTCTGGCTATTAGGTCTCTATATTTTGTCATAGTGCACAGTAAGCTCTTGTGCGATATCCATATTATCGATACGAACAGCTTAGCCGCGGAGAAGAAGAAACTCTTATCATTTAAAATAGATGTGTTTCCTATAATAGGTTGTTCAACAGACACCAGCTTGTATCCTTTTCATTTAGACTTGTAAAATTCAGTGGTAATTGTTTAGCAAAACTTATTGCTAGAGGTATTGATTCCTTATTCAAAATGGAATTCGTAACATCGATTTATGTTACTGAATCTTCAGAAATGTTGCTCGTTCTGAAAACAAAAACGAATATATAAAAACATTCTTATAATGCATACGTCTGTCAAGACTAATAAGCTTTTCACTATCCTGTAGACATTTCCTTGTCTTAAATTTACTATTATTATTACATTATATTTTTCTTACACCTGTACCAATAAATTATTATTTATATGTATATACGTTGTCTTATAATTAGTGGTATGGCTGGTAAATTATTAAACGAATGACAATATACAAATTGAATCTTTACATATTAATGTTTAGGTCTCTGTATTTATTTAGATACTTTTACTATTGTAATAACGTGTGTTTTAAAGAAATAGATGTTTTTAATTTTTAGACAAACTGTAAACATAAGGCAGCGCCTGTCGTAAGTTAATGGCATTCATACATAATAAATTCCACGCGAACAAAAAAATGATTTCAAAAATTTCTGCATTGCATATACGACGTATAAAGCGGTTAAAATTGGAATTCTTCAGTTTAGCATCGTAAAAGCGTATAATTAAGTGCAATACAGTAAAACATTGTTTCATTACTGGCAACAATAAATTCTCATAATGCGCATGCGTTGTTGTAGATAGTTGCGTAAAAATGTTAGATTACTGAATACTAATTAAAAAATAATAATTTTATTAGTGCTATGCTATGAGAATGACTAAATTACATTACATCAAATTACGAGGATCACATAAAACGTAATGAAATTGTTAATAAACAGTTAATAAAATTTAATGATGAAGAAATACCTTTACTTAATGTCCCTTCTACTAAATGAACATTCATAGTTAAGTTTACTCTGAAGAAAAAAGTAAATTAAAGTAATTCTAATAAAGAAAGACGACAATTTTCTCGAAGATATAGTTATTTAATTAATTAAATTCTATTAATAAAAGACTTGAAAAATTTATCATAATAAACTAAATAAACTTCAAATATAAATAAAAACTCCACTAAATTTTAATAAGAAGCACAGAAAAATTTATTCTTAGAAATTATAAATTCATGTCCTTTGTTAATAGAATTTAGTTCACTAAATCTATTATATCTTCGAAAGAAATACGTTTTTATTTATTGCAATTATTTTGTTTTTTATTCATGGGCTAAGATTAATTTTGAAATTAATGGGAGAATATTGTTTATTAATAATTTTATTACGCTTCATGTTATTATCATAATGTAATGTATTACAATTTGCTCATTTTCATGTCATTAAAAGAATTATAATTCTGTTCTTACAATTCTATAACCTGATATTCTGTTATTCAACTGTCTTTAATGACGATATTTACCTAGCTTGGAATGTGAATGAGTTGAGTAGAACAGTGTCACGATATTTAGTGGAACAAGTATATTTGCTTTATGACCGTTTCTTCGATCGTTGCATAAATTCAATTGAATATCAATTATTTCTTTTACAAAAGACGAATAGGATTTTAAGATCGCATCGAAAAAGAAGTCCAGTGTTATTTGTGTTTTTTTATAGCTTCTGTAGTTCATAATAATTCTATTACAAAATCAGTAAAAAGAATTCAATGTTTTGCTTCATGTTTCCTACTGTGCGCATGTAATTTTCATCATGATTGTATTATATGTTTTTGCACTCAAAAATTTACACAAATGTGAACATATGTAATAAATTGTTTGGCTGAGTAAAAGCAGTGATTTGTATACGAGGGTGTTCAATATATTCTCGGTATCGGCATGAAGAAAAACGCAATAACAATTCAATTTATTTTTCAATATAATCCCCCAAAACTTCAATGCATTTATTATATTTCGAAATTAACCTTTCAATACCCTGTAAAAATAACTTTTCTCCTTGTCTGAAAACTGCATTCTTTGCCACTTTCAACTCTTCATCGTCGGAAAACCGTTTCCCACGGAAGTTTTTGTTTCAAATTGCGAAGTAGATAGGGGCTAGGTCCGGGCTATAGGTTAGAGTGCTGATTTCTTTGAAACCACAGTGTAGCACAGCAGCCTTAGAAACACACGCCGTGTGAATCGATGTCGTGCAGAAACACACTGGCGCTAAGTTTTCCCTGCCTCTTTTCTTTAATCGCTTCCCTTAAATTAAAGTGGTTGCATAAAATATCGTATTCATGGTTTCATTTTTTTTTCATGTGCTCGATCAGCAAAATTCCCAAAACACTGTGGCCATGATGGAGTGACTTTAAATTTCTTTGAAGAGTTGGTCTTATATCACTATATGAACACACCTGCTTACTTTCAGGATCAAAGTCGTTAACCTATATTTCATTTCCAGTAATAATTCTATCGAAAATACTCGATGAATCTTCACCACAGAGCTTAAAAAAATCTCTATAGCACTCTTCTTGCACTTGTTTCTGAGGCGCCATGAGCATTCGCTGTAACCATCTTGTATCATATTAACTTTTGAAAGATTAAGGTTATTTCTCTTTTTCTTCTGTAGCAGCAGTGAACGAACCGCCTGAGCGAGGGTTTCCTTCAATGCTCTCTCTGCCCGTTTTAAATTCATAAATTCACCTGGCCACTTTTAAACTGTAGATAACGAAGTTGCGGAATCTTTGTAAACGACCGCCATCTGTTCGTAAATGATTCTTTTGGCTTTTTCCTTGTTTTATAAGGATCACAACGCGTAGCTCAATTTTCATGAACATTGTCGCGTCAGTCACATTGATTTTTATTGACTAAGGATTATTAACAAACTATGAGCACTATTGCGAGGGCAGTCCCAGAAGTATACGACCTAATGTATAGAAGGCGGTTGTTTTTTAAAAAGAATGACTATGGTAGAAAGTACCAACCTTATAAAGCTTAAATTTGAAGTTTGACGACACTAAGTTGTTTAGTATTTGTTCGACAGCAATCAATAATGAACGCTGTCAGTGAATTATAATCATGGGAAAAAATCGAACGTTATGTGATACAGTACTTTCAAAGCTGTGCGCAAGATGGGCGCCGCGATTACTCATAATAAAAAAAACAGCGTCGTAAGGATGCTTAATCGAGTGTTTGGCGAAGTTCATAGTTTTTGCGTCGATTTATAACCATTCAGAAACGAAAAACAATCGACGGCGAGTACGAACTTTTGCAGCGTTTGAGTGATGAAATCAAGAAAAATCGACTGCACTTGGCGAAAAAAAGTTTTGTTTCGCCAAGCCAATGCACCAGTTTACACATCCGTTATCGCGATGGCCAAAACCAATGAGTTGCAGCTCGAATTGTTTGCTCGTGCATCCTATTCGCTAGATCTAGCCCCTTTGGATTATTTTCTGTTTCCAAACTTAAAAAATGACTTGGTGGTAAAAAATTTGCTAACAATGAAGAGGTGGAGCTGCGGCTGATGGTTATTTTAAGGAGCTCAGCAATTCCCACTATAAACAGGGTATGGAAGCTATTGAACATCGTTGGGAAAAGTGTATTGAGTTTAAAGGGGACTATGTTGAGAAATAAAGATATTTTCTCCAAATTTTTTACGTTCTCTTTGTTAAGCTAAATGTTTTTGGGACTACCCTTGTATATGAAATTTTATATTTATACCCTCAGATAATGTCATTATCTAATGAATTAGTCAAATTACCCACTCCGATACCGAGAATATATTGAACGTCCCCCGTATATATTTAAATTGTATTATATCCAGAAATATATCTCATACTTTTTATATGTTATTAATAGTAATTATTTTTATGTTTTTTTTTAGTTCCCGAATACGACTTGGTACATATTCACGAGGTGAAAAGAAGTAAGCGCAGCATCCAATCGACTCAGGAAAATTCAGTAATCGGCAAAGAAAAAAACGTCGATCACTCGGAAGTAGACAAAGATAATTCGGGTTCGGGTAGTGATAAGTCACCGGACGATAGGACTAGTTTAAAACTTAGTGCTTTCGGTAAACAGCTTCATTTAAATTTAGTGCCAAATCAGGGACTATTTAAAAAAGGTGGATTAAAAATTTGGACTGTTGAACCTAATGCTACATCTCAACACGGTGTCGAATACATTGAACATCCGGAGGTAAGCAGCACTTTGCGAAATTCTAATTTTAAATTCTAGCAGAGGAGAAAAGTTGTTCGATTTTTGTTTTCGGAAAAATTAATGAGCCTTCGAACGATGTTACAACAACCAGGTTAATTTATTATATACAATGATGTAATGTTAATGGAACGTCTGGCTGATATACGTACATATTGTAAAACGAGCAAATTAGAAAACTGTGTTGTAAGAAACATGATCAATTAAATCCGAAGCAGTGCAGTTGATTATCATCGAATGAAATTCTTTTTAATTTTTCATTTATATTCTTATAGATAACCTTAAAAAATTTCAATTAAGTCGGTAGAAAACTATTAAAGTTTCAGATGTGATTTAAAATATTAAACAATAATATTAGTAAAATATTTGTCTGTTTATATGTATATGACCTTTGAAAGAAAAAATAAGCCCGTTCCTAATTTTTCTATGGATTGCGTCGCCTCAGTTTCGTTGGCCTAAATTTATTGAAATGATGTAAATCTATTGGTTATGAATGGATGATAACAATATAGAACAATAGTTATTGTTATTCACTAAGGGTGTCATAAGACAATGCCTGGGGTCGCCGGTATGAAAAACCGGACTAATGGCTCTGCAGACAGACTGTGAATATATAAAAGTCAAACGGTACACAACTGTTCTACGTGGTATCTCCCTCGTTGCTGTTATCTTCATCAAGGTTGCATGCCCCTCAGCTGGGACGAGTCTTTCTTCAAAGTGAATCTAGCATCTCCGCTTCGTCGGTAGAATGTAGAATGTCAGTAGGAAAGTATGCCATACAAATTTATGCTCTATTGAAAGAATAATATTGAGATATTACACTTTATCAGGTTTTGTTTAAATTTTTTGTGGCAGTCGGAAAATATTGAAAAGATTGATGAGTTGATAAAAAAAAACTGTTAGTTAAGCATTAGCGGTATTGTTGATTTTATAGGAATCGACAAAGAAAGTGCGATAGATTTTATACGAGTTTTAACATGAAGAAAGTATAGAATTAAGTCAATGATATTGTGTTAAAAGTTCTTCTTCGAGAGTTCCTTTTAAGTTGTAAACATCTCTACTGGACGTGTATTCAGTATCTTGAACAAACATTTGGGTACGATAAAGTAATACACAAGATGAGTGCCGTGTTTACAACCTAAAACGATTGCACGTCAATGGTTGAATATGTACAAGCGCAATACAAGTGAATTTTTGCGGATGAAACATGAATCACTTCGCCCCAGAAATAAAATAACAATTGAAACAATAGACTTTCGTTGACAAACGAGCATCAAAGTAGGCAAAGGTGGTTCCATTTGCCGGAAAGTTATAGATAGTGTTTTGGGATTCACACGGCGTAGTCTTTATCGATTATTTAAAAAAGGAGAAGACCGATCACAAAACCGTATTATGTTCATTTATTTGATTATTTGAATGCCGAATTAAGGGAAAAATGACGTTTAGCGAGAAAAAATATTTCACCATGATAATGCACCAGCGCATACGTCTCTGTAATTGTAACCGCGGAGTTAGTTGAATTAAATTATGAATTGCTACCTTATCTCTCATATTTGATTTTTATTTCGAAGCCTGAACCGGAACCGCGTCGATCGAGAAGGCCTTCACTAAAACAAAGACCTATTTTGCAGAATTTTAAAGATCATAGTTTTTGGAAGGTTTAAAATAGTTTGAATATCGCTAGTGTAAGTGAATAGAAATGAAAAGCAATGTATGGAAACAAAACATTTATTTATCAATAATAGCTTTTCATTTAATAATCGAAATAAATACAGATTCCTCTCAATGTAATATTACTATATTATATACAATATATTATTAGTAAGTAATTTTATAATTTGAATTTTTGTTCTTTAATTTTTTTTCTATTGCTACACAAAAAAAAATGTCATTGTCCTGTGAGTGGCCATATATGTAACAAAATATGGAAATATAATCAATTAAATACCTGATACAATCTTTGTCAAAACGTGTATTTAGAGAAACCTAATAATCATGAAATGAAACTGAAACAATCGATTTGGTTTTGTATTTTGTATTAGCATTTAATTGAATGAAACCTACTTTTTGCCGTTCTACCCACGTCTAACCGTAATAGTTATTTACTACATCATATACATATATATATATATATATATATATATATATATATATATATATATATATATATATATATATACAATATGTACGTACATTTGTAATCATATATTAGATCACAAATAAATGGTTGGCAGTGGTAAAATATATATGTACATACATCGATATAATTATTTTGCAATTGACTAATGAATGCGGTGCTATTACGTAAATCTTTGTGTACGCGACAATCTTTCGCTTCGCTCTTTCTGTTTATATATAGATGTATATACGAATATAATGTTGTGTTATAGGCGGCGCCCAGTAAGTTTGACCTAAATTTTGCCGACAGTCCACGGTCAAGGCTGGTGTTAATATAAATACCTACTGTTTCGTGTAACTAGTGTTATATAATTTTCAAGTTTCTTCAGTTCAGTAACATAAATATGCCAATGAAGAAAACATCCTAAATTCTGTTGTAGATAGAAATATTAAAAAAAAAGTTTGTCATCTATGGTGTTAAGAAAATGATGGTATTACATAACCTTAGAAAGTAGTTTTGGAAAATTAAGTAAGAATAGTTGACTGAGGAACAACATTTTTATTTTTAGAGAAAATTTTATTTTATAAAATCTTATTGAGACAATTTATGTATTATTATAATTTACAAAAATTGTACAATCAATGTACAGACTTGTCTCTGATGTATACAGTAATAAGTAAGAGAAAAATAAAGCTTTGGTTGCCTATATAGCAATTAATTTTTTAAATTTATTATTAAAATGTGCAGCTTTGTCCTGTTTCTAAATTTAAAAAAAAATTAAGAGGCGTAAAAGTTTACTTACCATACAGATCACAAACTTGAAGAAAATGAAAACAATATATAAATTTAAAAAACACGAACCTGAAGTAAATGTAAAATCAAAACTGTATATGTTATGCGAAATCAAATGAATTACGTAAAGAAAGTCCTTGTGATTTCATAACAGGATTGACTGATGTACATATATTGCATTGGGTAAGCTGAGGTTAGGTTGCTATTTTAAAATATTAACAGATTCTATTAATGTTTTCGTTTATTAGATTACACACACACACACACACATATATATATATATATATATATATATATATATATATATATAATATAAACAATATATGATTTTATTTATTTTGTACCAGATATACAAAAATAATAAACACAAAATTTATATATTTACATATTAGTGATCAAAAGATCAGAAAACTCATAACATTGCGATATGATTAAAAGAAAACAAAATTAATTTGAAGTGCTAGTTTTATTCACCAATGTCTTCAGAATCAGTCATTTACATTAATTATAAGTCTTAATATGTCTTTGTGTTTCAAAACCCACTTCCTTATCCCACTAATTTAAATATCGTTTTCACAATGGTTTACGTTGTAAACTCAAATATTTTGAGCTAATGTCTCTTTCCATAATTGTATGTATTTTTTCACTTTTCTACAATATTTGCTTATACATATTATAGTTATATGCTTGTGTTGTACCCCACAACTTCTATTGGGTTAAATATACAATGGTCAGGTGAAAGTCAAAGGACCACGTCTCAATATCTTTCTGTTAAGTCATCGGGCTCATATATTGTTGGTGGTTTATACCTTGATGTAGAGATGCAAATGGAATTATTGAATAAAATAATTAAATATATAATACACTACCGTTCAAAAGTATTTGGGTACCCATAGATTTAGAAGAAATGATTAAAAGCACTAGTGGAAAAGCGAACACATATTTACTATTTACATATACAATGCTAATTATATATCTTGCAGTAGGATTACATTTTATATCTAAACACGTGATTCGTCTATGTGATATCCTTTGTTCTTGATAACAGCAGCACATAATCGCGGCATTCTTCCAATTAGTTTTGTCAAGGTATCTGGTGTTATCCGAGCCCATACTTCTTGTAGCACAAATTAGCCTCCAACGTTGGTACTGCTTTCCGGACCTCCCGACCAAGTTACTCCCATACTAAGTTTATGGAGTTTAAATCGGGACTTTGGGAAGGTCACTCTATAACTTTGGTGGACCCTCCCGCTTCCATGTCTTGCAAATAGTCTTTGCACATTTTAGATGTATACTTCGGGTCATTACCTTGTTGGAATACAAAATTCGGACCCAAAAGTCTTAATCCTGAAGAAATATCATTGTTCTTTCTTTACTATTCCCTCGATCTTTACAATATCACCGACGACCGTCTCTTTCCATTCACCAAAACAACCGCAGATCACAGGAACAATACGTTGTTCTGTCGCACGTTCATCTGTAGATCTCCGAACGAAAACACATCTTCTTGAACCGAACTTTGACTCATCGGTCCACAAGACTTTACTTCACTGGTCAACTGTCCAATGCTGGTGTTCATAAGCCTAGTTTAAGCGTTTTCGTTTATTCTGTATGCGCTATAACGGTTTTTTCATCGCAATTTGTCCGTACAAACCTGCTTAACTTATTGACCTTTGACAGCCTGCCTTGATTTCAGCAGCGATTTTTAGGGCTATTTTCCGTCGATTTCTTTTGCTAGTTACTACCATTGCACGATCTTCAGCAGAAGTTGTCGCTCTGGGTCTCCCACTTCGTGATTTATTCAGAACATTGTCACTTTCTCGGTATTTTTTGACGGTATAGTCTACAGTGGTATTATTTAACTTTAATTATTTCCCAATTTGCCGGTTGCTTTTGCTAGGTTGATGGTGCGCAATTATAAGGGTACGCGTTTCTAAGTTTAACCCTTTTCATTTCGGCATGTTTAATAGTCTTAACAACAGTAGTCCCACAGGAATATCTCATAACGATACATGTCTGTATTCGGCAGTATAACCTGAAACTTGTTAGAGGTAATTAAAACATCCTTACTAAAAGTATTCTTAACAGAAAGAGAATTACAGGAATTTCGAGGACTTTTATTGCACTAATCCCCATGTAGTGGCAATAACCAATTTTGGTTTATTGCAGGTAATAAAGTAATTTACATAATGTTACTGATGCAGCATTTCTGTAAATTTAATGCTTCTCCTTTATTTATTCAACTTTGTAAGAATGAATTTCCTAGAAGCTATGTTGTATAGTTTTGCAAAATATGGGTGCCCAAATACTCTTAAACGGTAGTGTATGTACCAACTGTTCAAATAAATCGAATAATTGTTGTGTTACTGTTCAAATACGTCCAACAGTTCTATTTTGAACGCAGCTCTGTCGTAATTAATTTTATTATTGATAAGCCAAGCCCGAATTTCATTTTTAGTAGAAGATGATGGATGTTTATTTGTAACTAGTTTCATCGCGCGCGGATTACTTGTAAATAAATAATGACAAAATGCGGAAAATCCTATATTTAGTGCGCAATGCTAAAATGGAATGAAAAAGCTAATACACTTCTAAATGCGACTCTGTGTAAGGTATGTCTAGATTATCTTGAATAATTGAGCTATTGGACGCCAATAGAAACACCCTAAATTTTTAAAATTAAAATAAATGCCTGTATGTGAATATGTAGATTAAATGATTGAACAGTTATAAGTTGAATATAAATGCTAATTAAAAAGAGTCTAAATTAAAACTTACAAAAGGTGAGGCTTATTGATTATATTAACCAATAAGCTAAATTAATTATGCTGTGGATTAATAAAAGAATATCCCACTTTAAATCTGAATAAAAGAAAATGGTGAATGTATAAATTGTATCAAATTAAAAGAATAAACTAATTTTAAAATTTATCTAATATAGGGGAAAAACGAAAGTAATAGGCAAGCTTTTATTATTTAAATTAAGGAATAGGTTGCACTATTTATTAAGAGTGAAATGTGTGAATGTGTGAAATTAATACTAATCTAATTATTTAAATATATAGTAATTAACAGAAATACAAATACTGCAATAGAACACAGTTAAATAAAAATGGCTAATTAAAATACAGAGGTACCTGTTTGACTATCGCCTTGTGATATAATGCCGAATTGCACACGATTACGCTGATTACGATTATAATAGTTATAACAATTGCAGAAGCACACAATGACTTTGTTTAAATTGTCGCCGTTAGAATGTTATTCAGTTCTTGCGTTGAACAACGTTCTAACAAAGAGATTCCCCTAATTCTATCGCGCACGCGGTTGTTTCCGTTATTTTCTATGTCGCTAACTCCTCTCGAGCACCACTAAGTTCTTGTGGACAGACGAACGAACGAACGAATGAGCACGCACGATAATACTATGGTAACTAGCATGATCCAAAACAATTATGGGCGGTTCTTCTCTGTTAGAAATAGAATAATTTAATGTTATTTTGTCTGAAATAATTGTTTATGACGCAACTTGTCTGATTCCGTAAAAGATCCGCGTGAATATTTTTTTGGTACAAGGTAAAAATATCTTTTGAGTTATTGACCCTTAGAGAATACAAATTTTGTTTATTAATATATTGTATTACGTTTACTATTTTTATTTTGAACTAGTTCTGTGAATATTTGTAGAAATTTTTTATTTATTCGTTGGGTGGAATATTAGTTAGTTTTGCTCCCTCGATTTTAAGTTATTGCTAACTCGCCTAGTCTCCATATTTTCTTTTTCTATATGGATATATTTTTGTTTTATTGCGTCTCATTTCTCTTTTTTCATTCCGTTAGTTTGAGTATTTGTTCTGTATGTCTTACTTTAGGGCTTCCTCTCGGTTTGTCTGTTATTGTGATCCATTCAGTTATTTTTTTTATTATGAGCTTGGATTTCCTTCTTTTTGTATATCCCTAATCTTTGTGCCTTTATGACTTTTACTGTGTCTTCCTCTTTCAGAGCTTTTGTGACTTCTGGTGTGTTCTTTCAAAATTTTTTCTTAATATCATCCTTTCGAAGATTCCTTTAGTTGCTGATCTTTAGTTAGTTTGGATATTTCTTCGAGTATTTGTTATATGTCTTACCTTAGGGCGTCCTCTCGGTTTGTCTGTTATTATGCTCCATTAAGTTACTTTTCTTATTATGGAACCGGGTTTTCTTCTTTTTGTGTTTCCGTAGTCTTTTTGTCTTTATGAGTTTCACTGCATCTTCTTCTTCCAGAGCCCGTGATTCTTAGTGTGTTCATTCAAAAATTTTTGTTAATATCTTGCTTTCGAAGAATCGATGTTTTCCTACGTTATTGCTTGTAAAACTGTTTTCGCACAATAATTGCCAAAAAAAAAAGAAATGTGAAATACAACAAACCAAGAAGAATCACCATAAAGATTGAGAGAAAACAGCTAAGTTGGTTTGGACAGTAGTTAGAACGGACAATAATTAAAAAAATAGAAAAGCCAAAAACGTTGATAAAAGGACGAAAGGAAGACCGTGAAAAGATAGAACGAGAGAATCGAGGAACTAGTAAAAAAAGGGAAAAGACATTGAGATGAAAAGATTAACCATAAACCGAAAGAATTGGAAGAAGTGAATTGGCGAATAATAAAGAGCACATCCGACACTTTGAAGAGTAAAAGGAGTGTTTGAAGAGAAGAACGAGTATGCATATATTGTTATTTTGCAGAATTAATTCTTTTTTTGGAAAATTGTTATTATTTGACCAACATAAATTCTAATTGTTTATGTAAAATGTTTCATTCCCTAACTACTTTAATTTTAATATTTACAAAAATCATAATATCACTATATTTACTTGTACATATATTCTTATTATTGTTAAATTTAGTGTTAGAAATAGGAGCTTTCTAGGATGTGATATAATATATTGCTTAAAATGTGCAGAAAAATTTAGCATTTAGCATTCAGCAACGATAGAAACAATTTTCTAAATATATCTAAATATATTTTTTTTTGTTCCATGGTTACCATAAGAAAATGGATTGTGAAATAGCATTATTAAATCAAATTAAAACAATATTCTTCTAACCACAATTAATATTTAAAATAATTTAGGTTATTAAATATTTCTTAATTTGATTAAGTTTAGCAAGACAGAGTTACATAACATAAATTTCTTAAATTATATATGGACATATGGACTTATTTAATATTTAAAATTTAGTTGATATACTGTTCATGAATTTCATTGATATAGCTAACGAATGCACATATACCAACTATTCATATTTACCATCTTTTGACGACGTGTCAATGAATCGCTAATTTCATTTTTCGTTATATAAAAAGTAGAATTGCACAATGAATACAAATGCACATACTTTGTCTTCAACGGGTTAGGTCTTTTCGTGTCTTACATAACTATTGTTTTGAATATAATACTAACATTCAAATATATGCCGAGACACACTTCTAAATGCTGTCAGTGTCTTGACAATGTTATAATAATTAATAGAAGAAAGTTGAGTAAGAAGTTCAATTGCGAAATTTTAATGCAGCTATAAAAACGTATTACCATACACACGTAGGTTCATATGTAATAATTAAATAACGAATTTATTAAATGAATAAAACTAGTGCTACAAAATAGCTTTTGCTAATAATATCTGTGCATTGTTTTAAAAATATGTTTCATTAAAAGTTAATAGTATTTAAAAATACCATCGAAATTATGTACAAGACACTTATATTTTACACGAAGAATAAGATTACGAGGATAAAGTACAATAATGTTCATGGTATGAACAAGAAAACGCAGTTTTATTTCCAAAGTATTTATTTTTCCACATAGTCAAACTTTAACTCTACCTACTCAATCTAGCGATAATCAAATCTTTTTCAATCTCTTGTACAGTAAGATTGTTCGAGACTCTCAAAATAGAAATCAGATTTAAACATTACCTGTTTTAAAAAAACATTTTTCCAACCAGTCATTTTTTCATTAAGTAACAAGAAAAAGCAATAATTTCATGTCATAATAGCTGATGGAATCATATGATTTCTGCTAGTAAACTCATATTATTTATAGGCTTAAAAATATGTTATAAAAAAATTCTGAGAAAATTTGAAACAATTCATTTCAGTATACAATTAAATATGATATTTATTAGTATTTAAGGAAAAGGATTCTTTTCAATTTGATTTTGTACATGAACCATTAGTGTATTTACCGAGTCTAAGGCCTTATCCATGCTTTAAGAGGCAGAACCTCATTGATAATTTTAATATTCACACAATAATGCAATATAAAAATAAAAAGAATTACATGATCTAGCCGATAACATCATCAAAAAAATCACAATTTTGATTTTCCGTTCGTGCATCTGGGCAAGCTTTGTAAGCAAAGTTGTTCAATAGATAGTCACCGAAACTTAAATATAAGCATTTTAGAAAATTACGAGAAGATATTTTTCCCACTCTCAAAAAAAGAATAGTTTACTTGCTAATGTTCAAAACTCACAATTTGCGATTTTCTTTTCTTCAAGTTCATATATGAATAAACTGTCAATAATATTCTTCGTCGAAAAAGGGTAATTTACTCATAAAGAAAAACTGAAAAATACGATTTTTTCAAAAACAACTTACAACAACAATAATTTTATTTAAATTATATAGATAAGTAGATGCAATTCGTCCATCTATTCTAAAACATTTCGGCTTTCTTACTATTTGACGTAGGCTATTTATTCGCCAAATAATTTTGCTTGTTTGCAACATCTAATGCCGAAATAGTCTGCGAAGAAAAATTTGCAATTAATTTCATTTTCTGAGTTTTAGGTATTTTTGCAAGAAAGTTACTATTGCAGGACAATAAAAGCTTCGCAATCCAATTGAAGAATGTAATCAATATAGTAATTTAGAATATTTGAGTGAGCCAGAGAATCTGTTCTACTCAGATTTTTCCAAATATATTGCGTCAATCATATCTCGTTAAAGTATATTCTCCAACTTTGTTCTTTTAGATTAGACTTAGAAGCTTCGAGAGTGGCTTTTATAGGTATAGTTCCTCTTCAAAATATTAATTTCCCATTTGTAGAAACTGCGTTTTGCTAATCCATCATGGCGTAATATGCAGCTTCCACATCTATTTGGTAGAATCTATGCATCACTTCTTCTGTTAAGCTCATATACTTGTTAAATGTACATATAACGCTGCATTAGTAGACCCACTATCATCCCTAACATTATTTCTGTTATTACTAAACAGGTCAGTTATATATATACAATATATATATATATATATATATATATATATATATATATTTACATCATTTCTGAGATTAATTACTTTCTTAATTATAGGATGGAATGGGACAAAATATGTAATATTAAGAAACATAGGTATTTTTAATTTTAATTCTTTGAACAATAGAAATTATTATCACAATAATGTGACCAAGATCTAATCAGCATGTACGAATAATGGGGACCATGACTAACTATAATGCATGAATACACAATAACTATTCAATGCAAATCAGTTCCTTCAATGGTTAAATAACATTTTCGTTTTTCATGTTGTTTATTTATATTTTTAACGTTAAAATATGTAAGTTTTTGTACGGACACCAAGACTGGATGTTGAACAATAAAACAAAAAGTAAAATAAACATGATGAAATTTCATAGGAAATTGTTACGAAGATGAGACAAGATAAAATAATGATCAGAGAACAGTTAAGTATGGCATGGATACGCCAGTTGATTCGTATGAGTGATAATTGAATAGCCAGATGGAAGAGGAAATCTAGTGTCACGTACAAAACAGAGGTATCAGAAGGATGTGGCGAGTTTGGCAATAACCTTTCGTCTAACGGCAGAAAAGTTCCAAGTTTAAGCAAGCCGAATAAGCTAGTTTTGATAACTACTCAACTATTTTTGAGATTTGGATATTTAATATAAAGCAAATGAGTTAGGAAGTTAATTCAAACCAAAATGAATTAATTGCTAGCAATATAACTTTTAAGATTACTTATTAACGAAAGGTAAAACTGAAAATTTTCTTTGCAAAAATAATGCAACTTAACTGAGTTATTTAAAATCTGACACATATTATTCCTTTATTTTGCTGTAAATATAATTTACATAAAAGTAAAAGTAAAGAATGTTGCCAGAGTTCTTCAAGAACAACAATATAAATCACTGAAGTTTTTGTTTGCGTATTGCAAAAGCGTTGCATCAATATCTAGGTATAATGGTTTTCGGTTCTATAAGACTAGTTTTAATGCCAATGATTGAATATACAACAAAATCAACACCGTTGGAATGTTGTAATAATTTCCTGACTAGTAAATAATAATGCAATATTATTTCTTAGTTTTATGGTTTGATTATGAATAAAATAAAATTTTCTTTTGCAATATTTTTTGGTTCAATCTGTTCGAGGCAATAAAAAATATATCCGCCTAGTTTATGATTATGAAATTTGCTCTTTTAATTGACAGGTTAGCATTAATTATAAACGATTGACTAAAGTTGATCTAAGTAAATAACGCTTATTACGATTTAAATGGTTAAATTTATAACTGGCGATTATTTTCATTTAAGTCATGCAGTATAATTTATTTTATGTGCCGAATAATTTAAAGTTGTATGCTTGTAAATTTAAGCAATTATATATTAATTATAACTGCAATTATTCCTAACAGCTTGTTTAATACACGAGTTAATTTATCACATGTGTACATATATGTATGATATGCTTTATGCGAAGAAAGTACACAGATTTTTTTCTAAAACGTATTTTAAATGAAATTTATTAGTTAGAAGTCCTAAAGTTCATTATATTACGCAAGAATATGGTTTATAAAATATCATTGTTATATAATACAAATACATTTCGTATGTATTTATCGTATGTACGAATATATAGGAAAATATTTTCAACTTTTACATAATTAAATCACCATTAAGCTGGACATTTTTTATGCATACCGAATTGGTACAAGAAATGAACTTCTTGAAGACTGATTTAATATCATCGCATGTTTTAGAAATTCGTAACAGCAATTATTATTTAATTGTTCTTTTAGCAATAAAAAGAATCACAAATAAATATTATTTATTTATACATACTGACATAAAAAGTCTCAATTTTTACAACTCTGATCACTTAATTTAATATAATTGTGTGTAATTGAATTTTGATTTAAATCTGCGAAAATAGAGGATCGATTTGAGGATAATTTTCACAACTGAAAATAAGCACTCTTCAAAACTTTTTCTAAATCTTTAATCAATTTAAAAGCTGAACCCTCATCTGACCAATGTTATCAAGTCGTGTTGACATAAAATTCCTGCGATGTGGTTGGATACTTCTAGTCACTACTACTACTACTACTTTAAACATCTAATGGAAAGAAATGATGCAGACAATGTGTCGTATCATGGTGTTTAATATAAAGTGATCTAATGATTGATTAGGATCTGTTCGCCAAAGAACACTTTGTAGGTTCCTATGTCGTGGTGTGACCTTAACTTGGCTATACATCTTCTCGATGTCTGCCGTTATTAAAATTTTGTGTTTTCTTAATCGCAATAAAATTGAAAAAAATTGTCCTGAATTGAAGGCCCAACCTTGAGGACGTCGTTTAATGGTAATCTTGTCAAATACTCGCAATTTATTAGTTATTAATGAGGCATTTTGCGCGCAATTATGCGGTAAATAAAACCAAATATCTAATTTAATTCTGTCTGAATCTATTTTAGATATGTGACCTAAATTTTGATATTTTCCGTGAAGGGACAGTACTGTAACTTTAATGCTGGATTTTTTGACAGTTTACGTTCAAGAAAATAAAATCGGTTTTCTGATACACATATGGATTCGTCCAACTGCCAGTAGTTGTCGCAAAGTTGTAAATGAACTGAAAATCTCCCTGTTACTTTATTTCTACAAAATGTATTTACAACACTTTCTTCGTATTCTGATTATTCCCTGGTATAAGGCTTGCAATTGAAATCATGTTCGATTAACCAAAATTTCTCAATCTGATCCCGAATATCTAAATTGGCGGAAAAATTACAATGAATACCACTGGTAGCAAAAGATAGAGTAATTATACCAGAAACTCTCTATCCAATCTCAGAATTTTGTAGAAAGGTTGTCGGTCTCCTAGTCTTATTTCATTTTATTCCATCATAAAATACTCCAAATTCAATAACATTTCGATTTTCGTGGATTCAAAGAAATTAGGATCGGCTTAGGTTATATTTAGGAAATATTCCATAACGACCTCGACAAATTGAATTGAACGATGTCTTCAGTAATGTTGTCGACTATTAAGAAATGCTGGCTTTTAGGATAATCATTGCGCAAGGATGCGATATCTGCTGAAGTTTATTGGAAATATTTATGATAGATGAGTTTATTCTAACAAATGGGATATTTATTTTTGACAATTTAAAATTTAGTGTTCTAAATAGAGAACATGCGAAAAAATTTGATCGTGAGCCATTATTGAACAAGAACCTCACCGTTATTGGTTTGCTTTGTGCATTGAAAATATCTTTGATTGTTGTTGATAATAAATTACATATACTTGCATTGTAATGATTAGTTGTATTTGTTTGAATAGATACCTGGATTCGACATATTTGAACCAAGTTTTATCTACGTGAATTAATGAATTCTGTTTTTATTGCATTATTTGCAACGTCTTGAAAAACACATTGCTACTGTGACCCTTTCTCAGACAATTTGTGCAAAGATTTAACCGTTTCTTTCTGAAACTCGTTTTGTGATATTAAATTCTTGAAATTTTTTGTTATTGAATAAGTAATGAGATTTCTTACAACAAGGACAAGATGTGTTTGTTATTGTGTCTTGAATTCTATTTTTTGTTTACTTGCTTGTTGCCTAACAGTTCCAACTATCGACACCTGTTTGTTAAAAATTCAATAAATTTATTTATCCTAAAGCTGACTTTATCATTTGTTTGTATATCCCATTACTGTTTAGAATTAGTATCCCATTGATCAACAATTTTGCCAACGAAAATTTCAAAATTATCCGTAAATTGTCTAATGACCGTTATTGTATTATTACGAGGGTAGCCGTTCATATTTCGGGAATAGCAAACAAAACAAAAATTTATTATCGAAAATAGTTTTTTTTTGATCACTGAAGGTTGATATATAACTCCTTGCCACATTAATTTTCGTATTCTGTATACATATTTCGGCAATTAAGTTGTCATCATCAGCAGATAATTAAACAGTGTCGCACCTGGAAAACTACGGCGAAAAATACCCGTACGAAAACAAACTCCGTACGCGATCCGTACCGTTGAGAACCAAAATGTACACTGTCTTTGTCTTTGTAAATATTCATCATAAAAAAGGGAACAAAAAAGAGAAAATCTTCTATAAGAAATCACAAAATGAAAAATGTATAGTATATTATGTTCCCAATATATGGTACTATATATAGGACATCGACTCTTTCCCTAATTAAACAAAAAAATAGAAAAATAACTAACTGCTCATGCATAAATCATTTAGACTATTTTTTATAAAAAGAAATAAGAACAAACCATTGTATCTACTTATTTGTAAACTAACAAAAATTACCTGCCTTGCGAAGGTGACGGTCGTATTCAGACATATTTGATACAGCACAAACTATTAATTCGTAACAGTACGATTGATGCCAAATAAATATAGTAACGAACATATAGAAATATGCATGAGTCGAATATATACATATATACGGCAATTTTAATAATTCGACGCGGTAAATTTAGACATATTTGAGGTGTCCTGAATACAAGTCATAGGGCATATCTGGATTAAATATTAAAATAGATTACCCAAAATTGCCCGATAATGTAAAGTAAAGATGTTTACTTCTTGTAGAAAGATTGCACCATATTTTGCAAGTATTGCACCATTCTAGACAGTCCTATATAAAGGCTTGTGGCCGTGCACAGAGAACCAGTAAAAGTAAATTCATAGAGTTAAAAAGACAGTACATTAGAATTAGTTACAGTATGACCTATTGTAATGTGAAAATATAAATTATAATTAAAACACATCCACCACGAGACTATGAACAATATTCCATATACAATACAATGTTCACGATACACTTTGATTCTAACACGAGGAAGATGAGAGGAAACTTATTTAAACGTCGAGCAGCTGAAAGTGTTAGAAATCAACTTCACATGCGAATTGTCATCCAAAAACAGCATTTAACATACAAAATCGAAGTAGTAATTTTTCCAAATAAAAGTAGCCCTAAAGCCTTTTATTAGATAAAACGTAAATGTTTCAAAAGAAACTTGTAAAAGATATTGATTAATGTTAGAATTTTAGGCCATTTCTATTGTTATTTATTATTACTCTTATTGGGTATTAAGATGAAATTCGTTTTCGATATCCAAATTAAACTTTACTTCAATTAACATTTAATAGGCCTAAATACCATATTTAAATTTCAATAAGAAGAAAAGGAGAATGAATTTTTTTATTTACTATATTTTATCAGTATTGCGTACACTACAGGCCAT
Source organism: Dermolepida albohirtum (assembly GCA_031893035.1). Lineage (NCBI taxonomy): Eukaryota > Metazoa > Arthropoda > Insecta > Coleoptera > Scarabaeidae > Dermolepida > Dermolepida albohirtum. Next base: position 213,485 of record JAVIWB010003680.1, read on the forward strand.
AGGTGAGGGATCACTTATCATAAATAACAAAACACTTGTATTTTAGACACATCCCTTAGACTTTTACCTGCAGGTGAGAATAATTGAAATAACAGTTGTAAATGTAGTTCTGAGAAGGATTATTCGGATTATTATTATAAATTAGATAAATATATTTGTTTCTGAAAAATATTGTAAATCCTTTTAATAGTTTTATGGCGTCTATTTAATAGAAATATTCTATATACCCCAATAAATTTAATAGGGTTTACAACGCAATATTATTATAATGGCATTAGGAATTCATAGTAAACTCTTTAGCAATTTAAAAATTAGTTTTAGTGCAGCATTTGTCCGAGTAAGTTGAAATACGAGTATTTGAGAACAGGCGTAAAAGTAACTTATAAAAATGCCGAAAAGAAAGGAATTTGGCGCAGAAACTCGTAGTTCTACGAGTATAATAACGCTACATGGTGAAAAATTTTCATTGCGGCAAATAGCCCAAAAGTTAAATTTATCTTATCACGCGGTGTAAGGAACAGTGAAACGATATTCTCAAAGTGGATTATTACAACCAATAAAACGTTGTGGAAGGCCAAGGGTAACTACCAGACAAGAGGATTTGCTCCTAAAAATACTATCAAAACGAAATAGGCGCCTCACAGCTCCTCAGCTTCGAGCAGAGCTGAATGAAGGCCGTCGAAAGCCGGTGTCACTGATTACTGTAAAACGACGTTTGACAAAGGCGGGACCATATGGGCGTATTGTAGCTCGAAAACCATTATTAAATCCACGAAATCGTAAAAAACGGTTACAATGGGCCCAGAACCATCAACACTGGGACATGGAAATGTGGAAGCAGGTGTTATGGACAGATGAGTCAAAGTTCCAAGTGTTTGGTAGTAATCGACGAGTTTTCGTTCGAAGTGGGTGAAAGGATGTTACCCGAATGTGTAGTGCCAACTGTTAAACACGGGGGAGGTTCTGTGCTTGTTTAGGGATCCTTTTCCTTTGATGGTGTCGGAGATTTGTACCGCATTGAAGGCATTTTAAAAAAAGAGGGGTACCTGAAGATTTTGGAGGAACATGCAATTCCGTCCGGAATGTTAATTGGTGAAGGTTTTCACCTACAACAAGATAATGATCCCAAACACACTTCCCAACTTTGTAAAAACTATGTGAATCAAAAAGAGGAGAAAGGGGTGCTGATAAATATGATTTGGCCACCACAATCACCCGATCTCAACCCTATCGAATTACTGTGGGATGAATTAGATAGAAACGTGAGAGAAAGCTGTCCACAATCGCAGAAACAGCTTTTGGAGCAACTTACAAGGGTGTGGAATAATTTACCAATGGATACGCTCCAGAAACTTGTATCGCGGTTGCCTAATATTTGTAAAGAAATCATTAAGCGCAGAGGTGGATACTTCGACGAAAATCGAATATGATAAGAAATTCTACAGAATATGTTGAAATTATTTTATTTTATAAGGAAAACTGTTCATTTGTCTCGTAGATATAGTTTTGTAGAAATATACGTTTTGTTTCATTAAGCGAGCATGTTTTTTTTAAATTTCATCTACTGATCCCTCACTTATGGCCTGTAGTGTATGTACACGAGAGAAGAGAAATTTGAAATAAATCGTGTACACCATGTTTGGCTAAATAGGTGACTAGTATTGATTACATGTGATTTTAGTAGGTGAATGTCATGTTATAGTAGGTGAATGTCATAAATTTACTTAGCAGCTATTCTTTCCACTTTTTATTTAATCACGTATCTGCTAGGCTTTCAACGTTTCTATTAAATATATTCAAAAGCATTAACGTATTTCTGATAGTAAGTTTTACTAACTTGGAAAAGTTTCATTTAACTACTCTAACTATATTATATTTTATAATATAACATAGTTAATTAAGTTTATTGTTTCAAAAAACGTTAAACATCTTGTCAACCACAGTTATGGGTTAGATATCTTGCAGTTAAGATATAGAGCAGTTTTTGAACATTTAACATCAGATATCTATTCGTTAAAGTTTCTTTCTCGATATCGAGGAGTTATTGGTAGGTTATTTAACGTTTTAATATTTTTTTCATTAATATTTTGTCTAATAATGTACATGAAATGTTATTAAGTATACATATGTACACTACCGTCCATATTAGTTCGGGCAGCTAGTGAAATTTAGTAAGCCCTTTTAAAAAATAACATAATTGCGTTTAAATATAAATAATATATTTACATTAGGTCCTTTACGAGATCTATAACCAATTGCAGGCAAATATATCTATTAGAGCACCTACAAAAAACTATTACATTTTATGATTTACTTCGGTAATTCCTGGAATAATCCGTACCGCCATAAATGCGATTATTTTTGAGATACTATTGCAAGCAAAAACCTTGCGAAACTTACCTGCCCTCATCCCAAAGAGTCTTGTGTACCAAAATATGCATTAGTTTTTAACTAAACTTGCTAGCGTGCGCATCACTGATAAGACCGTATTTTTAATGTGAACTTCTTAAAACGCCGATAGGAAAACTAAGAAGTTTAGAAAAACATTCTGTAATTATTGATTTTCATCAAGAAGGTTACTCAGTGCGTCAAATTTCCGAAAAGACACATGTTAATAAATCGACTCTTAGTCATATCATTCGGCGACATCAACGCATGAGAAGTTTAAAAGATCCAATACGTTCAGGTCGTAAGCGATTAACATCTCACGTCGACGACGAGCGTATAAAATTGCTGAGTAAGCGGAAAGGATACTGAGAGCACTCGAAATCGTCGCAGAAATAAATCGCGACCGTACAATAAAAATTTCTGTTACTACGGTGAAAAGAAGATTAAAAGCTGCAAATTTTCAGGGCCGCATTGCTGTAAGAAAACCCTTACTTCAACGGGGAAACAGGCAAAAACGACAACTACAGAACACAGAGATTGGACACTGGATGACTGGAAAAGGGTCTTATGGACTGATGGATCAAACTTTAAAGTGTTTGGACAATCGCGGCCTGTTTTTGTAAGAAGGGCGAGTGGTCAAAGAATATTGCGGGATTGTATAGTGCCAACCATCGAATAAGGAAGAAGTTATGTGCTTGTTTGGGGTTGTTTTTGTTACGTAGGCACATGAGATTTGAAGCAAATCGAAAGTATTTTGCGAAAGGAGTTATTTAGAAACATTGCAATACTATCGAGGCTACGATTAATCGGCAAAAATTTTATGTTTATGCAGAACAACGGCCCGAAATACACAGCAGTAATATATAAGAATTTCTTAAAAAGCGAACAAAACAATAATACCTTACAAATAATAACATAGCCACCGCAAAGCCCCGCCCTAAACCCCATAGAATTGTTATAGGATCAATTGGACAGGAGGGTCTGAAAAGTGTGTCCTACCTTAACAAATCACTTGCAAACATATTGCAAGAAGAATGGAATAGTATACCGAATAGAGTCCTTGAAAAACTCCTAAAATGGATGCCTCGAATTGTTCTTCATGCAAAAGGGGTTTCTTCGATGAGCGGAATGTTTGAGATATCTTTGTTTATGTAATTGTTATGTTTATGAGGTATAATAATAAAAATTAAAGAAATTTAATTTTTATTATTATATTATACATTATAAACATGTATAAACAATAAATTAATTAACTGTTTTTTTAATTAGTTTAACTATTTTCTTTTTTGTTAAATTTATTTCAGTGTCCGAACTAATATAGGCGGTAGGTAGTATTATGTTTAAACTTTATTCTAACCTGAAGTTATATTTCATGCATTTTGTATATTTAATATTACCAAATAGAATATTTACGTTATCATTATTTTAACAATGATAATAACGGCATATTATATATACAAATTATATTCGGATACATATAAAGCAGTGACTGAAATTAGATTGACAAATAATTGAAAACAAGTTTCAATCGCCAAAAACAAATGTATCTATCAGTTTGCTTTTCGAAAACCACAATAGCGATGCGGATTTATCTCCTCTTGATAACTTGAAGGTTATTTAACAGATATTTACTACGTACGAATAACTGAGCATTAAATATCTTATCGTGAAGAAGATATACAATATAAATTAATACAGAGAGTGTGGTAGGAAGCAAACAACACTATGTTAGTTCTTATACAGAAAGATCAGAAAAGTAGGATAACAAAATACATACAGTAATTACTAACGCTATGAATTACAGCATGTTAGCAAAGTAGTAAGCAGTGAAATATACATATATTGGACCTACAAACAGTACATCGTCCTATCACGTATCTTGTAATGCAATTACTGCTACTACTGAGTGATTGCCATTTTCGATGAACCTGCTCTTGGATCGTCGTTAAGGCTAATCCGTTCACGTTTGAATTCTCCATACCAACGAGAAATTGTTGACTGACGTGATGCTTCATTGCCGAAAACAGACGTCAATTCGGCGAGGCTTCTTGTTAAAATATTTGTCTTCGAAAATTATAAAATATTATTCTCTGAAAATGTTCTCGATCTAATTCTATGTTTCAACCAACTTGTCAACTTTAACAGTTAATTTTTAGTACTGACATTTGATTAATGACGTCCTCTCTGTCCCAATATGTAAAACTTAAGAGACACCCCACGTAAATACCCTCCCATTTCATGAAAAAAATGTTTGTTAAATACTGAACAATGTTCAGTATTGTTAAGATATAAATTCAATTAAATTTTGCACAAACTATTCAACAGTTGTTATCTAATAACGGCAGATTAGATATTGTCTAATGTAATCTACGAGGATCGATCCAGAAATAAGGTTCCCATAATTTTTACAATAATACAAGATCGTTTATTCTCATCAAAATTTACATCGTTGGATAGAGGACACTTAGCTCTATTTTTCTACATAATCGCCATCTCTTTCTAAGCATTTTTGTAGACGGTGTTCCAATTTTTGTATCCCCGTGTTGTAGAACGTTGCCGCCAGCCCGTTCAGATAGCGTTTCACCTCTTCTTTGACTTCATCGTCGTTCTGGAAGCGTTGCCCACTCAAGTGTTCCTTTAACTTGGGGAACAAGTGATAATCACTAGGCGCGAGGTCCGGGCTGTAAGGTGGGTGGGGCATGACAGTCTATTCAAAGTTGGTCAAAAGTTCCTTGGTTTGACGGGAGACATGAGGGCGGGCGTTGTCGTGAAGCAGCGTTACACCTTTTGTCAGTCGTCCTCGCCGGCGGTTCTGGATAGCTCGCCTGAGTTTTCTTAGTGTTGCACAATAACTGTCTGAGTTGATTGTTGTCCCAGGTTCTATGAACTCGATCAGCAGTATCCCCTGGCGATCCCAAAAGACAGTGGCCATGACTTTGCCAGCAGAAGGACTTTGTTTAAACTTCTTTAACTGGTGACCCTGATACGCCATTGTTTAAACTTTTCTTTCGTTTCGGGCGTGAAATGAAACACCCACGTTTCGTCTCCCGTAACAATGGAGTCCAACAATCCTTCCTTATCTTCTTGACACTTTTGCAGAAACTGGCGAGCACAGTCAATGCGTTTCTCTTTGTGTTCGACTGTCAGCATAAAAAGAACCCATCGAGCACAACACTTGCGATACCCCAATTTTTCAGTCAAAGCTCTATAACTGTATTTAAACTAGGAATCCGAGCAACAAGTTCACGGACAGTGATCCTCCTGTTTTCAAGCACTTTGCGTTGGACCATCTCGATCAGCGCCTCCGAAATTGAAGGTCTTCCACTCCGTTCTTCATCGTGGACTTTCTTCCGACCAGCACTAAACGCCCTGCACCACTTACGCACGTGTTGAATGGTCATACACTTGCCGCCATACACCTCTGTCAACTGTCGAAGAATATGGGTGGTGTCTTTTTCGCGTGCAAGAACCTAATTACGGAACGAATCTCGCACACGGCGGGATCAGCAATGGGCACCTCCATCACAGACGGCTACTGAGCCAAGACTGAGCGGCGTAGCGAAGCGCGGCAGGTGGGAATCCGGAGTAGGGAAACATACCTACACAACGGTGTTGCCGGATTTCGTCTCACACCTGCCCGTGCGGCTGGAGTTCTTTGGGAACCTTATTTCTGGATCGATCCTCGTATGTACATATTTCGAAGTACAGTTAGCATAAATAGATTATTTTTGATATAAAATAGACGGCTAACATAATATTGCTTCCGTAATTCAATATAGTTGCATCAGATTTTTTCGCTAGAGGTGCAACAAGCCGTAAACGACATTTCCTATATCCAATCAGTGTGAAAGTATATTGTGGGTAGATAACCGAAAGCGTTCGTTTAAAGTTTACGCAACAAAATCAATATCACCGAACGAATAAAATTAATTTCAAGAATGGTATTAGTTAATAATATAATAATAATAATAATTTGTTAGCATTGGCAGAATAGACTGTTTTTGAAATACTTCACTGAAATATGCCCGAAAGCTTTAAATACTAGTACAATTATTGCAAATACAATAAGTAGCTTTCGCGATTTCATAATAAAAAGCTTAATAAAGTTAATATAACAATCTTAAACGTTTCATTGTGAAAGAATAAAATAGAACATACTTTGATATTAATATTTATAATACGAGAAGTTCTGACAAATTCCATAATCAGCACGCTCGGTTTTTATTGAATAATCTAAACTTTAAAAAGAAAAGAATTATTAATCTAAGAAAATATTAATCAAATATAATTATTTAAATAGCCACGTAGTTACTGTAGCGTGGTTTATTATCTCTAAGCTGGCAGCTTTTGTCGGAACGTCTCATAACCGTTTAGATGTGTACCTCAGCTTGAAGGCTTTATAGGAACTTCTATGGTTTCAAATAAAATAAGAATTTTTAATTCATAAATATTTGTGAAAATAGTGAATGATCAACTGTGACTTCTTCTTGCTCTCTTTCATAAGGAAACGTACTCGGAATATTAAAAAAATGAGTTAATAAATATATGTTAATTTGGTATGAATATCGTATGGGACATGAATTTACTCAGGATAATATTGTGGTACGCAACAGCTGCTTTATACATCCCGAAAGTTCTTGTGGATTTGGCCGTACTTTGCGTGCCGTGCAGTGGAGAAACTCTGTTAGAATACCACAAGGCGCACTCTCCACCGTCAACGACGCAAAGCTAAAGTTTGAATATGTAATTACATACGATTCATTACACAAATAAACGGCAACGGGCTCTTCGTTCTGCGTTCGGCGGTGGACAGGAAAGCACGGAAGAAAAGCGAATACATCAAAGGCGGTTTTCATTTGAAATCTTTGCCAAAAGCCAGTCTTTTTATATCCTCCTGATCGCGAGAAAAACACAAAAATTGTGATGTAGTTGCCAGCGCGCGCAAGAAGATGAATCGTGGGGTCATGTACACAAGTTGCATTTACCGGCGTATAATTTAATTTTGTACTTTAATATTCGTGGCCACGCAAAAGTTATAATTTCAACATTTATTATCTTTAAACGAGTTCAGTTTATAATAAAGATTCGCGCATTTACAGGTTAATTATGTCTCAATAAAGAACTTCATTACAGTATATAGGCTAGACCACAAATTATGAATCTGGTAAACCAGATTCAATTCTTGGTATAGCTTGCAGCATGAATTGTGGTTTTCGGATTCTTCACAAGAACAAATAATGGAGATAGATATCTGGGTAAATAAGAGAGGAGGCTGGTAGGATTTAAGTCGCAATCTGTTAGATGCCCATAAGTTTATTATAACCATTATTACATAGTATTAAATGCAAATTAAATTATAAATTCGATCGTGATATTAGATCACGCTCACATTTATAATAATGATATGATGTGAAGTGAGATTTGAAATGAAACAAATGAGTTAGATTATTAAGTTGGTTTTATTCTTCAACATATCCTGTAACTTCAACACACTTGAATCGACGATGCTATTATGTCATTAAGATATTTTGTAATTTTTTTGCAAGATTCTCAAAATGCAGCTTTTTACTGTAAAATTTATTATAAATAAAAGTTTGAGTTTTGGAAATAAATAGACGTCACTTGGTCTAAATTTCACGAATAGCGGGGAATGAGACACAACTTGATTTTCAATTTTTCGCGAATTTGACTGTTGTAAGAACTTTTTTATTAGCCATAACAAGTCGTTTTCATTTTTCTTCGATTAGTCTAGTAGAACGTTTTAAAATGAATGAAAAAAATAATCATACAACAGCAGTTACACTTATAACTAAAAAAAGCTGTGAAAAAGCAATGATGAATGTCGACTCTATCTCGATTTCTATATTATTTAAGAGAATTACGTCCACGATTAAGAATGAGTAACTACTTTGGTGCCCTAGCACATAGAGCGTAAGTGATTTAACAGTTTCTTCATGCATTTACATTATTATATTGCCCTAAGTATAAACTTTTCACATTGCAATATTCGATTTTTCTCGTACATAAAAAATCAGTTGAAACAATGGTTAAATGATTGCGTGGGATGAAGCTCGCACTGTTGTTTTCTAGAAAAGTGGAAAGATATTTTCACTGTTCGGTTTTGTTTTATGTAATGAACTGAAAGTATTTCGAAAAATTATAAACCTTTTAGTATAAGACAAAACTTTCCTCACGCTCTACATAAATAAATTCTAAAGAAGCCATTTATATTCCAACTGATACAATGAGTAATGCTGAGTTAATATAATATTTTACAAAACGTTTGGTAGGCTGGCCGTATTCTTTGTGCTCGCTATGAATGTCGAGTTTTAGGATTATTGGCGATTATCATAAAAATATATTATGTCAGATTTTTTTGCTTCTACACACATAATATCCATCGATTAGGTTACGTGTAATTATTTTTTGTTCATTAGCTACTTTTGACGATGAAGCAAATCATTTTATATCAACTGAAAACATTCAACGGTTAATGATCATGAATCTCAATCAGTGACATAAAATTGTGTAATTTAATGCACTTTTTGAATGTGTAAATCGTGAAGGAGAATATTTCGAATAAAATGACTTTTAGGAATTATATTTTTCTATCTTTCTCTATCTTTGTATTTTTTAAACACCGGGTGTATATTTCGACTAAATAATAGCTGCATTAAATACTAAATTAATTTAAAAGTACCAGTTTCCCTTTCATAGAAAAATCTATTTTAAATGAATTATTGTACGTAAGAGTATAATTTTCGTTCAAGGTCAGTTATACGTTCATAAAACTATATCAATTAATAATGTCATAGAGCATCTGTGAGAAACATTTAACCTCCAATGAAGTGAAGTAATTAATCAGGAAAGCCGTGATCCAGCATAAATAAACAATATCGTCTGCTATAAAATTAATTTATTGATGTACGTTTTTTTTCAATAGGCGAGAGAAGAGTATCATCGGTAGTAATAAAATACAAATAACTTAGTGATTAATTTGGTACGTAGACTTCCGCGGTCGTGGTCCATGCTATCTGCTTCTGGGTTTCCGGGCTGGAATCACTAGTATATGCCGACGTTTCGTACCCATTTGTATGGGACATCTTCAGGGCTGAACTACTGCACTGAAACAGTTTCAGTGCAGTAGTTCAGCCCTGAAGATGTCCCATACAAATGGGTACGAAACGTCGGCAGATATACTAGTGACGCGGTTCCAGCCCGGAAACCCAGAAGCAGATAACTTAGTGATTACTTTACGATTATGTTTCACGAAATAACAGAGATAATTGCAATAATTTGTTTATTCTTTTATAATTGCATTTCCTCTATTTTTCTGAACTGACGTTACTTACACGTACTTACTGTCACATTATTTCCAGAATGTCGCTATATCTTTTAAGAAGCTGAGATCATTACAATATATAACGTTTCTCAAAAAATATGAAACATATTTTTTTTGCTTATCAATTTTTTAAACACTTTTTTGGCAAGAACTGTATGTATATTAATAAGATAGGCATTATTAGAGCCCTTCTGTTAATTATATTGGTAAATTTTTGCTTATGCTTTTAAATATCACATTATATTCACATATTGTGTTGATTAGTTTGTCAGGTTATAAACAATCGTTACTGTAAAAAGTGTGCTTAAATAATACATGATTGCGTTCCTGACTGTGTTGAAGGATTAAAGCAATTCATTTATTTTTCTCGGACTCCAAAATACTTAAATAACTTCCCTTTTTCTGTAAAAAAAAGGCTTAAAGACAACAGAGTCAAAGAAAGTTAATCACGTGTTAGGAGAAGGTACGTATAATGAATGGACAACACAGCGATAATTTGCAAATTTCACCGAGTAAAATCGTAAATGGAATTCGTATCCATTGCCATTTTTTTAGAATGGAAAATTGCTTTAAAAATTAATAAATTAATGTCACAAATGAAATAAGAGGTACCAAAAATGTATGGCATAGAACGCCATACATAGTTAAATTGTGCAAAGGAAGTGAATAAGCTGACTTTATATTGAATTAACGGATATTAATTAATATTTACTTTTGTAACCTCCTACTTAAACGATTCCTACTTGAAATTGTAATTAAAGTAAGTAATGTTTGTTTATTTCAACAATTTTCTTCGATTTACTTATACGAACCAGAAAATAAATGCAAGTCTGTTTGGGTGTCCCAAAGTGAAGAAAAGCTGACAAAAGTTATCCGTTCCCGAAGTGTAGCAAGAGTTTCTCTACAAGATCAAAGAACTGTTACTGCCGATTGGTATACAACCATTTGTTTGCCGCCAGTCATCGCTGAGCTTCGAAAAACCAACCCCGAACGACAAATCATTCTCCACCAAGACAATACAAGTTCGCGCACAGCATACAAGATACTTAAATTTTTAACCCAACAAAATGTCGAATTGTTGGACCATCCTTCGTATAGTCTGGACCTAAGTCTCAACGATTTCATTATCTTTTCGTACTGTGTGGTCGAAGGTTCCAGCCGTCAGAAGAAGCAGTCCATGCCTTCAAAAATCCAATTTTGACGGTACCAACAAACGAATGGAACAACTGCTTCCAAAGTTGGTTCGAGCGCATGCAAAAGTGTATTAACCTTCGTGGAGAGTACTTCGAAAACAATGAAGTCTTTAAAAGCTGTCTACTGTTTTATACCAGTTTCATATGTAAAACATAAAAGACAACCCACGTAATAAAACTCACAGGTCTGTAAATTTCAGTCAGTCACTGTTAAGGTAACACATGGATCAATAAGTCCCGAGACTAACCCATAGATGGCGCTCGTAGTAAACCAGTAACCACGTCTTTCTAGAGTACTAACCTTTGCTTGAAACGTGTCAAAATTTTAAGTCAATCGGACCAGAAACAGCTGAGTTATCGAGGTTGGAGTAAAGTCGTTTTGTAGTTTGTTTAAACAATGGAAAAAACCGAGTTTCGTGTTCTGATAAAACATTGTTTTTTAATGGGTAAAAACACCACGCAAGCACAACAATGGATTGAAAAATGTTACCCGGCCTCTTGTCCATCAAAAGCAACGATTTGTCAGTGGTTTGCCGAGTTTAAACGTGGTCGTACCGACACAAATGACGCGGAACGCTCGGGTAGACCTGTGGAAGCCGTTACACCGGAAAATGTGAGTGAAGTGACAAAAATTATAATGAAAGATCGTAAAGTGAAGCTCCGTGAGATTGCTGAGATGACACAGATATCATATGGAAGTGTATTTACTATCCTTCATGAAAAATTGAGCATGAAAAAGGTTTTTTCCAAGTGGGTGCCGCGATTGCTTTCGATGGAACAAAAACAGCAACGAGTCGATGATTCAGAAAGCTGTTTATCGCTATTTACTCGCAACAAAAAAGATTTCTTGCGTCGTTACGTGACTATGGACGAAACATGGATACATCACTACACTCCAGAGTCGAAGCGGCAGTCATCTGAGTGGCGCACAGCTGCCGAAAGCCGTCCGAAACGTCCGAAAACGCAGCAGTCAGCTGGCAAAGTCCTGGCGTCAGTTTTTTGGTATACACATGGCGTGATTTTCATTGACTGCCTCGAAAAAGGTAAATCGATCAACAGTGATTATTATATTGACTTACTGGTGCTTTTGAAGGAGGAAATCGCAAAAAAACGACCGCACATGCAGAGAAAAAAAATCCTTTTTCACCAAGACAATGCACCCTGCCACAAGTCGATGAAAACAATGGCAAAATTGAACGAATTGGGTTTTGATCTGCTTCCCCACCCCCCATATTCGCCAGATTTAGCCCCCCAGTGACTACTGGCTCTTTGCTGATCTTAAAAAAATGCTCCAGGGAAAAAGATTTGGCTCAAATGAGGAGGTCATCGCTGAAACTGAAGCTTATTTTGAAGCGAAAGATAAATTTTTTTATAAACATGGTATTGAAAAATTGGAAAAGCGTTGGAACCATTGTATCACCCTAAAAGGTGATTATGTTGATGAATAAAAAAAAATTTTGCAAAAAAATGTTGTTTTCATTGTTAGTCTCGGGACTTATTGATCCATGTGTTAACTCACTGTTTTGAAAGCACTATGTAATTGAAGTAAAATACGTACATTTTTAAAACAATTTTACTTTGAACAGCGAACTGTTCGGTATGTGAAGGTACATGTACATATAATTTTACAAGTATAAATACGGCAATTCAAATACTAAATAGAAAAGAAACAGTTCAAATTAATCTATAAGTACAATTATTAGTTCAAATGCGTACGTAATGAAAACCAGTTCAAAATATCCCCCTTCGCGTTCAACGCATCGAGTTACTCATGCGTGGAAATATGACTATCAACCTTGCACCTATTGGGGAAGCGTCATGCAACTACCCGGCAGCAACAGTGACGCAGCCAGTCAGGTAGGTCGATCTCGGTCCCCTGACGTACGATATATACACAATGACAAGTATATATGCGTTAATTTACGTATAATAAGAAAAAATATGTAATTACTATATAAAATATTATAGTATACATAAAACAATAATATTCATAAAACACATCATAGTAATAATATATGTACATCAAACGCGTAATATACATACATAACATACATTTCAAATAAGAATAAAATATTGTAATTTTAACATTGTTAAATATTAACAGTCTACACAAAATATCACATCCTTAGGAGTTTAACATAAGATTACTCCGGAAGATATTTAATAAAATGTGACTGCTTTTTAATATTGTTTTAGATTTGTTTTAATGTACTGCGATTGTCTCAAGAATTTTATTACACTCACAGCTCCTAGAATATATCTTCTTTTCAAAATGAATGATTCACTGCTACCCTGTAACTACTAGTCTATAGTATCAACGAATTGATATGCTTTTTACATGGTCTTTTTACAGCTATAAATTACATTTTCAGATTGATATTCTATTTCATAAATTCAACAATATTGTGCGTCCTTTAACTTAGTTTTCCGCAAGGATTAGATCTTATTTTAATTACTTATTATTGACTTACTCGTAGCGTTTATATGCTGTATTCTGATAATTCAAACGAAACCGAATTTTACAATACAATATTTATCACAGAATCTTAAAAGTTGTATATTCTTTTATTTATTTCTAACTATACTTTTTTTTAAATTAAAATTTTACTTTATAATAACAAAATAAATAATATATTGCACTAATTCCGCTTATTCCTTCCTACGGTCTGTGAACAGTGATAGTAATATTAGTAATTTATTAGTAATCGATATGACAAGATTTATGCTTTCACAAATATAAGTCAATTGTGTAAGATTTGAAGGTTATAGATGAAAAGAAGTGAATCGATGTCTAATTAAGTACTTCTAAAACTTTTACGTGATGTGCAATACTTACCGCACTTACATCTAGTGTATATACTATATTGCCAACTGTTTCTGGTTCTTAAACACTTAATATGTACGCTTATGTAATGAAAAAGTCTATACAAAATTAACATTTAACTGCATATTATTTCGCAGTTGTGAAACCTCACCTTCTAATGGAATTTAGTTTCGCATCGTCAAACGAGATACTTTTACTTTTTATCGGTATTTTTCGTGAATCTAATAATTACTATCTATGAGCTTCTTAACCATATCATACGAAGAACTAGATATATTACTCTAATAACTATACAATACACATGTATAAATTGTATGTAACATATATTTACTAATATGCTCTATTTATTGTCGGACTATTCTGTACAATTTTAAATTATACAATTATAATGCTCGTGCATATTTCTGTCTATAATTCATAAAACGAAAATATTCCAAGGTATTCGACAGGTTAACATTAGAATTGTTTTGAAATATGTAATTTATTATATTAAACTCATATAGCCATAAAGTGGAATTTACGCCAAACCGTTATTTTAGTTGTTAAATATTAGTCAATATATTAGATATTTAAGACAGTTTAGAAATCTCTTTGTAATCTTTCCTGTAATTCGTTAGTATGCTTTCTTTGTGTTTCATATTCGTTACTAGATATTTTAAAAAATATAATTCAATTTACTTCCATGTACGGCCTGATTTAGATAAACATTAAACTGAAGAGAAATATAATTTGCTTATTCGAATAATAATTATGATGATAGTAATAATATTAATAATAATAATAATAATAATAATAACAGCAAAAATTATATTTACAGAGAATAAGTTCACATAAAGAAAGCAAAAGTAAATATGTGAAAGCTTATATGTATGAACGTTAATATAAAAAACTAAAATTGCAGTAGGTATAAAACGTGATTATTTTTCTAGTCGTCAATTTTGGTATTTTGAAGAGAAGTTTTAATTAATTTAGCTATGAAAAAGATTATATAGAAAAGTTACAGTAAAAAATATGCCACAGGGTCATTACACTATCCATATGCGAGGCTAAGATCTTATGAAATATTTTTTGAATAAGTTTCAGTTATTTCTTATAAACTACGTAAATGGATTTTCAAGCAATAGCTTGTTTAGATTTACTTAAGAAAAATATAGCGTTTCTAAGGTTGTGTAAAATAATTACAGCTCCGGATAATAAATTCCAAAGTCGATCTAGCTACTGAACAATTGGTAGTAATATAATTAAAGAAACTGACTTTAGCATCTAACAATACACCACGGTCATTAATAGAAGCAATGCGATTGAGAACAAATCCATTCAAATAGTATTGAGAGAGAATTATTGACTCGAGTAAATGATAAAATTTTACATCTGGCGACATTTAACTCAAGATGATTTTCTAGACACTGGATAGACATACTTGACAAATCATTTTAGAAACTAACACAATCTTCAATGGTTGATATGTGATTGAATTTTTTTATGTGGTCAGCAAACAAAACTAATGATATGGAGAAAATAAATGATTCTAACTTAGAACCCTATGATATATCCAATATGGCCAAACAATGAGATGAAATATATGCATTTCAGGAGGCGTAGTGCAATCGATTGCTGAGGTAAGAATTTAAAAATTGGATTAATTCAGTAGTAAAATCAAACAAAAGCAGCTTGAATGGAAATATAAGATGATGATCAAAGGTTTTAGGAAAATCTGTTAACACGACATTTAGCTGAATATTCGCAACCAAGATTTCACTTAAATACGAAGTAAAAGAAATTAGATTGGATATTGTGGATCTTCTGTTAACGAATGATTATGATTAAATGGTGATTTTTTTATTTTTAACTGAAGGATATAACCTAAAGTAAATGCAGTATTTAAATACATTGGAAAAGTTGGGTAATATTAATATTAAACAGTATTGTTGGAAATGTGTGAAAACTTACACGTTTTCAAAACAAGTAATCCATGCAATTTTCCAGATATCAAGGAAGGCATGAAATGATATCGTCAGATTGAATATTTTTTTTTTTAATTTTGGTATTGAATATGAATCTTTTTGTTACTGAATATGAATCTTATAAATCGCAAATATTGTTTTATTAGTACAAAAATGATAATGTCAGAATACTCCAAATCAACCTACTATTGCACTAAGTACGTTTGCAAGAATGCCTAATATTAAAACATTTGTGAACATTGGTAGTGTAATGGATAGTAGCGCGATAGATGCAAGAAAAAATAAAAAAAATAGTTACCCTTTTTATGGGTTCAATAATGGAATGTCATAGTATTAGATATTCATAATTTTGCAAAATGTGGATGTGAGTTTCAAGACATAAAGATTTTACAGTAGTTACCAGATTTATGAAGCTCTTTAGTAGTGCCTACTTATTTACTCAACTTTCGTATAAAATGAGCTGATTGTTTTGTTTACTTCATACCGGTTTATAATAAACAAAGTATAGCTGATTAAAACAATCGCTTATTATATATGCCATTAATCAATAACTAGGGTAGAAATTGGTCTTCAGAATGCGTTAATAAATATAGCATGTGTATAATTTTTTAACTTCTAAGTCAACGAATTTTCTCACATATGGCGCTAGTACATTTTTGCAAGTTCTAGAGTCACTCCTATATATCTATCTGTTATACAATATGATAGCTGACAGTTCTAACTTCATTTAGAAAAAAATTAATGATGGATTGCGTATTTGAAATTTTATAAAAAGTTTAAAATGGAAAACTAAAGCGTGCATTTTCATAGTATTTTATTGTTTTATTTCCGTAAAGTGAAGAACGTGCGTCAGGTTTGTGAAAAACCGGATAAAGTTTACGGCGACACTGTTCTATAAGGACCTCAATACCAAACGTAATTCATAGAATTCGGTGCTGGTGATTTTTATCTTGACGACGCTCCTAGGCCAAGAAGACCTACTGTGGTTGATCATGATAAAATAAAGGCGTTGATTGAGACAAACCTATCACACACGAAATAATAGATGATATTGCAAAAACGTTAAATAACTGTCATTAAAACGTACACGACCATACGAAAAAGCTAGGAAGTTTCAGTAAGAATATTATTTGAGTTTCTTATGCACTGGAAGAAGTTCACTTAACAGCGTGTAATATGTTCCCTAAACATAAAGAAAGCGATCCCTTTTTTGAAATGAATGATAACTGGTGATTAATTCTTTACAACAGTATAGTGTATAAACGTGTAGTAGGATTTGGAGAGTCGCCTTTGTCGAGCTTTTACCAAGAAACAAAATAAGTATATGTGTGACAACACGTAAGTTTGATTATTCGCCAAAAATAATTGGATATTTAATGGACTCTGGACCCACATCCACTATACTTATTTGCCAGATTTTGCGACTTCAGACTTCCACTTGTTTCGCTTTCTTCAAAATTCCTTCCGTGGTGTAACGTTCTACTCAGCAGGTTTTCATCAATAAAAAGTAGGTCCTTCTCTGAAGGAAGAATTATGAGACTCGCCGATAGATGACGATGGTTTTTTCGGCTGCCATCCCGTGTTGTCAGGTGCCCTTAGAAAGGAAGGTTTCTACAGCGCTTCGACGGAATCTCATCTGTCATATCTGATAGATGAGATTCCTGGCTTTTTTGTATTATAGCACACCAGACGTAGTGAAAATCTCCCTCTCCGAGCCGACGTAACAACGTCATATCTACATTTACATTAATACATAACTTACGAAAAACAATCAAAAATACGTCTGACTTTTTCGACAATTCGATAAAATATTTTCGCATTATAAATACCCTTGTTCATATTTTCACAAAGCTAACATCATGATTTTATGGCCGCCGTAAATATGAAGATCATTTCAGTCAAAAATGAAAATGTAAAAGGGAGTGTGAACGGAGATAGGAAATATTGACAAGAAACTTTCACATATTAACAGAAGCTTTATCTTCACGGAAGAGAATGACATTGGGGACAAAAGTGTTTGGAGAGGTTTAAAAAAATAAGTTTTCGAAATATCATCATAGATCGCGGTCATCAGTGAGAATAAAGTTTTATTAGTTCCAAAGCAAAATCTATTACTCTTTGAATACGGTAATAATTTAAAATTTTTTCGATAGTGGTGACTAGTGTACTAAAGGTCACAACATTCTAAATTAGTTCCACTTCGAAACATAATCAAGCATTATCGGACTCATCCTACATGAACAATTGGCTAGGTTTTTTTATTAAGAATTCTCACATTTATGCTTCCATTTCAGCGAGAATGATAGAATACCTTAAAACATAATACATCTCGTGAATTTCGTTATTTTAATTAATTGTGACAGATTTCAATTCTAAAGTAACTTTATTTGGTTGGTACATGTGAAGTATTGACTTTTCCTTTCATGCAGAGATAGTGCGCAATATCTTGTAAGGTTTACGATGTAAATGATGAATTTGTAATGTGAATGAATTAATCGGTTTTTATATTGTAAGATTAACACTGTTTTGTTCAGGTTTTTATTTTATTATACTTTTGAATGTTAAAAATAAGGACTCGCACGCATTGTTATATATTTCAAATTTAAACTAAATAGTGTGATGATATGTCTTATGCTGAGGTTATCCTACACAATCAATTTGTATAACATCTGTTCTATGGTGGATGTGAGTCATTATAAGTAATAAGTGATTGTTGCAAGATCAAATAAATATTGTACATATTTGTTGTAGTAGAAATAAGCTGGATATCATACCCAGCTTATTATTTTTAAATGTGAGTACTAACTTTCTCCAGAAAATTCAGTACAATACATCGTCCTTACTACCTAACGCGTAAGTTTGATTCGCTGGATTCCATTTTTTCCATATATTATATATTGGGTTGGCAACTAAGTACTTTCGGTTTTGTAGTATAAAATAAAACACTTTTTTTTAAACAAAGAATAGTTTTTAATCAATTATATATTTTCCATTTTGCTCAATGACCTTTTGCCATCTTTCTTTCAGCTGTATGATTCGCGCTCATAAAATTTCTGGTCCTTATCAGTAAAAAACTGAACCAGGTGCGAGTGAAGGTCATCGTCATTTGTGAAAGTTTTACCATTCAAAGAATTCTGCAAACTTCGAAATAAATGGTAATCAGATGGTGTTAGATCAGGGCTGTATGGGGGATGTGGCATCACTTCCCAGCCAAGTTCCAATAGTTTCCTACGAGTTGGCAAAGATGTGTGAGGCCTTGCATTATCGTGGTGGAGAACTACACCTTTCCGATTTGACAATTCTGGCCGTTTTTCTTTGATTGCTTCATCCAGTTTTATTAATTGTTGACAGTAAACATCAGAATTCATCTTTTGGTTCCTTGGAAGCAGCTCAAAAAACACAACACCTTTGTAATCCCACCAAACTGACAGCATCTTTTTTGGATGCAATTCAGCTTTCGATGTGGTTTGAGCTGGTTTATCGTGTTTGCTCCATGATCGTTTTCGAGCTATGTTACTGTACAGGACCCATTTTCCATCACCAGTGATGATTCGTTTTATAAATATCAAGCTTCTTAACTAGCCGAAGACATTTTAAATGTTTTTCAATTGTTGTGTGCGATACATGTAGCCTCTCGGCAACCTCTCGAACAGTTATATGACGATCCTCTTCAATTATGACTTTGATTTGGTCATCATCAACTTCAGTAGGCCGACCAGAACGTTGCTCATCTTTGAGGGAAAAATCTCCAGAACGGAATTTTTTATACCAATTCTAACACGTGCGCTCTGTTAAGCAATTAGCACCATAAACTTCACATATCTTTTTGTGAACCGCAGCAGCTTTCTTTCCTTTACGGAAATAAAATAGTAAAATATGTCGAAAATGTTGGTTTCTGCACTCCATTTAAAATTAACCCACAACTAATAGCTTTAATAAAAATCACGCACTACTTGCTTTTGAAGTTACGTCAATGTGACTAGTATCACGCGACAAACGGTAAAGTACAGCACTAACATACGTTATACAAAAAATACAGCAACGCTCTCTATCAGTAAAAACCGAAAGTACTTAGTTGCCAACCCAATACTTCTTACATGCACTCTAAACTTGATGCTTTCTTGGTTTGGTTCCTGTACATGCATACCAAGAACGTTCCCAAGAATTAGTTCAGAGAAGATTTCTAAAAATCTTCTAAATTTGGTATGGATTCTTTGGCACTACTTCGAAATCAAGCCTCTATAATGTTTTTATTTAATTTACTCAATAATAGCACTGACGTTCCAAAATTATTGTAGAAAATTAACTTCTTCGTTGCTAGGCTAGAAGCTAGATCAGATAATTTATGCTACTGTTCTCGTGCAATGACAAATATTATGCGTGATCCACCATTGCATAGAGCATTTCTCTTATTATGATACCTTATCCAACATCAACTTAAATATTTATTTTGCACCGCATGGCGCATTGGATTATTTGTGTAATTGTATGTGGGACTGCAGATGTAATTGATTTATTTATAATATATGACGTACATATGTTCTGCTATTCTTTGCCTTGTACTTAGATTGTAAATCTGTTGGGCGAATAAATATTATTATTATTATTATAAAAAAACTCTAGCGTAAGATCCAAGAGAAATATGGACAAAATTTGTAAATAGTACTATATAACAGTCAATATCTAAAAATTTAGTAAATTGATATCTCAGAAACCTTCTCAGAGAAAGCGATTGAAGTGATTAATGTGTGGTCTTCATATTTGATTAGGAACATCGTTTCAGACCTTATTTATTATTAATACATTCTTAAGAGGGCAAAATTGCTTATATAATGATTATCGATATTTAAAAAGTCCTTATTCTATAGAATTTGAATTTCAAACGTTTTTTTAAATACTTATAGGTTTACGTAATATGAAAATATGCTGGCATAGTTCTTTCTATAGCTAACTTCTCTTATGTAAACTAATTTTCAACAAATTCTGTTACAAACATAGTTTTAATCTCTGTTTATGGTATTCCGTGATAGTTTTAATCGCAGTTTATAGTATTCGGTTATAGTTTTAATCTCTGTTTATGGTATTCGGTTATGTACAATTTATTGTTCTTTTTTACTCTTAACGATCCTTTCTAATTTGTTTGGCGAAGTTGATAATCATTACAATCGATTATAGATCTCGTCGATATTTCAATTTTGTTTAAATTAATAGAATTTAATTAATAAAATCGTATGATTATTGTTCTTATATTGATTGGAAGTTATTCCCGGTGGTCATAATATGAGCGTTCATTTTTTCCTCAATATGTCAAACCTAGAGTGGCTTAAAAGCAAAATAGAGGCTGTTATAGGCGTCTTTTACCGATTACTTTGTGTCAGATAAGTTCTTCGTTTACGCCATTTAAAAGTTTAACTTTGGATTATTGGTCGTGCTATTTTTATATAGGGAATAGTTATTACTATCCTTTCAACTAATACGTTGGAAAATACATGCAGATCGATTTATTTATCGACTTAATGGGATTAGTCAGACAAGTTGATAAAACTCGACATGTGGTCGTTAAATTCAAGTTGGATTAATATTGACATTTTACTGAAGAAACAAAAGATTGTTCCTTCAGAGATCCTGTTAATTAACCCTCAAAACCAAGTAGAGTGTTTCTTCCTACCTACTACTATCTTTGGTAATTTATTAATGTCGAATGGACTGAGTTATTGTATATGTGAAGATCTCATGCCCATCAGATTAAGAAGATAGAGCTTAATCTACACGCTTAAGGGTTAACAAAGTAATTTGTCTTCTCGCTAAGACCTGATTCATCGAGTATATTGGAGTAGTTAAACTCGGGATCAAAGACGTTCGTACTCATTATTATTTTATATTAGTTTATTAATAATATGTTAATATTATTTGATTTATAAGACTGTGGAACTAACTGTTCAGTTTATTTGCTATCGTTCAGTCAAGTTACGGAATCATGTAAGAGCCTTTAGATCCTGTATTGTGTTATCTAAGCTCCAGTATAAATTTCAGAGCATGACAAATTAACAGAAGATATTCGTATAATAATATATTTATGCATTTCGTAGAATTTAAAAACTTAACTAATTATTGACTCGTAAGACATCCTTTATTATTAGAATACACTTCCATAAATTAATTATCTTCGATTTCATTGATTAAGAGTTGTGTTAATTAATAACTCTTGATTTATTAGTGATTTATTACTTTTCTTATCTGCTAACTCTAACATAATGAAGAGCTCACTAAACGGTTATCTATAATTGTTTACTTTGCTGGCTAACAATTAATTAGTTCACTATCTGCTAATGATAATAATTTTTTTAATTCATTTAATCTTTTGCTCTTTATAGACCACAGTCCATCTTTTCTTTTTGTCATACTGTCAATTATTTAAATACATATATTTTGTTGTTGTTGGGGAGTGCCCAATAAGTGACACTATCGATAAAATATGTAGCACCTTACTTGTTTTATACATTTGTCACCTATCGGCTTGTTCGGGTACTTCGGCTTTTATTTCATTTTGTATAAGAGGATAAGGCCTGGCAGTTACGTGTACTATGTCACTATAATGTGGTAAGCATTTATTGTATTGAATAATAAAAGTCAAAAGTAAATGGCAATTTATCAGTGAATTTCTATTTTCATTCTTTGGTATTTTAAATTTTTGATACATATTTTTTTAAAATACTTTTGAACCTATATAATCAAAATAAATAAAAAAAAGGAAAATAATATATATGAAAGTAAATATTCAAAGTTCTCAACATACTACAGCAGAAAGAAGCACGTTAGGTTTGTTTACCAATATTAAGTAATCTAGCGATTTATAGACTTAGGTAATTCCATGGGTAATGTCCTACAGGCTGCTAATTATAACATAGGTTTTGCAGTTGTAAAACGATCAGTTACGTAAAATTTCGTTTGTAATGCAACGAAATGCCATTAGGTATAACTACATTACAACATATGTTTTACAGAAACGTTTAGTGTGTTCTGAGAAAAAATGAGAACGACGTATGTAATTATTACACATTGTCTTTAATGGGATCAAGTTTGCGATTAAAAACAAATATTACTGTCTGAATTGCAAATGTGATATAACGTTTATATGAACATTTCAGCTACCTTTGCATTTACCAGCTTATTAAATTAATTGATTTCTAGAGTTACCCATTTGGACATGTTGAAATGCTGATTTAATTGATAAACAGAAAAGGCGAGACACTTTTTCATTCATTATGGTTCTGTAACGACATGGATTGTATGTCGTACAATTAATCACAATGAATGCGTTTATGTAGATATTGAAAATGAACACTTGGTAAATGATATATAAGTATTTTAACATTTTTTTGTTCCGAATGTCATCACCAATGTGAAATTATTTTGTAATTTATGCGTTAATTTAAGTAACAGACATTTATAACAGCGTTTTTCTTTTACGGCTTTCCATTTTATTAAGTTAAATCTGTAATTCTAAATATTGATAACTTCTATGACGAAGCAAAAAGGATCTTGAAAAGTATTACGCTCACTGACTGTAAAAATATGAGAATGTTAGAATTGTCGTTTTATTTATAAACCTCTTTTTTAATGTACTTACTATATGTCACAAATCGAAAATCATTTGTTTTGATTATTGATGTTGTTCTCTAAAAATTAAATAACAGACTGTATATTTTATGATTGCTATAATCAAAGCTCTGTTATGAAATATTTTACAAAAACTTTACAAACTATAAAGACTTGTAATTTTTACTTATTTCGTAGTTATAATTAAGGCAGAAAGAGAAACTATTTTGTTTTTATTACTTGAGAAAGGCCGATTCTGTATTTTCGTATATTTTATTATAATGTGATCGTGAATAATAACAAATAGTAGTACAAATCATTTCAAATTGTTTATTAAAGCTTTTATCAATTTCTCGTTTAGCTGATGCATTTATTTAAAACATATGAGAGTAGATAATAACTACGTTGCCTAATGCAAAGATGGTGTAAATTTGGCCGAATCTTCTTTGTCGCTGTGTAGAACTATCCTTTATAAGGTTAAATATGAAAGACGCAGCGATCTGTCAAATGGTTTGCGTTAGATAATGCACCAAAGTGAACGTCTCGTGTGATTTGGTAAACAATAGAAAATACCAAGTTGCGAACAGTGATGAAGTACTTTCATTTGAAAAATTTAACACCAACCGATATCAAGGTAGAGTTGGATTCAATGCTATTAGAGTATGTTTTTCGTTATCAATGGTTAAAAATGGTTTTCTGAATTTAAACGTGGTCGTGCAAGCATAACTGATGAAGTCAGTGGACTCTCAAAAATGAGTACCGTCTCGGATATTATTATAGGTGTAAAGGTACACGAAATATTAGATATAGCGAGGGTATCTCAAAGACAGTGTGCACAGAATTTTCGTCCTATTCTTCATCTATTTTCAAAATTGAAAAATTCCGAGGTAATCGCTGCTGTAAATAGTTATTTCGAGAAATTAGATTTATCGACTTACAATGAATACATTGCTAATTTGGAGTATCGTTGGAATAAGTGTGTTGAGCGAGCAGGAGACTATATTCAATATAGTCTCCTAAACTAAAATGTTTTTTGTTCAAAAAATTTTTTTTCTTTGATAGGTTACGTCATTATAGAATATCCTCGTATGTCAGCCATGTCAAATGCAATGTAGACATATTTGTTCGAACTCCATATGATTCCTAATAAGTAACGGATTTTTTATGAAGTATAGATGTGTTCAATTACAATACATTACACCCTCTTTCAATTTCTAAAATATGTAAGGTAAACAAATATTAGAATTGCATTCATTATGCTATAACGATGTACACTAAACTTTTTATGCAAATATCGCTGCAAATGTATAGAGCTTCTTACAGTATGTATAAATTTCATATGGAATACCTTATATTGAACATCTTGTAATTTCGAATGGTTTACGTTACATGTTAGCATATATAGTTACTCAGAGTATTGTAGAATATTATAAGTTCAGACAGTGTAGTAAAATAAATAATCACTATTCCCTAAAAAACGATGTCTATAAAGTAAAAAAATGTAGTTAAATTTCTGTTTTTAAACGAACAGATGTAAATTACGTACATGGTTATTAAGAAAAATAGTCATGCATGTCCTTTTTCCAGTTTTCCGTTTTCAACCAATCAATTCTAAATTGTTGCTCTTTTAGAATTGTGATATTTGCTTAAGTATGCTTCGCCATGATGATTGTTGCATCGAAATGTATCGATTGTTAATAATATTTATCATATTAATGGTTTCTCTTGTATGCGAAAGTTCGTAATAAATAGTACCTTTGTGTATCTTAAGAATTTTTCAGCAGTTTTGTCTCTTTTGTGTAAATCCATTGAAGAAAAGATTTTGTAAGAAATGCTGTAAATAGTAAGAACGGATATATTAACTTTTATTACTTGATATGGTTTTCCGGTCCACAGTAGAGCGCGCGCCCTGCATGATTTTTGTCGGTGCCAGACGATGACTTTATAGCCATATCTCGTAATTGAGCATTGATTTATTCGAGTCGCTTGTAATGTGTGTATCGCTGATTCAATAAAGAGTATAGAGGTGTGCGGAAATGCCACGCAAAGTTTTACCGAATGATTTTCACAGAAACCTACGTATTTAATTTATCCTTGTCTTTTTAGTGCCTTCACCTTATACATATAAGTATATTTCAGTAAATAGTTACAAAGAGTACTAGGCAAGCTTTGCAATATGACGCAACAATAAATCGTAGGAAGCTGCTTGTTGCTGCATGTTGAGAATGTTCATACGTGCATAGTAGTCTCCGCGCCATGTCGATGGGCTCAGTTATTCATTAGCAGTGAGAGTGTAAAGCGCTTGCGATGGCGTTGCGGTTACGAAATGAGATAAGGGCAGTTTTGCGTTATAATTTCGTGCTTCGAAGAAATGACTCTTGCACTAGGTGATGTTTGTCCACATCACACAACGATGTTCAGGTAATATAGAGAATTTCAAAAGGGAAATTTAACTGCGGAGGATGCTGAGAGGCCGGAAAGGCCACGAATGTCAGTTACGGAGGAAAACGTTACTACTCTGAGGAAAATGCTTGGCGAGGACAGGTGAGTGATCTACCAACAGATAGAGGGTACTTCAGACCTAAACGCACCAGCAATTCGTTCGATTCTGCATGATCATTTGCACGTGAGGAAACTTTGTTCTCTCTGGGTGTCACATCGACTGACTGAAGAGCACATGATATGACGTGTGACTTGGTGCCGGGAGATGCTAAAAAAGTTTAATAACGGACAATCTCGGTATGTGAACAACATCGTGACAGGTGACGAGACTTGGTTGTACTATTACAATGTGCCGACCAAAGCTCAAAAGAAAGTTTGGGTCTTTGATGATGAGGACACACCCGTAGTTGTCAGAAAATCCCGATCTGTAAAGAAGAAAATAATAGCTGTATTTTTCAAATAGAGTGGAATTGTGGAACGCGTCGTTTTGGATACAAAGAAGACAGTTACAGCTAAGTGGTATACTGAACAGTGCCTGCCTAAAGTCATTGGATCTATGAAGAACCTGCGGCCAAAGTCAAGAATGGACACCTGGTTCCTCAATCACGATAATGCTCCAGCTCACCGCACCAAAGCCTGCACCGAATATTTGACCACGACAGGATTGAAACTTCTCGAACAGCCTCCCTACAGTCCAGATCTTGCTCTCTGCGACTTTGCACTGTTTCCGTATGTAAAAATGAAGCTAAAAGGGAGGCGGTTTTGCAGTGATGAGGACCTTCTGCGGGCTTGGGACAACGAGTGTGCTTTACTCTCTAGTGAAACTTGACCGAACTGGTTTAACGATTAGTTTCGGCGGATGGAGAGGTGTATTGAGTGAAGAGGAAATTACTTTGAACTTTGAAAAAATTTAATAAACAAAGCTGTATTGCAAAACTTTCCTAGTACCCTTTGTATCAGAGTTCAATAAAACAGAAGTATTATACCAAAAGAAATTGCAGGCAACAAAATATAAAAATATTGCAATTCTATAGTGTTTCAAATATCATAAAGAGAAGAATGCGCGTTAAGTTTGTGAAAATTTGGGTAAAAAATTCTCTACAGGAACATTAATGCCAACAGTGGTTCGCTAAATTCGGTGCTGATGATTTTAATCTTAATGCCGCTCTTAGGTTAGGAAAGTCCAAGGATGTTGATGATGAGAAAATAAAGGCGTCGATCTAGTCAAGCCCACGGTACATTACACGAGAGATTATAGAAACATTAAAAATTTATTATTTAAGCATTAAACGAGCACATGAAAAAAAATAGGATGTGTAGTAAGCTCACTATTTAGGTTCATTATGAATTGAAAGAAGTTACTTGACGGCGTGTATAAAAATCTGCGATACTATTCTTTTTTTGAAGCGACCGATAACTGGTGATGAAAAGTGAATTATTTACAACAATGCTGTACGAAAAAGGATCTTGGTTCCGATGTGTGTTTCAAACGTCATCAAAAGCATACATTCATTAGAGAAAGTTTATAATCTTAGTGTGAAAGAAGCAATAAATTCAAATATGTACTGTCAGCTATTGGACAGTTTAAACGAATCCATCATCGAGAAAGGTCTAGAGTTCATTAATCGTAAAAGAGTGGTATTTCATCGCGACAACGTTCGACTTATATGAGGCTGTGAGTTAGCGCCTTGTAAAATGTTTTTGTCGATAAAAGTAGATCCTATGAACAAGGAATTATGAAGCTCACCGGTAGAAGGCAAAAGCTTATCGAAGAAAACCGATAATATGTAATAACTTTTCTGACAAACCAATGTATTATAAAATAATTTGATTCAGAAACGATTTTCTGAAATTAGATATATTAAATGATTGCCGAAATGTAAACATTTATTTGCAATTTATATAAAACTATTTACAAAAGAGAAGGTACTTAACAGCATATAATTATGTGTAGATGCCTTTTCACCCCTAGACCAAGAAGAACGATGAATTCGGGTTTTCTAACGTGACATAAATTGCTGTTAAAAATTGGAAATTTTCAATTTAACATCGTAGAAACGCTTATTTATATACAATTAAAAGTCTACCGTTGGTTTCATTTAATATGTGGTTCCATAAAGCATGGATTTCATTTAATATCTAGTTTCAAAAAGTAATTTATGGCGCGTAGAAATACTCTAAGTCACCGTTCGCCGTGATGTAAGGGTGACGGTACATGGGTATGTTCTTCACCCTTACATCTCGAGTATTTCCACGTGCCGTAAATTGCTTTATGGAACTATATATTAAATGAAACCCACGGTAGGTCTTTAATTGCATATAAATATCCGTATATAAATATATTCCGTTCTAACCAGGTGGTTAGAATGGAACCGCAGTTCGGGCTTCAAACAGAGAGCACACATTTTTGCATTATATAGAAGTAAGTAGTCAGTAGTTAAAAATTAGAATTTTTCAAGGCACTTTACATTTTTTATATTGTTTCATTATTTCGTAATACCTGATATTATTGTTATGACGATTTATGGAATTTTACCTTGTATTATTTTAGTGAAAAAGACGAATCCGATGTATTCCTCAATTTCAAGATAATATTGCCCAGCGCTAGGTCTTTCAACGTTATGAGAATGAAATGTCGAAAGTCTATGTAGAACATTTACTAAACGCATTGTCTACACATGTTGTGTTATGTTTTACTAGCTCTTTATTTTTATTACATGATTATAAAGACTATAATTTTGTTTTTGTATGTACTTATATATGAACTTATTTTAGTCTTACAATACTGTTATTATGTTATCGAGGAAGTAACATTAAAACAAAATATAAAATTATCGGTGCCTGTAGTGTTCGTGTAGCAGAAACTTTCGTTGATTATTCATGTGAAGTAACGTTTCTGTATTAATTGAGCGCCATTGGATAATCCAACATCCTCTCACTTTCTCGACGACATTAATAGGATGCGTACGTAAATATTATATATCTGATCGCAAATATGTATGTTCACCCATGCCTGTTAAAGTAATATACCAGACTGTGGAGCATTAAAAATTGATGGTGAATTGCCGTGAACTGGGTCAGAAGATCAACTTTCACTTTCCTTGATCGCACAGTCGATACAAGTGACCGTTAGGAGTTAAAAGAGGATAGATTCGGAACTTTCTTGATGAAACTAACTGTATTCGCGTAATTAAAATATGGTTGTTTGTTTCCTGTATTTGGGTACTATAATCAGTGACCGTGAATGTTGCGGGTCACATTAAACAATAGACATCAATTATAGACAATGAAATTGCAAAGAAATTATTACAATGTCGAAAGAAACGTTTTCATCGCTGATTATATTGAAAACTAATAAATAGGAAATATTTGTTTAAGGTATGTAGTTCAGATTGTTGCTTCTATTGTTATATACTAGAGATAAAAACATAACAACCTTCCATTAATCACTTAAATTATGGCATTTTGTAATTAAAAAATGGTGATATATATATATGTACATACAGACATGTAAAAGGGGCATTCAATGTATTCTCGGTATCAACAGAATGTTGCAATTAAAGCAATTAAATTTTTATTTGCCGTATAGTCCCCCACCACTTCAATGCATTTATTACATCTCGAAATTAACTTTTCATTATCTTGTAAAAATAACTTTCCTCCTTGTCTGAAAAATGTGCATTTTTTATTGCCTTGAGGTATTCATCGTCGGAGAATCGTTTCCCATGAAGGTATTTGTATCAAATTAGCGAGTAGATAGTAATTATCAAGGGCTAGGTCCGGGCTGTACGGTAGGTGGTTGATTACTTAGAAAACACAATCTCACAAACAGCCCTTGGAAGCAATGCACAAGCGCTGTGTAACGTTCAGATCACTACGATTGATAGTACAATAAATAAACGCTCGCATTCTTACCTTAAATGATTCTTTGTTGACTTTCAGGGTGTTCAAACTAGCTCAAAAGAAAAATTATATAGGGAAAGAGTTTCCCGTGAATATAGATTTAAAAAAATAGGCACCACAGCATCGTTACCCTAAAAGTCGTTTGCCAATACTAAAGCAAAAGGGATCCACAAAATACGTTCGGTTGTTAATTATCATAAAAGTAGCTCCCTCTTTAAATAAAATAAAAGAATTCGTACGACTAAAGTTACTAATTAGTTTGCAGGGAGGCAAAACTCTTAACTCACAGTAAATACTATAGGTAAGTATATTGTGTCCATTAATAAATTTTGGCATACACCTTAGTCAGACATATATACGGTATATATATATACACGGTACACGATCCGTGTCTAGATCTTTTCCCTTTGTCTCAGAACGAAGTAATAGGCCCGAAAATGCTTCGTACACCTTCAATGGCCGTACTCGAAGATGGAAATAATATGCCTAAGTTGTTGTTTGGCAAGGTGGCTGTAAAAAATGGGTGTGGCACGACTTTTCCTGTTATGTTGAAATGCACTCTTCACTAAGATCACGATTTTAGACTTTAATCGAAAACCCTCAGGTTAAAGCTGAGGGTATTAACGAACTTATTCGTCCTTCTTATAAGACGTTAAAGTAAAGTCAAGATGGCACCATGACCCGACGTAGTTGCAATATACTCCACTTAATCTGATACAATTCAAAACATTTAAATCACCTGTTGATACATTAATTAGTCGGCATGATAGTATTCCAATATGACGTTGTAAGGTATGTTCCTTTCTTAATTATATGCACGATCTATTACCAGAACTCTATTCTATGACAGACGACGATTTACTTGTCTAAAAGTGGAAACAGAACAGAAAGGGGAAAGCATCAGAGACAGTATAGAAAGAGAAGACGGAGGAAAATGCAAATTAGTCTCATTATCACAATAATTAATTACAAACTACTTGAGATAATCCCGCTTAAAGATGGCAACAATTAAAATACTAAATTAGCCCGTAATAATCATGGTAATGGCTTCCATTTCTTGGGATGCAAGAGGTATTCTTATTGTTGACTATATTCTAAAAGCTCAAACTGTTATAGGTGCATATTACGCGAGTCCTATTAAATTAAAGCAAAAAGAAATGTGTCTTAGTTTAGCCCAGAACAAAAACATCTTTACCCGAGATAATGCACGATCTTCTTACACAAGTATTTTTGCGATGGCAAAAGTTAGCGAACTAGACTCCAATTAGTTGCCGCAACCGCCTAATTCGCCGAATTTAGCACCGTCGTCAGATTATTACCTTTTACCAAGCCTAAAAATTTTTGACAGAGTTAAATCTGCTGTGGGTGCTTATTTAAACGTATTTTATAAAATACAGACTTAATGTATTTTAAAAAGATCTTTTGTATCTTGTAAAGCAGAAAATCTATAACGATAGCTTTTTTTATAATTGTTTCTTTCATAATACACGTTGAATTCTTCGTTTCAATTTTAAATGTGTTAACTCCGTTACTTAACCTTTGCACGCGGAAAAAGCAAATCATTAAGTACTAGGATTAGAT
The DNA here is from genome assembly GCA_031893035.1 of Dermolepida albohirtum. Classification (NCBI taxonomy): domain Eukaryota; kingdom Metazoa; phylum Arthropoda; class Insecta; order Coleoptera; family Scarabaeidae; genus Dermolepida; species Dermolepida albohirtum. The sequence goes on from JAVIWB010003680.1 coordinate 244,721, forward strand.
TATACAACTCATTATTTCAATGTTTTGGATATTCAAATACTTAATAGTTTTACTAACAACTGAATATGATGATATGAAACGATTTTTCATTTTGAACGAATTTCACTTAATACTTTTGAGAACTTGATGCTAATAAACTGTACTAATCAGCGTTACAGTGAAAACATCTATTAATCGCTAACAATGTGACGAATATCTTTTTATTTCGGCTTTTTTCTTGAACAACTTTTGTTGTAACTAACTTATTTGTAAAAATTCAAATTGATGATTGTTACTTTTCCACGTGACCATAGCAGTACACCCAAGTTTCATCACCCATAATGATGTTGCATAATAGATAAGACTCCATATAGACCTCAAAGGATGGCGATTTCAAACAAAATAGAATGCTTTAGAAAATATTTTGAAATATCTCTCAAAGAATGGCTTTGATTACGTCTTTGGATCATGACAGTATTGGGATAAGACGTTCTGCACGAAATTCGTCCTTAAAGGTGGCACATCGACGCCGGAATTCGGCAAATAAATTGTAAATACTACTCTTGGATGGTGCTTCATTGCTAAAAGTCAAATAAAGTGATCGACGCATTTCTTCGGTGTTAAACCACATTTGAAATCATAAAAAGATATCAAGGTTCGTTAATTTTCACGTGAAAGTTCCATTTTTACGCAAAACCACTTTCTTTTAAATGATTTGTAAACAAAATAAATCACTTAAGTACAAATTGTCAACTTAATTATAGGTTAGGAACATCAATATTACGAATATGGAAGTTGGTAAAAAAGGGCACCACTTGAACTACTAGATTATAGAAAGGCTCTTAGAATGTCATAATAGTATCATTGTTTAAGATTGATAAATATAGTATATACAGTAGTCAGAAATTCACGGATAATCGTCAGGTAGGATGATTCTATGATTAATTTTAAGTCGACAATCCTAATACAGAAATGTAATATTGTCATTCGTTAAGGCACACGAAACCATCAAAGTTGAAAATGTCCGACAAAAAATATTTCTAATTCTTTGACATTTTTTGTGAAAAAACATATTTTTTACTTTTTACTGTCAAATAAAATTATACAATACTATGTTGGTGTAATTAATTGTTTTATGCCAATATTTTGCCTTATTATCCATTTCTTTAATTGATTTATCTTTTACGTTAAAGTACATATGGTAATCTTGGCCAAAATAATGTCTGTAATTTAAAAATAATTTCTTGGTTAAATTTTAACGTTCATTATTTTTGCTTCCGTTACTTACCTATTTTTTGTGATGTTCCAAGAAGCAATTATACTTTCAACGAAGTATATTCCTATATACGAAAATAGTTTGACAAGTAGTGAGAATGTAAAAGAAAACGAATTTTTTAAATACAAAATAATTTTTATTTTTCAATATATTCTCCTAAAAGAGCAACATATTTATTCCAACGGTGCTCCAATGCCCTTATGCCATCTCTAAAATGCGATTCCGGAAGGCTTGCAAAATACTCATTTACGAAGATGATAAGCTCATCGTTAGACGAAAATTTCTCTCCACCTAGTGCCGTTTTCAATTTTGGAAAAAGGTGGAAGTCGGAAGGGGCTAGATCCGGCGAATAAGGCGTAAGTCGTAAGCAATCGCGGTACCCATCTTACCGAAAGCTTGGAAAGGCCCAATTCTTTCGTTAAAATGTGGTATACGCGTTCTGTTGAAATGTTTACCATGTCTGCTATCTCTCTCACTTTGAGTCGTCGATCTTGCGTAATAATATTATGGATTTTTATAATCATTTCATCATACATATATATATATATATATATATAATATTTGGGTTTTGCAATGAAAATGCGCACATGGCAAAAGACGAATATGCGATACAGTATTGCTATTTTTATTAGACTTTAAAAAACTTTTTTTCATATCATTCCTATTAATTTATTGATGGTTTTATACCATGCTACTAAATCTACACTTCTTTCAAGCAATTCGTATGGCTTAACTATGACAATACAACATTTCTGTGTTAGGGTTTTCGACTCAGAATTAATCATATCTACGTGATGATTATCCGTGAATTTCTAACCACTCTGTATAGTTGAGCTTAAACTAAATTGTGGTATAGTAGAATACTAGATATATTGAATCAAGTAAGAATATAAGTATCAATAGTTTTCTATAATATATATAATATAATGTAAATTAAAAGATTTTTGGATGATTATTGAAAACATTCACAAAAATATTTGAGTACAGCTAGATGAAACATCAACAGTACTATCAAACCGTAGTTCCTATAATGACAATCAAAATTAATCTCTAAATTCATATACTTTATATTTAAATTTTAACCAATAAACGAATTTCGAAAAAAAATAAAATTGTCCCTATAAATGTATCGAGTCAAAAAACTGATACTTTTCATATTCAAATATGTAATATAAATCAGAACAAATTTTAAATAAAAAGTAGATAATTTCTTTACCCGAGTATACATGTGCTTTCTCCATTGCTTTGGTCACCAGCACAGTTCTGTTGAGGTTTTATGCTTTGATTGTTGTCTTGTAGTAAATGTTTACGACTTTCATATGAAGATTTTTAATTAATAAAATTCCTTTTATTATTACGTCAAGTTTGTGTGAAATAAATGAAATGGAAGCCAGTACATTAACTGTATTACAATTTTTTATTTTTTCTTTCTTTTTGTATTAGATAAAATGTGTTTAGAAAGCTAGATCGTGTAAAGGTATGAAAAAGAATAACCCGAAGCTTATATAGCAATACCTTAATAGCAAATTCCAGATGGTAAATATTTTGCAGTGAAGGATTGTATAAACTCGTTTTGTTAATTAGCATTGCTAGAGTAAATATATAAGCTATATGGTGTGGTTTTACTTTTGTAAATCTACCTTATTAGACGATGCCCTATTATATATAAATGAAACGAAAATTTTGCTTCAATTTACTAAAACTACAGAATGCTAATAATAATTATTTATTAAAAATGTATACAAATACCAATTTCACTTTACTAAAAAGCTTTGATTAATATGGTTTATTTACCTAGGATTCTTCAAATACTAGCAATTGCCGAAACACAGTACGTATGTAAGTATTATAGTACAATAATTACTGTGAAATAAGATATTGGATGAGCAAAGCGTTCTCTTCTAAGAGTAAAAACTGTTCGAAATCGCTGTGCCAGATAATTTGTGTTATATGAAAATAATTTTTTTATATTTCGTTGCATTTTTCATTGTATTATATAATGCTTTACTACAAATGAATTTATCAGAACATTTGGTGTTTTATTTGAATTTCCCGTAATTAAAAATAATTTAATTTACTTTCGGCAATTGTAAAAGTAATAAAAACAGCCCGTATTAATTGATCGTCTTCTGATGCATAATAATATTGTAGTATCAACCGTATAGAGCCCGAGCGCCTCTTCTTCTTTTACATTATTTGCCGCATGAAGACGTCGGATATTTCCTTTGTACATTCTTACACCTACCTCCTCCAGGTTTTTCGATCTCTGGCTAGTATTTTCATTTCATTTACTGTTTTCTTTAGCGGTCTTCCCCTCCTCCTTTTCATTCCTGTCCTTGTTTCCATTACTCTTTTCGCTAGTCGGTTCTTATCCATTCTTGTTAGGTGTCCAAACTAGATCGATATTTTCTTGTTTTTCTTCTGATGTCCTCATTTCTTATCTTATCTATCTTTGCTTTTTCCGCCATTTTTCTCAATTGTTTTATCTCTGCTGCTGTCATCCCGCTCTCTTATTTTACTCACTCAGGACTTTCGCCCGTATAACAGCGTTGGTACTGTTAGTTTGTTGTATATCTGGAGTTTTACTTATATTTCGATCCTTTTTCCCAAATATTGTATTATTCAGTGTATAATATATTTTCGTGGCTTTCCTAACTCTGTTTACTATCTCTAGATCTAGCTTCCCATCCTCCGATATCACAACTCCTAGGTATTCATATGTTGTTAATTGCTCTATTTGTTGTTCGTTACATTTTATCCCTTCTGTATCAATTTGTGTTTTCTGATTTATTTATTATCATATATTTAGTTTTTCCTATATTATCTATTTCATATTTCAACTAGCATCTCCATTATTCTTCTTATGTCCGAGACTAGCACTGGATAGTGGATGCGCATAGCATTCCATCGAATTGGATCGATAGCATGTGCCTCTATCCTATGGTTGTATTCATTATTCTATCTATTATCGTTATAAACAGTAGTAGACTAAGGCTGTCTCCATGCTTTATTCCTCTTCTCATCTCGAACTTTCCAGATATCTCCTCATTTAGTATTACTATCCCTACTATTACTATCATGTCGTTACTTTCGAATTATTTTACTTGGGGATCCCATCTCTTCCTTTTTACCCATAGCATTAACCTTTTCGCCGTGCCAAACGCTACTTTCAAGTATATAAACACGATAAACAATTCTTCGTTTGCCTCGTTCTTCTCTTCTATTAGGTTTCTTAGTATAAAAATATTAGGTGCGCAACTAAGTTCTCGCTGTTTTTCAAGAGATGGCTCCAGTAGTAAGTGCTGGTCGATTGTGACATAACCGTAGCCTAAAAAAAGTCATGAACCAAGCTTAGACATATGGTAAACAAACCGCTTTGACACATTAGTGATTTTGTTTTTGCGTCATATACTTTTGGTTGTGTGAAAATGTCTGATTTTGTGCCAAATAATCGTCATTTGCGGGAAGTGTTGCTTTTTTTCTTTCATTCGAAGAAAACGGCGGCTGAAGCGCATCGAGAACTCCAAAAAGTTTACGGAGATGCTGCTCTAAGTGAAACAACGTGCCGTGATTGGTTCCGTCACTTTAAAGACGGTGATTTCGATGTTGACGACCGTTCGTGTGAAGGAAAACCAAAAACCTTCGAAGACGCTGAATTGGAGGCATTGCTCGATGAGGATCCGTGCCAAACGCAAAAAGAGCTTGCTTCAGCATTAGGAGTTACCCGCCAAGCCATTTCCCAGCGATTGCATGCGTTGGGAATGATTCAAAAACAAGGAACTTGCGTTCCTTATGATTTGAAGCCAAGAGACGTTGAGCGTCGGTTTTTTCGCCTGTGAACAACTGCTCCAGCGGCAAAAAAGGAAGGGTTTTCTTCATCGCATCGTTACGGGTGATGAAAAATGGATTCATTACAGCAACCCAAAGAGAACAAAATCATGGGGACTGTCCGGTCATGCTTCTACGTTGTCGGTTCGGCCGAATATTCACGCTGCGAAGGTTTTGCTGTGTATTTGGTGGGACCAGGGCGGTGTAGCAATGTTGATTAATAGTTATTAACATTTTTCCGACGAAACAAAAAAACAACTCGAATGCGAACGTAGGCTACGGTTATATTGATTTGTTTACAGAGGCGAGAGGCACTGCGTTCGAAAGAGAAGGCTTCACGATAAATAGCTGTCAGTCGCTGGCGTTTAGCGCATGCGCACTTCTTCTGTATCAGCATCAATCTCGTTATTTAATAGCCACACCTCGTATGTAATGTAGTTATGCACTGATTATATTGTCGTGTATTCCTCAATGTGCGCAGGCACTTATTTACTCGTACGTTTTCTGTCATACATAAATTGTATTTACCTAGTCTGGAAGAACAGATGGCTATTGTCAAAATATTTGTTATTGTAATATTGCATGTAAAACAAAGAAATTTTAACAGTATTTTGATATTGGTAAATTATCACGATTTGTTGTATTTAGATTCTAGAGTTGTTTGTTTCGTATGTATATAATTGTAAATAAATATCTAGTGAAAAACACTTACCTTCCTGTGAAACTCACCAAATGGTAAAGATACACACCCGTTGTCACAGTAAAGGTAGCTTAATTTCTAAACTTTAATTGGTTTAAAAGAGTTTTGTGTCTAGAGTTTGTCAAGTCACAGGACTACCAATTGGTGACATCCTACTACAGGTTGATAAATATCCCCAAACGTGTTGTAAAAGACAATAATTATCCCCACGATTAAACATATGTATTTTATTAATTAAAGCAAAATGTTATCTTCTTCAAGATATACTTAATAGTAGTAGATTTTATACAGTACGTTTCATTAAATAGGTGTCATTTTTTAAGCATTTATATTACTTTAACAGTACTGTTTATTTTAAACTCTACCCTATGACTCCGTTTCAAAGCCGTGTAACAAATTACAATGCCAACAGGATTGACTACTAAAGTGTTATGTACTCTTCTATCCTTATGATACCACTGCTGTACGGCGGATGGCTCATTAATTCAATGTTTTGCCTAGTCAAATATTCAATTGTTTGAACCGATCTGTGAGAGCCCACATTGTCATGGTGGAGAATGATCTGTCGTTTTTGGTTTGTTTTTATTATTTCTTCAAAAACTTTTGGTAAACAAATAGTTATGTACCATTCGAAATTAACCTTTCCACAACTCGCTAAAAGCACGGTTGCAACGTGACCGGTTTTTCCGAAAAAACAGGCAACCATTTGTTTTGATATGCTTCGAGCGCGAGCAACTTTTGTTGATTTTGCTCATCTTGTATTACCCACACAGTCGACTGCTGTTTACTATCGGGATCATAGGTATAGATCCAAGATTTATCACCTGTGACGATTTTATGAATGTTCTTTGAAGCGCCGCCATTGTATTTTTTGTGCATTTCTTGGCACCAATCGACGCGAGTACTTTTTTGAGCGGTTGTCAAATTGTGTGGTACCCAACGCGAACGTAGCTTCTTAACGGCAAAATGTTCATGTAGGATCTTATACACGCTGGTGTTACTAATATCTAGAGATGCCTCGGTCTCACGGTATGTCGGCAAATAAGCCGGATGGTCTAACACTGGAATGCTGTACTTGAATAGAAGCCCCTTGACTGACAGTGCGGAATGAGCCAGTGCATTGTTTTGGTGGAGAACTCATGACTTGTTCTTCCACAATTCGGGTCGTTTTTTCCTTTTTCTTTCATGAAGTTGAGCAAGAACGTGAAGGTAGTAATGTTGATACTTATATTTTTCCGACGAAACAAAAAAACAAATATTGATTTGTTTACAGAGGCGAGAGGCACTGCGTTCGAAAGAGAAGGCTTCACGATAAATACCTGTCAGTCGTGTGGTACCCAACGCGAACGTAGCTTCTTAACGGCAAAATGTTCATGTAGGATCTTATACACGCTGGTGTTACTAATATCTAGAGATGCCTCGGTCTCACGATATGTCACGTGACGGTCTTGCATTATCAATTCAGACACTGCATTAATAGTTGAATTTGATGGAGCCTGTGGTTTATTGACTTGATCAATAAGGTTAATATATAACCCCTTTCCACAATTAACTATTTGTAAATTCTGTATACGTATTTCGACAACCAAGTTGTCATCATCAGCAGATAAAATCAAAGTGTCGCACCTGGTAAAACACGGCGAAGAAATTGTACGAAAAATATACTCCGTACGCGATCCGCATCGTTGAGTGCACATCTTGGTTTTCAACGATGCGGATCGCGTACGGAGTATATTTTTCGTACAATTTCTTCGCCGTGTTTTACCAGGTGCGACACTTTGATTTTATCTGCTGATGATGACAACTTGGTTGTCGAAATACGTATACAGAATTTACAAATAGTTAATTGTGGAAAGGGGTTATATATTAACCTTATTGATCACTGCATTAATGTTTTCCGACACATTTGTGAGACAACCTTCATGAAATTCTTCGTCCAAAGAACACCGTCCAAGTTTGAATTCGCCATACCAACGATATACTGTAGTTTTCGATTGTGCTTCATCACTATACGATATAAAGAATTGAGCTCGTCGATGCATTCTTGTTGAGATAATCCACGCCGAAAGTTATGAAAAATAATTGCACGGAAATGTTTGCGAGTTAATTCCATTTTTTCGCTGACATAAAATTTTCAAGTTACTGTCAACAATAGAAATAGAGACCGGATAATAAAACTGTCAAGGTAAATACATTGTCAAGAATGGCAAACTTCACGATACAATCATCAGATCGGAGGCAACACTAACAGTGTTGCCAGTTCCCGAAATATAGACGGCTATACTCGTACTTTAATAAAGTATTTTCCAAATAAAGTGACCTAAGATGAACAGTAATATAAACTACATCCTAGAATAAAATAAGTGATCATATTAAGACAATGCATAGTAACTTAGTGTTTAAGCTTCTTGACTACCTTTCGAATGGCCGTTTTCGCGCAAAAGTGCCAACTTCTGTAATTTTGTATCCGTAATTCATCTGAAAATAGTTTAACCTATGATATAATTTTAGTCCCTGAATTTACATTTAGATACTACTTTACTAATGATATTTTGTAACAACTCTAATAATTATCTTTTCCATATTTTTAGTGTTCTTTAGGTAGCCTATTTTAAACAAGCGGTTGAAAGTAAAAACACTCTTCTATAATTCTTTGCTCTAATTTTTCTGCCAAGTAGATTAAATGTGAAATAAAATTTTAAAAATAGTTACAATTAATATAACTATGTTCGGAGAGGTTGTAGTAGTTACATTTTTAAATAATGTATTCATTTAACTAATTACTTACTTTAAAACTACAGCAGTGTGATAAATTGGTAATACGTTTCACATTATTGAATAGAAGACCAAATTAACATGATTGCCACAGAGAAATACCTCAATTTTAATTTATAAAATAGAAAGTTAAAGTTCTGCTTGAGAGGTTCATAACACTTGATGTTAATATATGTTATATATACATAGGTATACATTATATTAAGTAAGAGGACTAATTTAGGAGCCCTTCGACTTTACCCTATTATAGAGTATACTGGATTATCGAAAAGTTTGCTCATATAAAAAAAACATATCTGCTGCTTTCTTTGATAGCTTTCTGCTGTCTTTTGGAGAACTTCGGAAAGGAACAATCTTTATCAGCAAAGAAAACTTTAAGTACCAATTTACAACACTATCTGAGTGAAACGCAACATTGCGTAAGGGATTTTTAAGAGAACGAAGCAAGTTTAAAGGCGCAAAGACTAGGGAATATGGTGGTGATGAAACCAAATCTCATCCAAGATTCAATCATTTTTGACGAGCGATCAAACTTGTGTGTAGTCTCACGTTCTCGTGATGAAATGTTACTCCTTTATGATTAACGAGCTCTGAACTTTTTTGAATGATGAATTCGTTCAAACTATTCAATTATTGGTAGTACACACTTGAATTAATTATTTCGTTCGTGGGTAGGAGCTCGAAAAGCACAATAAATTTTTATTACACTGTAACCTTTCTCTATGGAATTTCGATTACGTTTGAAACAAATCTTCAGGTGGGACCGAGACCGTTTTTGCACAACATTGTTATAAGCAATCCACTTATTATCAGTTATCATTCATTTTAAAAAAGAATCGTTTTCTAACTATCTTGGCATTGAAGACTACTGCCACCGTAAACTTTACGCAACTTTTCACAAGCTTGACGCGCGTTATTCCCTTCACGGAAGTAAAATATAATAAAAACGCATATCTTGGCTTCTTTTTTCAACCTTTTATAAAATTAATAAACATAACCAAATTGCTTATTTCTTCCAAATTGAAGTTGTAATTATTAACTGTCATATGGTATAGTATAAAGATAACTGCGAGTGATTCTGATACTTGCAAAAATAAACTAGCATCATCTGTTGTAAGAATACATCAATACCTTCACATCAACCTAATTTAATTTGAAATTGATACGGTAATATTCTTAAAATGGCTTACTTATATTTCGAGTTTGCATATAAATTATTATACCTATTTTTATTTGAATTTATATAACCATATAAAAAATATTTTCAATAAGCATCGTTGTATTTTCCAAAATTCTTATACTAGTATTTCTCTTGGATCTAAAAATAATAAAAACTGCAAAAACAAACAAATCTTAAACCATTATTATAAGTTACTTAAATATTAATAAATTACTATGTATTAAACTAATTGCAAATTTATCAGGTGTACCAGAAAGTCATTCATTACCGGTTTTTTCATAAAAAAAACTATATGATTTTCAAGAAAATGGAAAAATTTGTTTACTCAAAGTGTGGGCCATTCGATCCTACACATCTTGCCCATCTTTCAGGCAATTTATGGATGCCATCCCAAAACCATTCATCGAGCCATTTTCTAACGTTTTCGAAATTGGCGAAGTGCTGCTCTGCAAACGCATTTCCCAATGATGCGAAAAGGTGATAGCCGGACAGGGCAAGGTCTGGAGAGTACTTCGGGTGGGATATTATGGCCCATACCAATACTTTCAATGGTTCCTTGACCGGTTTTGCTGTATGAGACGGCGCGTTATCGTGTTGTAAAATCACTTTATCGTGTCTTTCAGCCCATTCTTTTTCCTATCAATGAATGGGTCAAATTGACAATTTGTTGTTGGTAGTGATCAGTATTAAATGTTTCAGCAGGTTTAAACAGTTCGTAATACACCACGCTATTCTGTTCCCACCAAAAACAGAGCATTGTCTGGCGACTAAAACAATTTGGTCTTGGAGTCGATGGTACGGGTTCGCCAGGTGATAACCATGGCTTTTCTGCATTTAGGGTTTTCGATATAAATGCATTTTTCTTCACCCGTCACTATTCGATGCAGAAATGACTTCCGATCATACCTTTGAAGCAACATTTCACAAACGATTTTTCCATTTGCCTGTCATTCAATGGATGTGGCACCCATTTTCCCATCTTTTAGATTTTTCCCATTGCTCGTAATCGGTCGATAATCATTTCTTGGGCCATATTTAACGTTTCTGGCAATCATTTTTAAGTTTGGGTTCGGTTTTCATCCAATAACTCCTGCAATTTCGCATCTTTAATTTTTTTCTTGCACATCGAAATCACCACTTTTGAATTATCGAAACCACGCCTCACATGTTTTTATGGTTGGAGTATGCTCATCGTAGGTGTCTCTCAGCAAACGATGACTATCGACGGCTTTTTTTATTTTGATTAAATAAAAAAAGTTTTCAGGCACAAAACTCGACATTTTCAAAGAGGTACAAATCTGTGACGGTGTTACTTTCGCAAATTATAACACGTATGGCTTCGAAACTTGATGTCAGTAGAATAAAACGACATATGTGTCAAACCATAACATTGTATACTTAAGCCTAGCGACATCTGTTAGAAAAACCGGTAATGACTTTCCGGTACATCTTGTATAATTATAGTTCTTCAATTGCCAACGCATCTTAGTAATAATTTAGAAGTTTCAACAGATTAAGCGAACTTTGTTTAAATACTGTATAAGTTTCGTCGAACTTAGTTTTAATCATTTAATATCTTTCGTTAATCGTGTGTAAAAGATACTTTTTTATATTATAGAGGTATACCCAAAATTTTTATTAACTTTAAATTCATATATTCAACATGAACTTTTAAATATTTATCTGAATTAAGTATTATGTTACACGTGATAGATATACTTTGAAACATTTATATAATCATAAACGGGACACTCCTCATAACGAGAAATTCCATTGCATTGCGCATTATGAAAAACTGTTTTACATCGTGCTAATATCGACCATACCTATTTCGAGAAAATTAATTTCATAGGTTTTAATTTTGTTTTCCTTGGAATATAAGTCTTTATGGGTGGGTTACATGTGAAAAACAATAACAACGTCGACAAATAATTGCATAGTTGCAACAGAATTTTGGTTTTTACTCGCACTCCATATGTATACTGTTTTATTATACACGCCCACTATGGTGATTCGAAAGAATCTTATTTAATTCACAAAAAAAACTTAATAAAAACTACGCATTTACAAATTAAATTATGAAGGTATATTTAAAAAAAAATCAAAAAAACTTGCCCACATCGTTACGATAGTATTTTATTTGATTGACGATGTGTGAATAAATTATTTTTTATATACAATCAGAAAGTTGATGGTTTATGTTCTACAATTTTTGTTTTCATCAATATTTTATTTGTATATGCAGTTTCAAATATCAAGGTGATTTTTTTAAATTAATTAATTATATATGTGTATATAATATATATATACATATACAGGTTTCTAAATATTTATAATTTCTCCTATACTTTCTCTTAATAAGGTTATTGAAAATAAACTATGTAGTACAAAAGATATATGTGTTCTTGAAATGCCTAATAACACATGAGTTAGTAATATGCATATAATTATGTGAAGTGTTAATATATTTACATGCATCTCTTCATTTACGTTAACAAATTAAATGAAGAGATGCATGTGTTGGATTTCCTTTGTGCATTTATATTATTTACAACAAAAGTATGAGTTTTAAAGAGTAAAAAGTATAACAATTTACTAGGTAAAATAAGAGCGACGGACTAGTGAAAATGAAGGTATAAATGTCAAAATTGAAGACGGTTAGTAAAATGGGAAAAGCAACGACTAATATTGAAGCCAGAATTAAATGATTTGCACCGTTGCATTACTTATAATAGATAATTTTTAAGTCAGTAATAGAAATTGAGGAATGATTGATTATGAAATTATTGTATGTACAAACATACCTTGACTTTTGCTATTAAAAGAAGGGTAATGTATGTGTAAATAATTAAGGACTCACGTTGGCTTTTGATGTGATGTAAAAACTGGATAATGAATAAACAATTAAAATAGTGACTGGCGCTAAGTTTAGACGTCGTAGAGGTCGGCGCTGTGCCGGGACTACTATAATTGTATAATTTGAGCAAATTTATTGTTTTTAAATTTTTCAATTTCATTATGTTACTGCAGTAGATAATGTGTCGCATTCATGTTGGCGTTACGGGCAAGTCATGTAAAATTAGCATAATATCAACGTGTTAAGGACTAAGATACAACTAATGGAAATAAAGTACTTATTGAAGAGAGATATTACTGGAGAAGTTAAAATTAATAGTGGGATTGTCAGAAGATATTGGAAGTAGAATCTGTTTTAACGAAAATGAGATAGAGTTAACAGTTATTTGGCAAGAGCAACGCCAGAACGGCTAAGGATATTTGACAAAGTATAGTTCAGATTGAAAGAAGCGAAGGTAGAATATCAAAGACATGAAATAGATCTGTATACAAAATTTTGGGAAGAAAATCTAAAATCTAGCACTTTTCGGAAAAAAAGAAAAAAAGGTTTCCCCCTTTTTTAGGATTTTACACGTTAAATGATTTAGTTTCAAATGTAAATTATTTGTGTAACATGCTCTGACCTTTACCTACCACTGACGCTAGTACAATACTTTATAATTTTATTTATTAGTATTTAGTATGACAAACCACATTTTAATGATTTTTAAAGAATTTTTTAAATTAATCTAGTTTTTGTAATAAAAAGATAATAATTGTGAGCATGACTAAAATATTGTACATGTTATTGTTTTTTAGAACTCCTGAGGAAGCTATAAATTTATAGCGAAATATAGAGGATAAAACAAATGATTGTTTTTTAATTTTTTAATTTTCTTAACAGTTGACCGAATACCCTACGAATTTCATTGATTTGGATTATATATATACACATATATACATATATATATGTAGAGATAAGAGTACATATGTAAAGCACTTTCAGATCAATATTCATCATTAATATATATATAATTACAAGATGAGGTTTCGTATTCATGCTGCGCCATTGGGATTACCATATATTGTTGATAAGGAAAAGAACAAATTAAATTTAAAATGGCATGAATTACATATAATAATAATAATAATAATATTTTATTCCAAAAACCAAGTATACATAATATCAGAACATACAAAAAATAGCGGCTCAAACATATTACACATACCATACGCTAGAAATACGTCACTAAAAAGAAAAGAAAATACTACAAATTTCTACATAAAAAGTCATTTAAACTGTAACAGTTTATCGAAAGCAAGTACTGCTTAAGATTGTTTTTAAAATTGGGGAAGTTATCGATACTTTTAATATTATGAGGTAAATTATTGTATAGTAGCATAGTATAAGCAATACCATTCCAGGTTCTATAAAATCAAAAATTGTGTTTTAAACATAAAATCAGACATAAATGACATTGAAGTATATAAAATTCAGAGTTCTATAATTGCTTATAATTACCTAAAATAGCAAAATAATATAAAATGTTTAATATATGGCAGGTATGTTGGCATTTAGTTCTGTTTGCGATTTATATTTACACTACTTACTTCATTCTGCCATTCTATATTATTGTAATTTTTAAAAGTATTTTCTTCCAAAATGTTTCTGTTCCTGGGAGTACGTTGCTATATTTACCTTACCTAATATAAGTAAACACAAAGAGAAAATTAAAGGTTTAAAATTTGTATCTATTATTATATGAAATTCAAAATTTCGTCCCCTCTTTTTCATATTTCTTCCCATGATCGATATCCGTGATCTTAAAGATGTAAAGAAAGAGAAGTTGCGGTTTAGGGATATACATACTTTACGATGCGTATTGGATACACATCTTATGCTAGTAATAATAAGAATGAGAGGTCATACCATTTGGAATATATTTCATAAAACGACAGTAACAGTCTACGCTACATAGTTACTAAGATAATGGTAATTCGTGTAGAAATGTTGAAAACAAAAGAAATGCTTACACCAGGCACAAAGAATAAATACAGGCTTGCCACAAATACCACATTTTGGTGTACTTTGTGTATCCTTTGGGAAGCAGAAACGTACAAGATTTAAAAAAATCTTTGGTGTAGAATTGTATTGCAATCCATAAGTATTATATATTTTTCCATATTCTATTCATTGAAGTTTGTCTTCTTTGGAATTTGAAAATATTTACTTTCTTGTTTGATAGTATTAAATTTTGAAGAAACTCGGACAATGCCCACTCCGAGAATCCACTAAGAAGATATTTTCAGCTTCAATATTTTGTAAGTACACTTTCGTAACCCATTCTTTAAAATGGTGAAAAGTTAAGAAGTTTTTTCACTTATCACCTAAACTGACTTGTTGCTTCTTTTAATACAAGGGAGAGGGAGGATAAGAGCCGTCCATTTGCTGAAATTGTTGGCATAGTTATTTAGCTATGCGTAATGGTTGCGCAATGACTTTCATTGCTTTTGTCCTCTATTTCAAACTTAAAGCCACTCTTATCTGCCTTATAAATGTCATGTCCAACATTCCTATTTTTTGGTTTCACTCAATTAACAAATCTCTGGGCTGTGGACCGTAATTCGTCAATATCGGTATGAGTAGTTCATGAAATAAACTTTGCCATTTTACGTATTTGTTTTACATGCCGTACCCACTTACTTTAAATGAAGAATAATAATTTCTTCTTTTGCTTAGGGCATACCTGCGAAGGTCTATGTCATGGATAATACTTTCGTTGTTCAGCGCATCTTTAAATCTTGCAAGAACATACTCTTTAATGTATCTAGATTTATCTCTGTTACCACCACTTCGGTCAACACTTGCTTCCCACCTCTGCCTAATAGATTTTACCTGTAAAACGTCGATAGTGTAAATGCTATTATTAGTATTGATGAACAAAAATATTGTAAGAGATATGTTTGTGTACAAATTTTAGAAACCTTTCTCTCATGTATTTATAAAAATCACAATTGAACTCCCTCTCTCTCTCTCTCTCTCGATAATATACTTTAAAGCATTATGTAACTCTTGTTCTTCACGTGTAGTTAGTGTAACGGTGATGTTTGCAACAAGGAATGTTGTAAGAGACAAATTCAGAACATTGGCAGTGTTGATTCTCATGACCAAGAATATAGTGAAATGACCAAGAATATAGTGAAATGTATAAAAGTATAAAGCATTATCAACGATTCAATAAAGTGAGTGATTACGTCAAAATACTTAATCTGAATTTAATTGAATATGCAATCTACACGTGAAGATTTATTCGAATAACGAATATCGATCGTGGTAAAGAACAATGAAACTACAGATTGGGACTCCAAACATCTTTTTATCGGATTCAATTTGCTTAAACATGTCTAAAAGTATCTCACAGCTATCAAATGTCACACGAAATAGTTTTTATCGCCACTACATATATACATATACATTATGTGTGTGTATTCTACGTAGCTTCTATATTCTTGTAGTATATAAAAATTCTGGAAAAAAAATAAGGGGGTGGGGATTATTTCCGTAAACAGATATTTGTTATAGGGAAAATAGTTTCGGAGTTATTGAGTCAAACAGCAACGGGCAGTGTTGAGCTTGGGGCGATGTATACTCCACTAATGCGTGATTGGTTAGATAAGAAACTTACCTTTGCTCTTACACTAGATCGGTTTATAAACCAATAAAGTTTCTTTTAAATTGGCGAGCTACACTTATCTGTGTTCCCTTATTAATTTTTATTAGTTTATTTTATTGTAATGTATATACATGCAAAAGAAAGAAGCATCTAACAATATTTTCCAACATTTATTTATTAAAATGTTTTTACTAATAATTATTGGGTTAATTTAATTTATAATACTTAACACATATTTTTAATAACGATTCACTTATTAGTAGAAATATAATCACTGGAAATTTCCAAGTTTATAACGTCATACTTCCGCGTAGGGATGAGATCGACCGCCTGATAAGAGGATTAAAGTAATAAATTTTATTGCACCACGATGCTCTGTAATAAAATTTTAAGAGAGAGTTATTTATTTATAAGATTTTGTTTTTAATTCAGTAGTAGAAACGATACAGAGCGGTTCCGCAATAGAACTTGTTTAGATTCTTAAAAAACGCATCTACGAGTGAAATTTTCATTTTAAGAAAAAATCGTGAGCTGTAAATTGTTATAGTAGATAGAAAATGCCTAGAATAGCATTACTAGATAGAAATAAAATTATTGTTTTACACCAAGAGGATTATAGTCAAGTGAAAATATCAAAGATAGTGAAATGGTATGCCGTGAAACGGTATGCCGTGCAACAAACAATAAAAAGAATGACTGAAACCGACAGTGTTAATGATAAACCAAAGAGTGGACGTCCAGAAAAGCTGAGTAAAGCTGAAGCACAGTTTTTAAAAGATAGTTCAAGATTTTGCGCGACTGACTCTACAGACGAATCTAAATATCAATTATTTGCAACGAACAGACGTCGGTATGTTAGACGAATTGTAAAAATAGACGGTAAATTAACTGGTAACAAATACAGAACACTATTAGAAGAACGTGCCATACCATCAGGGCAGTGACTTATTCGCATAGCATAGTGTACTATAATTTCATTCTAGGATAATGATCCCAAGCGTACCTCAAAACTTGTGAAAACTTACTTAACACAGCAGGAAGCAGATGGGGTATTACAGACTATGACATGGCCACCCCAAAGTCCTAACTCAAATATTGTTGATCATGTGCGGGCTTATCTTGACAAAAAAAGTATGAAAGGGGGCCAAGGAACAAAACTGAACTGTGGAACATACTACAGGAAGAGTGGTACAATATTCCTGAAAATTACATTAATTCATTAATGGAAAGCCTACCAGAAAGAATCCACGATACCATAAAAAATAAAGGTGGTCATACAAAATATTGAAAATTGAAGTTGTTTATGTTTAAATATCGATATGTGTTAGTTTTTATACATTAAAAAAAAATTAACTATAAAAACACCAGATATATTACCTGTATTTAAACTTTTCTATTTTCATTAATTTACGTAAAGATTGTTTATTGTTACACATAAACAGTACAAATATGCATATGCTGTGGATTCTAAACAATCTACCATTGTCAATAAGCAGTAAATATAATATTAACATATTGAGAATATTTTGCAAACAATTTTAGTTAAATTTGAATATAATTAAGTTAATTTTTAT
Source organism: Dermolepida albohirtum (assembly GCA_031893035.1). Classification (NCBI taxonomy): domain Eukaryota; kingdom Metazoa; phylum Arthropoda; class Insecta; order Coleoptera; family Scarabaeidae; genus Dermolepida; species Dermolepida albohirtum. The sequence continues at coordinate 262,542 of JAVIWB010003680.1, forward strand.
GTTAATATTTATAGAAATGAAAATTTGTGACACAAATAATATAAAATTTATTATCATGGAAACGTTAAAATTAATTTTCCAACTTTTGTAATTGTGCATGTAATCTTATAGTTGTTAACTGTGCTTAATGATGTATTGCATTGAAATATACATTTTATTATGGTTTACATAATAACTGTAATAATTGAAGTTCGTGAATTGAAAATAGTTGCAGATGCCGTTTCTTCTTTAACAGAAATCGTTATTTCCCGAAGCAAAATGGGTATAATTATACATACAGTAAAATTATCGATTTCGTACGATCATTAAGTTTTGCCATTAAACCATTGTAATAATTCTCATACTCTAATTCACTTGAAGTTAATTATTCTTTTGAAAACAAGCAATGACAAACAAAGCTTTTTAGTTACAGAAAGATTATATAAGAATTATAATTAGTTGTGGGTATTCAACACCAATAATATAATTTTATTTTGCGCAACAATCAATCTACCATTGCTTACATCTTTTAAATTGACGTCAATATAATTCATCATTGGAGCTGCCAGTTCTTGGCGGCGCATCAAAGTCTCCGGAAGTCGGAGTGTTAACACCTAATTAATTAACAAAATATATTTAGTAAAAGTGCTAGCTCGGTGAGAACAGTTGTAATATTTGTTACAATTGCTTTTTGCGTGTATAGCGTAATATTCTCAGTAGGTTGGGATAGTACTACAATTAGTAGTGAACGTAATGTAAGAAATTTCATAAAAGAATTTCTAGACTTAAGTACGATGGCGTAAAAATAGTATATACAGTCTACGATAAATCTTTGTTCACCCAGACGACTTCGCATGCACATTAAAACTTCACAACACAAATATGCAAAAAAGTGGCATAATTGTTTATATTTACTTTATTTTGTATTTAATTTTGTTATTTATTATTATTATATTTATTATTTATTTTAGTAATTTCTCTACTTGCTAAAACCAATTTCGTAAATTCTGGCTTACATATAATCCCAAATAAAAATTATCTTCTCGAACAACTTTACAAAACCATGTAAGCTCTGTGAGAGGTAAATTGAAAACAATATTAAATTCGATGTTAATAATAAAAAGTTCTTATGCGTGGACGAGACTATAGACTCTAAATAAAATTCTGTTTTCAAGGTTGTAGTACGAACATTAAAACCTTTTAAACGTCACTCTCATTGTCATTAGCTAGTAAAAGATTAGAGAAATCTACTAGCGAGGTAATTTTGAGGATAGTGCCAAATACATTGAACAATTTCCAATTCTCATTAAACCAGTTGATGGTGTCGCAGCTGTGTTAACTATGGTTCGCTCTCTTAAAAATAAATATGGTAACTTAATACAGGTAACGTGTAAATTTCATGTTTTACATCTTGTAGTAGAAACTATTAGGAACTGTTATCTAGAGCTAAATGATTTAATTGCTCAAACAAAAGCCGTTTTCATTAAATCTTCTAAACGAATTCTAGGGGCCACAGCCAATACTTCTACGTTGAGTAACATGGTTACAAGAAGAGCTTTATTGTTCTAAACATTTTTAATAAATAAAGAGTTTATTGTTATAATTTAATCCGGAAGAAGGCACAGCTATTAAAAAAAGAAAAATTTGAATATGCCCAAGTATTTACAGAATTAGAAACTATTCACAATTATAAAGAAATAGTGAAGCAACAGGAAATTAGAAAACCCTTAATTGTCATTAGTGAAGGGCTTGGATAGCAATGGCGCGCCCCTCGACTTTGCATTTCTATTCATCACGACGCTAAAATTAATCTACATGAATTTCACTAGTGAGCAGGCAGTTATCAATGTCTTAGTACCGAGATTTTCTTACGAAATTAAGTGTCATAGCGGTTTGCGCCATTCGATAAATAAATTAATTCGAATTGGGCGTTATTGCTTTTCCACGATTATATAGTATGTATGTATATTGCCTTAAACCATTATTTAGTTTCATAACTGAAAACATTTAATGAAATTTATACAAATAGAAATTAAGAAAATGAGATGTAACGATAAATGGTATAAATGAGAGAGAACTATATGTCCATCTTTCGGGTCGAAGTGAAAGCATTAATATCGATGTTTTGTGGTGTATAGAACATTTTTGTCATTAGTAATCAGCAAACTGTGCATATATATATATATATATATATATATATATATATATATATATATAACGTAATACGTATGTTTTACCTAATTCCAGAGTTCATCAGGTAATTCGACCTTTGTTAATCTTGTAAAAGCCATGTAGATAGTATCGAAACGATAAATAGTATAAATAGGAGAGAACTATATGTATTGTGCATACATCTCTTGGATCGAAGTGAAGTTAGTAGTGATTTTTTAGAATATATTTTCCGAAATTATCTACTTTATTAGTTATATTTGAGGATGGTTCCTCCACGTAATATTTCTAATTGGAATTTTTGGCTCATAAATAGGGGGGTCACATTTGTCTGCGCACCAGGTCTAATAAGTACATACCGAATATTTACGGTGATTTATCCAAGGCCGATCGCTCTACACCTACTGAAGCACTTATTATTATATTATGTTCATAAAAAATGACGCTCTATTCATAAATGCTAAGGGCATATTTGCTAAGACTTCACAATAGTTCAACATATGAAATTATATTTCTTATTTATTCTTCTGATTTATGCGTGCATTTTCAGATCAGGATTTTGGTTGATTTAATCATAATATTTTATGTAATGAAATTTAATGCCAATTGTTAACTCCAAAACGAAATTTAGCATGAAATATAAAGCACCTTAAATTCACTGTGTATTAAGCGTAAAATTTTTGAGTATACATTTGTTTTTCTTTAATACGAAAGTAAATGTAAATAATAAATTATCCTTTGATGTTTATTCTTTTTCATAAAGCGATACATGAAACAGGAATATGCGGCTAGTAACAACGTCGTGTTACTAGTCACATTTTTGAAAATTTTCCCTTTTTGTTCAGTAATTCTGCTGAAGGTGTAACTGTAGACAAAAAAAACGGTTTTGCCAGCTTGTATCTTGTGGTGCTCTCCTATTATGCATCAAATTTGTTTTACAGCCTTTTATTGATAACTGTCCTACACATATGATTGTTATCCTAGAAAGAGCTTCCGGTTTCATAAAGGTTATAAACAAGAATTAACAAGTTGGTTCGTTTTTCGTCAATAGAACGACCCGTTGTCCCGAGACTTCTTCTTCGTTCGGCTAGTTCATTCGAACCATTAGTACACATCAGTTTAGAAACAACTTGTATCGATTGAAGTGCTCTTAGGGTTATTGAGCCGTAAGAAACACGGCAATTATTGAATTGTTTTGCTTTGTTTACATTTCTCGAATACAGTAGTGAATTGTGAATATTTTGTGGATTTCTAACCATCAACAAATCAATGTTTAACTTTTAATCCTTAAATTACGAGTTCTCCTTCTTTCACGTTAATCTTTATCTATCTAAGCATAGCTTAATAAAAGTGCTACAAGTTAAAGTATTGGATTAAAGATTTGTTACATTTATAAACATTATAAATTAATATATTTCTATTGAAATTAATACATTTTATTTGGTTGAAGCTTTTGTTACCCCTATTATAATTTATTCCTCCTTCAAAGAGTGAAAATAAACTAATTGGGTGTTATAAATAAAGAGTTTTCCAATAGGGACTTGACAACTTCTAATTCAATTTGTGAACGCACCCTTTCACTAATCATCGAACTGTCACTGTCAATTTATTCAGTAAACTTAACATTTTCACCATGGTAAAGTACACGAACGAACAACGTCTGCAAATTATAAAAATTTACTACAGAAATTCGGAGCCGGTGACCGCTACTTTAAGAGCGTTAACTCCGATTTTCGGTCGTAATTCTCGCCCTAGTAGACAGGCAGTAACAAGTTTAGTGCAAAAATTTGAGTTTACATATTCATTGTGTGATGTTGCCGTAGCAAATGATCCAAATTAGTTAATTCCACGGCGTTCTCAAGAGTTGGGCATCGCCCAAACCACTTTATGGCGAATTTTGCGTAAGGATCTTTGTTTACACCCATACAATATCAAGCTGACTCAAGAATCGAAGCCGGTGGACCATTTGAAGCGACGTACGTTCTCCGATTGGGCTCTGGAAAAGATGCGCCAAGATGATCAATTTCATCGCAAAATCATTTTCAGTGACGAAGCTCACTTTTGGCTCAATGGGTTCGTCAATAAGCAAAATATGCGTTATTGGTCGGGTGAAAATCTACATGTGCTTCATGAAACACCACTTCATCCACAAAAAATAACTGTTTGGTGCGGTTTGCATGCCGGCGGCGTCATAGGGCTATATTTTTTCGTCGACGATAATGATCGTCACGTTACTGTGAATGGTAATCGTTATCGCGCCATGATTACCGATTATTTTTGGCCTGAATTGGAAGATATGGACTTGGACAACATGTGGTTTCAGCAGGACGGTGCCACAAGCCACACAGCACACGTTATTTATTTATTGAAGAGTAAGTTTGATGAACGTGTTATCTCAAGAAATGGACCAGTCGATTGGCCGTCTCGTTCGTGCGATTTAACGCCTCTAGACTTTTTTTGGGGGCTACGTCAAGTCATTGGTCTATACCAACAAACCGACAACGTTGGAAGAGCTCAGAGCCAACATTGAACGCGAAATAGCAGCCATTTCTGTAGAATTGTGTGGCCGAGTCATCGAATATTGGGTCCAACGACTCGACCGCCGCAAACGTGCCCGCGGTGGCCATATGAACGAAGTCGAGTTCCATTCATAAATGTTTTGATTGTACTGCAACCCGATAATAAAGTTTTTGAAATATCTCAAATGGTCTGCATTTTATTCTGAAAAAAAGTTGTCAAGTCCTTATTGGAAAACCCTTTATATGTATAGTAATTTTTATGATAATTTAATATTTCATGAAGTTCTTTATCGTATTTTTTAATAACGATATAGGATATATATTTAAAAAAAAAGTATCTTAGACCTTTAATGACAGAAAGATAATAAAGTTAAATTTCTTAGAATTAAGTAACTGTTTAAAATAAAAGTGCGTTTAGTTTGAAGCTTTATTTATTTTTACAATTTAAAACTTAACTGTTTGATATTACGATATGTGCATTATATATGTTTTTTTAATTGCAGACAAACGAACATATTGGCGATATTTATCAAGATGAAGATAATCAGGCTGCTATTTTACTACGAAATGATGCTACCAATGGTGCTCTTATAGTGGTAAGTGCTTTTAGTTAATTATAATCTAAAATAATACATTTTACAAGACGGGCCGCTATGCATTAGTATGATATATAAAGAGAACTACAAAAATTTTACAATAAATTTCTAATTTTCATTATTTCCCAAAATCAGGTCGATTACATTCTATGCACGATGTAAGTTATTCGAAATCGGTTATCAAACTAACTCTTCTTCTGTTTCATCCTAAGAAAATCCTCCCCATTGGAAAATATTATAAAACTTTATAAGAAACAAAGTTTTGTTAATTAATGGAAATTATTGCCATTTTCTTGACCTAACTAGGATTACCAATAACTAACAAGATGCAGGTTTCGATAGGCCTTCAACTTCTTTTTCATTAAGAAATTATTTTCTCAAGAGGGCTCTGAGATGTTTAAAGAACGTCAAGAGAGAATGATCATCTGTTGAAGTTTAGTAGATATAATGAAATGCTGGAAATTTTCATCGTTTTAATCATTCAGTATCGATACTCTCATTGTGATGTCTGAGAGCCTAGAACTATGATGTAACAAACTAGGTATCTGTTAATGAGAAATATGTATCGCATTTTCAATTTATCATGCATTAGTTGAATATCTTTTATTGTCACGAATGTAATGACGCATTTCTATAATACATGGTGCTGCCTCAATTTTGCAAGTGATAAAGTAGCGGCTTTATGGTATGCCATATGATAACACATGGATCAATAAGTCCCGAGACTAACAATGAAAACAACATTTTTTTTGCAAAATTTTTTTTTATTCATCAACATAATCACCTTTTAGGGTGATACAATGGTTCCAACGCTTTTCCAATTTTTCAATACCATGTTTATAAAAAAATTTATCTAGCAATCGCGGCACCCACTTGGAAAAAACCTTTTTCATGCTCAATTTTTCATGAAGGATAGTAAATACACTTCCATATGATATCTGTGTCATCTCAGCAATCTCACGGAGCTTCACTTTACGATCTTTCATTATAATTTTTGTCACTTCACTCACATTTTCCGGTGTAACGGCTTCCACAGGTCTACCCGAGCGTTCCGCGTCATTTGTGTCGGTACGACCACGTTTAAACTCGGCAAACCACCGACAAATCGTTGCTTTTGATGGACAAGAGTCCGGGTAACATTTTTCAATCCATTATTTTGCTTGCGTGGTGTTTTTACCCATTAAAAAACAATGTTTTATCAGAACACGAAACTCGTTTTTTTCCATTGTTTAAACAAACTACAAAACGACTTTACTCCAACCTCGATAACTCAGCTGTTTCTGGCCCGATCGACTTAAAATTTTGACACGTTTCAAGCAAAGGTTAGTACTCTAGAAAGACGTAGTTACTGGTTTACTACGAGCGCCATCTATGGGATAGTCTCGGGACTTATTGATCCATGTGTTAGTTGACACGTCTAACTTCGTTTTGAGAAAAAGTATTTGATATCGAATTGAAATTGGAAATGGAAAACCCATAGAGTGCATTTGCTCTGTTACTTCCCTAAAGGGAAGAACTCGTGTTAAGTTTGTGACAGTTATAAAGTTGACGGTGACAGTACTCTATAAGTTTGTCAATGAAATGTTCACGAAATTTCGTGATTTGAATCTCAACAACGCTACTCGGTTAAGGAGGGCCGTGAGATTGACGGCGACATAGTAGGTGTCGATCGAGTCAAACCTGCTATACATGACACAAGAGGTTACCAATGCATTAACCATCCGTCATGCAAGCGTTCACGACCACCTGAGAGAGCTTTGGGTTATTTGGGGATATTTGGGTTCCTCCTGAATTCTAGGAGGTTCACTTGATAGGGCGTATAAATATTTGTGATATGCTCCTTAAACATAAAGAATACAATCCTTCTTTGAAGTGATCATTAACTGATAAGTGGATTGTTTGTTACAATGTGGTATGAAAACGGTCTTGATTCCGACCTCAAGATCAATTCAAACGTTATTGAAAGTCAACGTTCATCAGAGAAATGTTATATAAAGGAATGGAATGGTATATAAAGGAATAGTATTAATAATCACGATAATGAGAAGCTACGCCCAAGTTTGATTATCCGTTAAAAATTATTCGACTCAGATGAGGCTGTGAATACGCATCTTGTAAAATTCTTTGCAGATGATAAAAGCAGATCCTTCTTTGAATCATAAATTGTAAAGCTTACCGAAAATAGCCAAAGGTAATGGGAAAAACGGTCATAATATAATAGATTTGATATTTGTTTCCATATTGATGTAGCGAAAACAATGTGCCGTACAAGCAGTGATATAGGAAAATAGCGCAAGGAATCACAAGCTCTGGAACAAGAATGAAGGTCATAAAGACACAAAGACTACGAACATATGCAAGGAGACAATGAGACTCCATAATAAGAAACGTAAGCGGAAGGAGCATAATAATAACGAACCTAAAAGAAGACTTTGGTAAGATATATAGACAAAATACTCGAAAATAACAGAATGACCTATGAACAACCCTATATTAATCTGTATTTATTCACTATTAATGCTTGTAAGAAAGAACAATCAATTATATTCTATTTACTCCACCTAACTGTTAGTAGAATTGTTGGTAGATATCTTAGAAGCTGCGAAACATGTCTTTAAAGCTTCGTGTTTTGGATTTTATCTTAGTTGTGCAATATTCATTTTTCATCAAGTCCCATTAACCGATCAGAAATAAGTTCACGATTTTTTCCTATTAAATGCGAAGAAAACACATTTAATCGATTTATGTGAAAGTATAAATTTAAATAATCTAATAGTGTAAAACGGTTTCATAGAAAATGGGTGTGTTTTATTGTAAAGAATTTTTATATTATTATAATAGTAAATTAAATAACGCAAAGCATCATCGATTAATTTTAAAACGTTGTCTATCTAATTTATTATCTCCAATATTTAGGTCTCTGATACAAGGTTGATTATTTACATTTGCGCATATATTTACACTTTGAATTGTCTTTTTTTTCCGACCTTCATAAAAGGGTTAATTACCGTTTTGTATTAAGCGCAAACGTTATTTACCGTCCATCAAAACTAACCCAAATATTTTGATTGTTGTGAAATCAATACCTTTTCTGATCTGGTTAATGTATTAATTGAACACAATACCATGTCTGTAATGTGATTGGCTTTTTAAAATTGTGCCTGACGTTTTTTCTATTTTTTATAAGTAATATAGATTATTTTCAAGGTCTACTGCGTAAATGTACTACATTTTTACTAGTAATGTTTTTATCATGTTATTACTTTGTTTTCAATTTAATTCTTATTTATTAAAACCCTAACAATAAAAGCTTTTTCTGGATAATGCGTGATTTAAAAGAGCAGAAACGTATTTCTTCTAACAAATTTAATAGTTATAGTTTAAAAATTTCAAAAACTGAATATTGAATTTTATATTCACAAAATTCACATGTAACGGAATCAAATTCCTTAATAATAATGTTAATCTTTAATGGCCAACAAGATATCTTCAATTACAGGACATAAATACAGTAATTGTACTATTAGATATCGCAAATGAAATCAAAATTATAATTTACTATAAAAAAAGAAATAGAAAGGTAGACACCAAAAATTAAAAAATTAATATAAAATAAAAGTAAAGCAGAGTAATATAAATAAAGTTGCTAGTTTAATAAATAACCAAAAAATATCTTCGGAAAGGTGAAACAGATACAATTGAAACTTGTGTTAAGCTTCGGCATATGTAAAAAAATTTATAGCTCAAAGAGCAGGTAGCCAATCTTATTAGTTAGCAATTTCAATAAGAAAGTAGCATATTGATGAATCCTTTCTGTTCGAGAGCAAAGGAATGTGGTAATGTTACACAAATCCTCCTAATTTGTACCAACTGGCAGATAAAATACATCAATGTTTAATGACAAATATTTCAACAACTGCATAATCCCTTTTGATGATAACAAAAGCGTAATACAATATCTTAAGTAATTCCATATTTTTAAAATCTTTGGAAATACATATATGGCGTTTTAGAGTCAATCAGATGTGTAAATAATCTCCAATTGTGGTCTAAAAGACAGTTATAAATCAAATAGTGTGTACAGGTCCATGACATTTAAGAATAAAAATGGATAATATTATTTATAGTTCAACAATCGCTTAATCAAGGACTAGAAGAGGAAAAGAAAAAATACATTTACATCAAGATGAGTAAAAAGGGTTTCGAATTAGATTAGAAGTGAATAGAAAAAACTGGAAGTGGTAAATTATGAGAAATGGGTAAAAAATACCTCATCAATCGATTTTCTGTACATCCATTTTCTAATTTAATTATCCAAATGGATGTTCAAAGACAGGAGTGAAAACCTAGCGTAGGAAATTCTAAAATTTAAAAAAGAAAAGAAAATAGTTCAGAGAGTAATAGATGAATGACTAGAATAAGTTAAGGTTGGAATATAAAGTCTCAAGCGACAACTAATGTGTGTCTTATCTGAGATGAGGTAGGCATTAACTGAACTCATCATGCTAGACATCGACTACGCTAAACGTAATTCAGTAGGCTAAATGATCGACGAGAAAAAAGAGAATTAGAAAAGAAGTAAAGAAACAGAATTTGAATGGGTGGTTGAACAAATCGGGTCGAAGAGAAAGATGTCGGGAGGTGTGGAGAGAAGCAGCAAAGCCCTTTTGCAGTTAATATGTGGTGGATACGATAGAAAAACCATAAAAAAGACAACAAAAATTGACATATCTTACACGAAACAAATAGGTTTTTGAAATATACACAGCTCGAATAAATGATCATGTTCAACGAAAAGAAATTACTTACATCGGGTAAAATATCCAGGTTAGGAAAAGAAAGATCCAAAAAGGCAGTATCTGTATCTAAAAATTCTAAAGACGAAAGAAAGATGGGCAAAAACATTTTAAAACTAAAAAAATAAATAAAACTGATAAAAAATTCTTAGACAGCGAAAATACAAACACTTAGTTAAGACATTTTTTTAAAATTTATAATTAACTATAATTATATGACGACCTTGAAGAATGTGAATAACGTCAAAAACACATTCCATATAAAACCAATGAATATATAAATAAATGTAAAAGATTTATATGACTAATTGTAAGTTACCAAAACAAGTATAAGCAAACATGTTTTTAAAAATATATTAGGATTTTTTCTGACAGTTAATAGTGTCGCCAGACAAATAAGTAGACATTTTACCTCTAGACAATCTTCAGTGAAGTTTGAGAATATAAATTTGAATTTTTTGTCTGATGTTAAAGAAGATATTGATCATAAATTATATTATTATTATATTATAATTTACAATAATTTATTTTTCTTTTATTCAACTTGAATGTGCATTCTATTGAAACGTTCAGTTATTTAAATCAGATGGCGGTCATGTAAATACCGTAAATGTATACGCAAAATAACTAATTTTACTATACCTTTGTGGTTTAGATCTTGTAGAACAAACATTCTCCAAAGTTTCACTCGAAAAAAGCCTAGCTGTAAAAGTAATTTGTGAATTAGTTTTCAGACAAAAGTATATTCTATTATTTACCAATATATTAATTTCTGCAATCCATGATTATTAGCTAGGTTTCGATCTCTTTTGTTCCGGAATAATGGGCATTATTGTGCGATATTTCTGATATGGTCATTGTATACTATATGAGATTAAAACCTATTTTGTTCAAGAATTTACTTGCTAATATTTCTTACTAATGCAGTACCGATTATAAAGCGATATAGATTTAAACTCCACAATGTTGGTTCAGAAATTCCATCATGGAATCAGTTAAACATTTGAAAATGAACTCACAACTAGTGTTAACATTTAAACTTTGTTCGACAATGAATTGAATTTTTAAAGACTTTACTAGAAAAAGATCGAAGTTAAATTAGAAGAACACAATTTGTAAGTTTTCTAGATTAAATGTGTGATGTTAGTAGATAGTAATCGATATTGTACATTAATTGTAGAACACATCAGTGGTTAAGATATAAGACTACTTGAAATCGCCATAAGATCTATTTTACCGCGACATTTTCAGATTTATTGTGGCCCTCATGTCTCTTTCGAACCTTTTGGCATCCTTATATATGCATGTTGAAGTTGGTCTTGATTACGGCTCTTTTAGTCTCTATTTAATCTTGGTCTTATTTAACCAACTTGCATTTTAGCATTAGAAATTTCAGATTGCTTAGATGATTGGGTCTCCCCGTCGGTCATCAGATCCACTTCCTTTACGGTGTTGACTGACAGCTATACGTATATTTATTTGTACAACTAACTTTGATTCATCCTTGCAGTCTTGGTTCGTTTTTCCTTTTGAGGAATCTTGCCTTAGAGCTTTAGAATTTTTTTTGGACTTTGTTCTGTACTTTTTCTAAAGCCAAGTACAAGAAGTATCCGACTGGCGCCACCAGGGGTACGTTAACTATTGCATTTCCTTGCAGCCAGGTATCTCTCGGCGTGTTACCTTACACCTTAGTGTGGTCTTAGTTCGAATTTCTCAAGAGCGTTGTTTCTCGCACTAGCACATGAAGGTATCTTGATACTCAAATAAATATAAAACTCCCGAGTATGCTAGTCCACTCCATCCATAGAGATATTTGATTACAAATTGGTGAAACAGCTAATGAGTACTGTCAATATATTTCACAGATAACCTTATAAACGGAAAAGAATCTTTTCTATTAGATGGTAATTAAAAGATCACCACATATAGAAACTTAACGATTTAAATTACGAAATGTACGTTCTTCACCAGGCTCATTTTCAGATTAGCATCCCTAACATCTAGACATTTTATGAATGGAAAAAGATTCTTAATCATTTTTATATTCATTATATTATATTCTATTTTGCATTATTTATCTAGAATTCGTGACTTAGAAGTAATAAAAAAAATAATTTATTCCTTCATTAGTTTCCTTATTAGGTAAATGTTTTGGAATCTAGTTAAGAAAGAAGAATCGTAGGGTCGAAACATTTAAAAAATGATCATGTGAAATTAGTCGTTCGTTGCAAAAACTTAAAAAATTAAAAGTTATCTAAAGAAATAATGTCCTATACATTACTGATGCACATTGTCTGTGTAGATATGCATATGACAAAGTTGGAAGATTTCGAATAAAAATATATTTTTGTGTGTTACAAATATGGTTCCATTACTAACAAGTTGTTCTGGGCGTGTTTAGTTTTTGCTTCTCCTTTTTTCATGCTTTAACTGAATTGACCTCTTTACTTACTCCTACTCATTTTAAGAAATAAAACAATGTGTTTTATATTTATTGATCTTTTTATTAGAAAAAATATTCGCTTTGAACAGGTATAGAAAGTTCCTCTGCAAAAATATAAATAAGTACAACGAGATTATCATATTTTGCTTGTTCATTTAGTCAACAAATTTTCGAATTTAATATAAACAACTTTATTAATTTGTTTAATAATTACCTTCTTCTTGGATATTATAAAATATAAATGATTAAAATCAGTCTGTAATGTTAATCTACTGATATGTCGTAATATTGTATTTAAACGATTATTTACACCTACCGACAATACAATTATGCCTATCACTAAAGGATTGTCGATTAGAATAAAAAATCGCTTGCAACTTTACCTATATTACAAGGCATATAACGAAGGTCACGTTACAAGGACATTCTTATTTACAACTAATGAACATATAAATACATGAGCAATCAATATAAAATGATTTACCTATTGAGAATTGTATTCAAAGTTGACATTGTATGGTGCGTTATAATAATTAATAGAGGGTTTTAGATTGTTTATTGGGGTCAAAGTTAAGTTTATGTTTTTTACATGGAGGCGTGTATTACTCAAAATGATCTTTCAATATTTCCACGTCAATCTCTTCGTCACATATTGAAAGCCCCATGATTATAAATTACTAGTGACCGACCTTCAAAGTGCTTGGATATATTAAATCATTTCTGGCGGTCTTTTATTTTCATTTCGGTCGTGTTTATTTATATATGGTGTGCAGGCATATTAATATGGTCAACCTTGGAAAACGGGTTAAAAATATTAAGACGTCTGACATTATCGAACTTACGCAAATAGAGTTTAATCAATCTTCCTGTTGTGTGCTAATATTTTATAGTAGATTTGTCTTTCGGACAATAAAATCTCGAATTACACATGATATGAATCGAACGTATTTTCAATTTTAATCACGATATCGTGATAATTATTCGAAAGTTTAAATTCATAGCCGGTAGTGACGATCGCTAAGAAGAAGGTCTTTTGCATCATCCGCATTCGTTTTTTATTTTTACGCAAGATGATAAAGATTTGGAATGTAATTGCATATTAAGAGTGCATTATGTATGAAAATATTTGTCTGTAATAAGAATAATTTCTCACAGTCATTGTTCAATGATACACTTCCTTTTAAGCTTCCGCGTATGTTACATATTTAAAATGCATTAGCTATGAGAATGAGTTGAAAAGTCCATGGACTGATGATTAAGTGATGGGTTTTAGACTGTTTTTGTGGTGCGCCGCAAGTTGGCTCTCCATCAATGTGACTTGTGACGTCTGTTTAAATAAAAGCGTCCCGGAGTTTTTGACGATATGGATATGTATTGAAATTTGTGATGTTAGTAAGTACTTTTTCTTGAATGAGCAAAGAGCGACATATATTCATAATGAGATAAAGGATCTTGTGAAGAACTTGATTCCTGTATTTTTCACTATTAATAAATGGGCTTGTGGGTTCAAATATGGTCGGATAACCGCCAACTATACTGAAAACTTTTGAAAAAGTACTTGTTATGGAGTTAAAAGACCGTTATTTAAAAACATCTGAGAGAGCGAAGGCTGTAAATATATTAAAAAAAGGCGTACCATTTAAATGAAGAGTTGCTTATTATAAAGCTATCTAGGACGTGGGTGCCGTGACTGTCTTGTTAATAAAAAAAGGTACGTGTTTAGAGCGCTTTCAACAAAGCCAAGGTAGATTTTATGTGCGGATTTATTATCACAGATATAACTTGGTTTTATCATTATACGCCCGAAACAAAACAATAAACTGAACAGTGGCGGCACAGTGGTTCTCCTCTCCCAAAGAAAGCGGCAGCTGTTGCATCTACACGAAAGGTAATGGCTTTTACTTTTTTGGGATTCAAAGACAGCTTTCCAAAAGACTAAACCAGTATAAACGCATATTACGCTAGTCTTTTAGATAAATTAAAGCAAAAATAATTGAAAATTGTCCTGATTCATCTTCCATCAAAAACTAATAGATTAGTATTTGCCGAATTGAGTAGCATTGGATTACCATATTTTTCCACGCTTCGAAAAATATTTTGCAGGCTAGAAATTTTGAATAGGCTTCTCTGTTAAAGCTGCTCTTATTTTAACAAACTTTTAAATTCTAAATTTTATCAAGCCATAAAGGGTCAATGCGAGTCCAAGTGTATCGAGGATACACTTCAATTTCTAACCGCAAAGTTTATTTTCATTCTACAGACTCGCCACGTTGTATATGCTTTCGAGGTAAGTAGAGACATATTGAACAATAGTGAGGAAATGATGAAACCAATGAACAGCTGTTATCACTAGTAGGATTTTAGGAAAGAACTTCTGTTATTACCTGTCGCGCTGGTAACTACAGAAGTTGTAAGAAAATTTAACATATGCATGCAAACTATTAACGACAATGGAAAGACAAAAGAGTAGACTGAATGGTATAGAAATAAGATTCCTAAAAGAAGTAGAAGAAAAAATAAAAAGATTGGATCCGGAATAAAACGAGACAAATTGAGTATCGTACCGCTAGAAAGTATTGTATCCATAGAAACGATAACAGACCAGGAATAATTGAGATGACTGACACATATGTCTGCAATAGAGAATGATAGATATGTGGAGTAGATATTTGAAGAAAGAGGAAGACCCAAAAGCACTTGACAGGAAGAAGTTCGATTTATAACAAAGCACGCAGGAGTGAATTAACAGGGAAAGACTGGAAACTGGAGAGAGTTTACCATGTGCCGTAGAAAACAAAAAAATTGTTGAAGAAAAATCCGAGAAACTCACTTCTAACTAGCATTTTTCTGCAAACTAGAAATATGCAAATAAATATATTCTCGAGCAATGGCATACACTGATATCCAGAAGAAGAAGACGTATTATTTTTCTTTTTAACATTTGTTATTAAGAAATTCATTGTTATAAGGTTTTGTATCAGTACTTACATTGACATTAAAATACAGTAATATCTTGTGAAGCGACTTGATTAAAATGAATATTCTACAAGATAATAGGTAACAGTACCATATATAGACCATGTATGTACTTAAATGTATGTCTACGTACTCATGCCTTCCCTTTAATTTATCTAATCATCACAGAATTGCAGTGCAACGTTTTTTGTATGATCATATAGACATTCTCCTGCTGTTTAGTTTTTTAGATGACATTACCAAATTCAATATTACTATTTTTGTTTTGTGTTTCTTCAACTTCAGAAAAAATTCGAATTTGATCTTTCTTTTATTTAATTGTCTAGAAGTCATACTTTATTTTTTTAACACAAACTATAATGTAGAGAACATGTAGAATTGCAAGACAGATTTACAACGACGTATACAGCCGTGTATATTCAATTCGAAACAGATTTTATGAATTAGGGGAATGCTACAAAATTTCAAAATTCGTTTAAAAAATTTCGAGTAGCGAAGAATTTTGTCTTAACGAAAGTTTGAATTACGGAATAAAAATAGTACGTAAAATAAATTGCTACGTCTCTGCTACAAAAGAATCCGGTTTATGCAAAAGATTCGTGTTGTATACATATATTTAATTTATAATTTATATTAAATAAATAATAATAATTAATAAATTAATACATAATCTTATGTGTAAAAAAATGGGGACATTATAACGTATAAGAGAACAGCGCCTTGTGTAATTAAAGAAATTTGTTGATCAAAAAATATCTAGTAGTATTTTTTGCAGTGTTATGTGAAAATTAAATCAGGATGGGAAAATTTATATCTAGTTCGAGATATTTTTAATGTCTCTCTTTAATTTACGTTACTTAGCTAAAATCAAAAATTAAAAGTGATAGAGATATTCAATCTTGAAATTAATTTTACATAGAAGAAAATTCGTGTATTAATTATTCGCTTGAAAGTAGGCTCTTTTAAAACATGTATGTATATATTTGGTAAACTGTTATTTTATGACGAGAAGAAGTTTATTTAGGTAATTTCGTAAAGATGAAGTGTTAATAGTGAAGGGCAGACAGAATTCGGAAAAGTACGTCCAGCTGCTGCAACAGGTGAAAGACAAATTTTCCAACGTTATGGCAGGTGGGCGATTTATTTTCAAACAGGATAATGCCAGTATTCACACCGCGCGCATTGTTCGACGCTGGTTTCAAGAACAAGGCATGGAGGTTCTCGATTGGCCATCGCTCTCCCCCGACCTGAACATCATAGAAAATGTTTGGGGAAAAACGTACAATAACCAATAAATTTAGTCAAATTGCTTAACTATATAACATCTAAAATACACTCACCGTAATGTGATTCGGAGATTCAAATATATATTTAAATAACTAAGTGGTAATCATCAGCAGATATTCTAATTAAATCACTAATACAGGTTTTCAGCACTAATCATTGCACGGCCATGTATTAAATATTAAAACAGAATTAAATTAATTGTACTTTTTACTATGTTTGCCTACCTCTGAAAGCATTGAGACACTTGGCCTTTAGCATCGATATGTGAGGGAGGGATTCATTATCATTAAAGTATGTGATTGTGTTAGAAGCAAAATAGTCAAGTAGTACGCGCTTAACAAATCTAAGCATTCAAATGTTATATTATGTCCTGTTTCTAATGTATGTTAGACAAAGCTTTCAATATATTATATTTAATATATGAAATGTATTCTTCATAATAAGTCAATATCAAGAACTTCGTTCGACAGACACAATTTTTACAATTTATTTCGTAAATTACAGGCTTCTATTTTATCTCAATTATATCTTCGGCTTTTCCTAGAAGGGTAAGCACTTTTTTATAATTGCTTGATACAGTAAACAAATAAATTTTTTCTTTGATTTTCAATAAGGCAGGAAATTCATGATAAATAAGCTAAATGCAGAAGCAGTTCGAAACGTATTTTTGACATTAAAGCAGTCGCTGTCTGAACACATGCATTATTCTGTAGAAAAAAAGCACGCTTGATCTTTAAATGAAGCCTTTTGCGTTATATTGTATCATGTAGTCGATCTAAAACAAATGCATAGTATTCGCCTGTTATCGCTTTATCTCTTCGAAGGTAATCGGTAAGAAGAATCCACAGATATTAAAGTCTTTCTATTGCTTCACAAGAGATGCTTCATCAAATTGTTCGAAATATGCATTGGTTTCAGTGATCACGTCCTCATTCGATCTAAGTTTCTTGGCAATAAGACAAGTTTTCAGGTTGCGAAAAAGAAAAAAATATGGGGGGGGGATCTGGTAAATAAACAGGATGTAGATGCAATTCGAAATGTATTTTTGATATTGAAGTAATCAGTATGTGAACACGTACATTATTCTCAAGAAAAAAGCATGCTTCATCTGTAAATGGGGCCTTTTGCGTTGTATTGCATCGTGCAATATAATGCAGTTGATCTAAAAGGAATGCATAGTATTCGTCTTTTATCACTGAAACTTTTCGAAAAGTAATCGATAAGAAGAATCCCCCTGCTGACCCAAAAGACAGTAGCCATAACCTTTCTGTTGAGTGTATACTACATTTAATCACAGATATTATAGTCTTTCCATTCCTTTAGAAAAGAAGCTTTATCAAACTGTTCGAAATATGCGTTGGTTTCAATGGTCACCTTCTCATTCGATCCAAGTTTGTTGCCAATAGGATACGTTTTCGAAAAAGAAAAATTCCGCGGGGCCAAATCTGGTAAATAAGCTGGCTACAAAAGCAGTTCGAAACGTATTTTTGCCACTGAAGCAGTCAATGTGTGAACACATGTATTATTCTGAAGAACAAAAGCTCGGTTCATCTTTAGATGGGGCCTTTTGCTTCATATTGTATCGTGCAGTTGATCTAAAAGGAATGCATAGTATTCGTCTATTATCGCTTTTTCTTTTCGCGGGTAATCGATAAAAAGGATCAAACTGCTGTCCCAAAGGGCAGTAGCTATAACCGTTCTGTTCGAATGTATGGTCTTTGACTTATTCTAAGCATTTGCGCCAGCCTTAGCCGATTGTTTCGATTGTTACTTCATATCTGGTGTATAATGGTGTATCCAGGTTTCATCAACTCTTCAATATAAATCAACAAATGGGGCACCCATTTATTCAAAATTTTTTCATAGCTGATTAATTGTGCAAAATCAAAACCACTGATCTATGTGAAATATGTAAAGTAGAGCCTCTGCTGCTTTTCTAGTCCTAGTCGATGGGTATTAGTTCCCGTAAGCAGTCTCCATCTTAACTTAGATTTTATACTTCATTTTCTTTATAGTAAGAACTTAATCACTGATTGATACTCCACTTTTTCCAAGTATCAAAACCAGCTAAAAACTCATTTTCTATTCCAATAATAAGGGTTGAAGAGTTGACGAGTTGAAAAGCAATTAAGATTTCTTATTACTACTTCCCCTTTTCGTCATTTGACCCGCCCTCATTTTTAGAACCTTAATATAGTTTTATGTCTATTAATTACTTCCACCAAGCATTATTTTCATATACATTTACTAAATAAACACGTATTTTTTCAACATAGACCAATCGAAAAAACAGAATTAGTGTTTTACAGCTGAAAGGCTATTTCAATATGAATTCTAAATAGAATTTCCGAGTTTAAAATATTATTTTCACTTACAAATTAATTCGTAAAGTAATTGATTCAGGTCAACTGTGGCACGATAATTATTATAAATTACTGGATTTTTTTCCTTGTTCTAGATGTCAATAAATACTGTTGCAAAAGAAATAATAACATTCCTAGTAAATACTTATAAATATGGCGATTATTATACAACTGATGGTTACAATTCTAAAGCGTGACACAGATATCATTTCATAATTGATTTATACATTCACGATATGATGCCGTGTTGTATTTATTGGGTTTTTATTTTGTAATCATAAAAAATTGACATACTATTATATGCTTCATCAAATTTATATAATTATGACGGAAAAATTTTTTTTGTCTTTTTACCTATTACTAATTAAAATACACGTAACCTCCACATAATATTTAATTAACGCTTGATTTTACACTTGATAGTACACATATAAATTTAGATCAGAGCAATATCAAATGCGAAAGAATACCTTGAATTATTTATAAAATGTCCATAATGTTCAACGTAACCATTATATTGTATTTTGCATATATCTAATCCTTTTTCTATCGTGTACTTAAATTGTTTTTTTTTTATAGGAATCGAATAAATCTAAGACAATCTTCGTTATGTTATAAATATTTTCAACGAGAATTTTCTTTATTTAGTTAACACGTAGCCTATCACAAACTAAGGCTCCTTTCCAAAAACATCATTAAAATATTTGAGCACTACATTTAATTTTGTTTTTATTATATTTAATTTCTAATTACGATTACGTCGTGAATATTATTGTATGTGAAAAAAAATAAAGTTTGTATTTTCTTTGACATACATAGTGTGTCTACAGAGTGTCTGAACTTTTTTAAAATAAAAGCAAAAGCTTACTATTTTGGTAAAATTAATTTATATTGGGTTGGCAACTAAGTACTTTCGGTTTTGTAGTATAAAATAAAACACTTTCTTTTTAAACAAAGGATAGTTTTTAATCAATTATATATTTTCCATTTTGCTCAATGACCTTTTGCCATCTTTCTTTCAGCTGCATGATTCCGCGCTCATAAAATTTCTGGTCCTTATCAGCAAAAAACCAAGTGCGAGTGAAGGTCATCGTCATTTGTGAAAGTTTTACCATTCAAAGAATTCTGCAAACTTCGAAATAAATGGTAATCAGATGGTGCTAGATCAGGGCTGTATGAGGGATGTGGCATCACTTCCCAGCCAAGCTCCAATAGTTTCCCACGAGTTGCCAAAGATGTGTAAGGCCTTGCATTATCTTGGTGGAAAACTACACCTTTCCGATTTGACAATTCTGGCCGTTTTTCTTTGATTGCTTCACCCAGTTTTATTAATTGTTGACAGTAAACATCAGAATTGATCGTTTGGTTCTTTGGAAGCAGCTCAAAAAACACAACACCTTTGTAATCCCACCAAACTGACAGCATGATCTCTTTTGGATGCAATCCAGCTTTCGATGTGGTTTGAGCTGGTTTATAGTGTTTGCTTCATGATGGTTTTCGAACTATGTTACTGTACAGGACCCATTTTTCATCACCAGTGATGATTCTTTTTAAGAAAGGGTCGGTTTCATTTCGTCTAAGGTGCATATCGCAAAAGTTGATTCTTTGTGTTAAATGAATTTCTTTCAATTCGTGAGGTACCAAAATATCAAGCTTCTTAACTAGCCCAAGACATTTTAAATGTTTTTCAATTGTTGTGTGCGATACATGTAGCCTCTCCGCAACCTCTCGAACAGTTACATGACGATCCTCTTCAATTATGACTTTGATTTGGTCATTATCAACTTCAGTAGGCCGACCAGAACGTTGCTCATCTTTGAGGGAAAAATCTCCAGAACGGAATTTTTTATACCAATTCTGACACGTGCGCTCTGTTAAGCAATTAGCACCATAAACTTCACATATCTTTTTGTGAGCCGCAGCAGCTTTCTTTCCTTTACGGAAATAAACTAGTAAAATATGTCGAAAATGTTCGTTTCTGCACTCCATTTAAAATTAACCCACAACTAATATCTTTAATAAAAATCACGCACTACTTGCTTCTGAAGTTATGCCAATGTGACTAGTATCACGCGACAAACGGTAAAGTACAATACTAACATACGTTATACAAAAAATAAAGCAACGCTGTCTATCAGTAAAAACCGAAAGTACTTAGTTGCCAACCCAATATTATTCAAAGTAGTTGCCTTCAGTTTCAGTACAACGTTTTGCACGGTCAATTAGCATGTCGAATAAATTTCTAAGTTCGTCTTTAGAGATGTCCGTCAAGATCGCTGTTACTGCCTTTTTATTGACTTCTACGTCGGCATAATGCTATACGCGATAAACACGCATCACCATGCACTTGTTTCATGATACTAAACGTTTCAGTATTTACCGAGTTTAAAACAGAACTTGATATTTGCTCTTTGTGCAAAATTCATTTTCGACCAATGCCAAATACACAGTGTTACTTTATGCGCAATTTCTGTGCTTCTAATGATGCAAATGTTATGATATTTTGGCATAACATTGGTGAAAGATCTGCCTTACCGACGCATATTTTTTCTTAATAGATAGCTCCACTAAGAATTACTATTTTAAAAAAGTTTCGTTTTCTCTACGACAGACCGTGTACAATAATAATACTCACTACCTATAAAACATACTAGCAATATAGCTATTGACAAGAACCCACCTTACTTACTTTACTAATTATTTACTAGAACAAAAAAGTTTGAAAATAGCCCAAATTGATTACACGCATATGAATGCACACAACGCATCGCTGATCTATTGCCTAGCTTCATCGTACCGCAATGAATGTATTTAATGGATCTGTTTAAATGAGAGTGTGCCAGTCTTGCATTTATAAATTATAACTTTTAAGCTATGGTACTTATTGTTATTTTCTTACTTAGTGTTACTTATATTATTTTATTTGAACTACCTCTTTATTTAGAAAACTTATTATAAATAATTAACAATAATTATCATCGAATTCGGTGCTCCGCCTATGGCACTACATCTTAATCGTTAGTTACTACAAAGCTAACTACCTAAATCTAAACTACTCTTATCTAAAGCTCTAAATGGAGCCTAACCCGCGTCCTAATTAATTATTATTCACAATTCCGCTCCTACCCTGCGAAAGTAGTCCGCTCTTTATAAACCTCATTCACTAAAATGTCCAATATTCATTTACATACATCCCTTCAGATCGAGAGGTCGATGAATTGTTCTATTTGAACTACCACAAAGCGGCGAAGGTGACGATTCTGGTGTAAAGTAGAAACCGGAGTCTCTACCCATGTTTGATAAGGTCGTATATATTTTATGAAGTAAAATGTACCACATTAATAATAGTAATAAAACGACCTAAAAGAAGCTAAAATTAATAAGACAGTACTTATTAATATTAGCGAAAACATGAATGCCTTACATATGCCAACGATCTTGTGGTTTTATCGAAGAGCGAAAAAAATTAAATGGAATAACGAAGAGGCTGTAAAAGAAACAAAAACAAGACGAATATATATAAATGAGGAAAAAATAAATAATATAGAGTGAATTGGCAAAAAAATTCAGAAAAAAGAGATACTTAGAATGAATCTACAAATTTTAAAAGGTTAAAAAGTAAAATTTTAAAAGCGGTTTACGTACCTGGGAACCAAATTTGTAAGAACATCAGATGTAAAGACGAAAATCACTACAGTTGATGCAAAAGCCTTTCCAGGAGGGCGAAGATAAGGGTACACAAAACAGTAACAAGGCCGATAGTCACACATACAAGCGAAAGATGGAGTTTGAACCGAACAGAACAAGTGTAATTGAAAGTATGGTAAAGAAAGAAAGGTGTTGACAAAGATATTTGTTTTAGACGAACGAATCAAGAGTTTAAAAAATTGTATAAGG
Organism: Dermolepida albohirtum; assembly: GCA_031893035.1. Classification (NCBI taxonomy): domain Eukaryota; kingdom Metazoa; phylum Arthropoda; class Insecta; order Coleoptera; family Scarabaeidae; genus Dermolepida; species Dermolepida albohirtum. The sequence goes on from JAVIWB010003680.1 coordinate 285,567, forward strand.
GAATAAACATAGCGATCATCGTGGGAACTCAAAAGATCACGCTGGATGGGACAGAGAGAAGGAATGTTGGAGGAAAGGATACCGAAACCGATGGTACATGTAAGAAGATGAAGAAAGAAAAAGGAGACTTTTGGTCTCCTTCTTCTTTTTTGTTGTTGGAAACAGAGATTAGAACAATATAGAGGAGCTGAAAATTGCGTGATGAACAGAGAAAACAGAACAGGAAAAAATGAAAAAATATAACCAGTTAACCCTTGGGCATACTAGGACCTAAACTGTATACAAAAATCTTGTAACTTCACATTATTAACTAACAGCAAAGTAATAATATGGATATATATGTAATATAAAATTATATAGTTATATTTCTGTATATGATAGTTTCTTTATACGAAGACGAGTGCACAGTTAAGAAAGGGCTTTCTTCGTCTTGAATTACGGACTGGAACTGCGTCCTCGATAGTTCTGCTGCCAAACTTGTCATCTCTACTTACATGAGACATCTTCAGGACTTAACTACTGCTACTGCTTTCGTTTTTGCACTAAAACTGACGTAAGTATATTACTGGGGAAGGGTTTATATAGAGATATTGTTGGTCACGATCAATGAAGTGTTACAGTTACTGATGAGTTGTTTGAAAATACAGGGTTGTTAGGTATTGTGTAGGAGGTAGGCGTCATCATGGTTTGGTTATTAGGGTATTTTTCGGCTATAGTAATGACTAGTTCAGGACAGGATTTTGCTAAAATCAATTTGGATATGGTGCCCAGCTTCAAGCCTATACTCAGCAAGTGCAGAACCAACTACGCCCACTAGCCTAGTACAACGCTCATACTCTGAAACACGAGTGCAGACAGACCGCTTTGTTTCACCACAATACACAATACACATACACTGCCGCACGAGCAAGGAATCCTGTACGTACTAGATGCTTCTAGAGACTTATGATCTTTTAATGAAAATGGATCTGAAAGTTTCGAATGGGATTTAAAGATGGTTTTAATGTCGTTTCTGAGAAGCATTCTGCTGATTTGGTCAGTGATGACTTTTATATCGAGCAGATGAACTTTAGAGATAAGGAATGAGGTATGTTGAGTATTGTGTGTAGAACTCTAGAGTTAAGACGTCGGTCTAGGGTTTGTTGAATATTATATATGGAAAAATTATTGTTTATTATGGTATTGGCGACACGATTTAGTTCTTGGGGTAGACAATACTGGTCATACATGTCGAAAGCACTTTGAAGTAAGGAGCTGATAAGGCCTTATTTTTGAGCGGGATGATGATGGAAAAGGGCGTTTAAATAACTATTAGAGTGTATGGATTTGCAGAAAACTGAATATCTCAATGAACCAACTAGACGATGATTCATCAAGAAGTCTAGAAAAGGAAGGGAACCTTCTGATTCAACCTCCATAGTAAAAATGTAATTGTGCTGTGAATTTAGGAAAATAAAGAAATTATTCATGGAATCCCGACCATGCGGCCAAATAACGAAGGTGTCATCTATGTATCTGAACCAACATTTCTGTTTTAGCTTACAACAGTATAGGATTTCTCATTCGAATGTCTAGAGAAGAGGCCCCATGGGTGCATCCGAAACCTGTCCGTAGTAGCTGCCACGGAACTGGAAATACGTAGAAGTTAAGCAAGTTTTTACCAGATCGGCCAACAAAATCATCGGCTTAGTTATCAGAGAATGGATTTTGCTGGATTATTTGTGCGATGTCGGATATATGAACTTTGGTAAATAGTGATTTGACGTCAAAACTAACTAATAGTTCCTAAGGATCTACCGTCAGGTTATTCAATCTTTGGATAAAATATTTGAAGTTTTAAATTAAGGAATCACTGTTGTCGGTGTATAGTTTAAGAATGCTGGAAATATATTTAGATGGTTTATATTTGGGACCGTTTATACTACAGTGATGGAACAATGTTAGGTTTGTGAATTTTAGAGAAACCGTACGGTTTACGGGTTTTGGGGTCCCTGGGTAATAAGGCTTTTTGAGAATAGAAGACGTTGAAATATGGATAATGACTATGGAACTCTATATGCCCAATTATGAAAAAGTTATTTGCCTTAATGCCTATTAATTTATATATTTTGTAATAAATACTTTCCTTTTTAATAGTTTCATTATAACAATTTTCTATTCTTGCCGGAAATGAATTCATGGAATGTCGCCTTTAAATATGAAGACGGAAAAATTCGTATAATATACCATATATTACAAAATGGTATTACTTTCTCGTTTCCGCTACATATTTACACGAGAAAAATGTAGCTATTACATAAATCGATATGCCGGCTACGTTGTTACATACTATAGATCTTCCGATAGAAAGTAATAATAAAATAACGAAATTAGTAATTAATACTTTATTATTTTTTTTATAAACGTTAAAGAGAAATAATTTTAAATTTCCATAGTCTTAATATTAATTAAATTTTCTAATAATCAAATTGTAATGAATATGTTCGTACATACACACGTATTTCAATATCATCTCATCTAATTTGCATTGCTAACTAGTCCTTCATAATATCTATTATGGACGTGATATTAATGCAAAATATATTTTATAATTTTCTAAATAATAAACCTCAGAACGTGATGTGACAGTGTATTTCTTTAGACATTTTGTAAGACAATGCTAATATAGGACACACAATACAGAAATGATATGTCGAAATACAATTGTGGCAATTATATTGATAGCTTTAATAAGTGTTATACGTTAAAAAAGAAAACGTGTGTACTTGTTTTAGTCTCAATAGCTTATCTGATAAAAATGCATCGTCATTATCCTTTTTATTTTTTTCTATAAAAAGTGAGAGCTTATTGAGCAATTGAGTAGGTAGTTACATGAATATGAAATTATATGACGTACTAACCATATCTTGAATGTGAAGGTTCACTTCTTTTCCTTATTAAACATAATCTCACGATCAGATAAAATTCAAAACATTTTAGCATAACCTTTATGATGTTTATCTATATAGGTCAATGTTAAATTTATGTTCACCTTAACCATCGATTTTAAGAGCCTAATATGATTTTAGTGTTTTTCCAGTATATCGGTTGTATTGATTACTTAATGTAATATAAGTATGTAATAGTATTTAAAGTTCTTGTTTTCTTTCATCGCATAGTATATACAATATCTCGGATATACTATTGAATACAGAAGAGGACATCAGGAATTCAGTATAAAATTAGAATTAGTTTTTTAATAGATTTATAAATAGATAACGAAAGATTGGATTACGAGAAAAGGGCTTTTGTTGCAGCATATTAATTTTAAATATTTTATACAAAGGGTACTAGGAAAGTTTTGTAATACAGCTTTGTTTATTTAATTTCTTCAAAGTAATTTCCTCTACACTCAATACACCTCTCCATCGTCCAAAACCAATCTTTAAACTAGTTCTGTCAAGCTTCACTAGGAAGTAAAGCACACTCGTTGCCCAAACCCGCAGAAGGTCCTCATCACTGGAAAACTGCCTTCCTTTTAGCTTCATTTTCACATACGGGAACAGTGCAAAGTCGCAGGAAGCAAGATCTGGACTGTAGGGAGGGTGATCGAGAAGTTTCAATCCTGTCGTGGTCAAATATTCGGTGCAGGCTTTGGCGCGGTGAGCTGGAGCATTATCGTGATGGAGAAACCAGGTGTCCATTCTTGACTTTTGCCGCAGGTTCTTCATAGATCTAATGTCTTTACGTAGGCACTGTTCAGTGTACCACTTAGCTGTGACTGTCTTCTGTGTGCCCAAAATGACGCGTTCCACAATTCCGCTAGATTTGAAAAATACAGCTGTCACTTTCTTCGTTACAGATCGGGATTTTCTGACAACTACGGGTGTGTCCTCACCATCAAAGACCCAAACTTTGTTTTGAGCTTTGGTCGGCACATCGTAATAGTACAGCCAAGTCTCGTCACCTATCACGATGTTGTTCACATACCGAGATTGTCCCTTATTAAACTTTTTTAGCATCTCCCGGCACCAAGTCACACGTCGCGTCATCTGCTCTTCAGTCAGTCGATGCGGCACTCAGAGAGAACAAAGTTTCTTCACGTGCAAATGATCATGCAGAATCGAACGAATTGCTGGTGCATTTAGGCCTGAAGTACCCTCTATCTGTAGGTAGGTCACTCGCCTGTCCTCAAATCAAGCATTTTCCTCACAATAGTAACGTTTTCCTCCATAACTGACGTTCGTGGCCTTCCCGGCCTCTCAGGATCCTCCACAGTTAAATTTCCCCTTTGGAATTCTCTATACCACCTGAATATCGTTGTGCGATGTGGACAAACATCACCTAGTGCAAAAGTCATTTCTTCGAAACACTGGCCTATGTTTAAACCACGCACGAAGTTATAACGCAAAACTGCCCTTAGCTCATTTCGTGACCACAATGCGATCGCAAGCACTTTACAGTCTCACTGCTAGCTAATGAATAACTGAGCCCATCGACATGGCGCGGGGCTACTATGCACGTATGAACATGTCTCAACATGCAGCAACAAGCAGCTTCCTACGATTCATTGTTGCGTAATATTACAAAACTTTCCTAGTACCCTTTGTATTAGTCGAAATTTATTGTTGAAATATTAATAAGTTACTAACAGGACATGTAGACGTATAGATTTATAGTCTTTCTTTTGTTTCCTATTCGCTGTTTGTTTTTCGTTCAACTTCTGCTTTTTATTCTAAAATCTACAGTGGCTCCACTATTTCTCAGTCGTCTTTCTTTCGACTTCTAACTTGTATTATCCGTGCTGGAGTTTTAACTATTCTCTCGCAAGATGATCATTTTACGCAGCTAGTCTTCCATTTTGGGGACAATTACATCTAATATGCACTTGTTTTTGTTTTGTATATTTGCTTTGAGTGCAGTAAACTATTATTATATGATCCTGCAACTGTAAATTTTTTTCTCTGGCTTTACTGAACTTATTGTTTTTCTAAATTTCGTAATTTCCATTATTCTGTTAGTTTCAATAAGATTTTATATTCTTCTAATTATTATTTAGGTTTTACAAAGATTGGTCTTTAGAAGTTTAATAACCTTATTTTCGAATATTTTGACACGCGTTTTAGAATTTTATTTAATACTCCTGTTATTCGTTATATTACTTTTTGCCTTCTATTGCTATAATAAAATGTTCTTTTAGAACGTGATCTTATTTTTCGTCTCATAAATTTATATTCTTATGATTAATTATGAATTCCATCTCTGATTTTGTTTTTGTCATTTCTTGCAACTTCTCGATACTTCTTGTAACAAAATTATATCGTATGCATAATCAAGTCATTAATGACCTTTACTTAGAACTGTCTTTCTCCTTTTTAATTTAATGTTCCTATTTTTTCTAGAGATATATTAAATAGAAACATCAATAATATGCACTTTTGAAGTTTAAGAGTAAATATGCATATTACAACCTTGTACTCTAGGTATTTTGTAGTTTTTATACATATGAATTGACCTGTTGCCAAACTTCCCTTTCGGTGTCCAATCTTTGCTATTTTCCCAGCAATTCTTCTGCGTAATCTTCTGGTTTTTTTTAAAGAAGAGTTATTACAGTTTTATACCTTATTCCCAGTAATTCTATATCTAAATAGTTTTCACATTATCCTAAGCGTTTTTCGTAAACTTGGTTATAATATGTAAAAAATTCCACACTTGTGCAATTTTTCTATTATCCATAGTTTGTTCTAGCAATAGGAGTCACGTCTAATTTTTATGATTAGTGCGATTAGCTTCCTCAGCCCTTGGAATTGTCCATACAATTAATAGGTATTTAGATGTGTAACTTATTCGATAAGAATATATTTTACGATAAAACTGACACTTGCGTGTACCCTATTGTTATTTCGTAAAATGTCTTCTATACTTTTAAGTTCTTAGCTGCAGTTCTGTATTATCTAGAAACTAGAACTCTTATTTCTCATTCTAAGAATTACTTTCTATTTCCTTTTTACAAGGAAGTAGAATGCAACATTTTCTACTTGCTGTTTTTTCAAAATGCATTTATAAACTCAAAATACTTTATGTATTTCGGCAACTAAGTTGTCATCATCAACAGATAATTAAATAGTGTCGCACCTGAAAACCACGGTAAAAACCCGCACGAAACGAATACCGTACACGATCTGTGCCGTCGAATGCCAGTGTGCGTTTCGACTTTCGACGGAACAGATCGCGTACGGAATTTGTTTCGTGCGAATTTTTGCCGTGGATTCCAAGTGCGATACTGTTTAATTATCTACTGATGATGACAACTTAGTAGTCGAAATATGTATACAGAATATGAAATTTAACGTGGAAAGGGGTTATATATCAACCTTAAGTGATCAAATATATGTACTGCAATGCTATAATGTACAATAAAGTCTCTTTTATAAACAAATGCAGTACCTTTCCCTGTAATATAAAACCTTCTTCGCAATAGACTATATTTAGTACATTTCAAAATTAATCTTTTTCTTACCAGAGCGATTGTTAATAATATTGTTAATAAATTACGTTGTAAAACTTTAAATAGTACGTGAAAAGAATTATGGCCAAGAATTCATGTATTTAGCCCCACTGTGTGGCGGTCAATCTAAACCACCGTTTTTTTTAAATTGCTTTCCTTAAATTACGCATAGTAGTTGCGTATGACGGTGCGTTTATGATTTCACCTTTTTTCATATACTCAATTGGAAAATTTCTTTTGAGTCCCGAAACCCTATGGCGATGACTTTTCTGGCAGACGAAGTCAATTTGAGCGGAAGGGGTCTATACCGTTCCTATGCCACTGCATAGGCTCCGGCTTCATAGTGATGAACCCACGTTTTATTTCCAGTAACAGTTTAGTCGAAAATACTTGATGAATTTTTACGACAGAGCTCTAAAAACTTTCTACAGCACTCGATTTATACTTGTTGGGAGTAGCATGATTTTGAGTAAAACTTCTGACTTTTACTTGCAAAGTGATCTTGTCACCTCATTGGTATAAATATTTTTTGTCTAAAGAATTCTGTAAAGATTGGAACAGTTTGTAGCAGATTCTATTTGAGCTACTCCTGCCGTGTCATCAAGCTTCTGTGAGGCTTGGCGTTATCATAATAAAAAACTATATCTCCTCTGTTAATTAATTCTGACAACTTCTGTTTCATAGAATCACTCAATTTGTCTAATTGGTGGCGTTAAAATAAATTAAGTATGAAATTGTTAGGTAAGCTAAAAAACAGTCCTTTTGAAATCCCACCGATTCAGTGTCCGTCCCTAGTAAGTCACAAACGTCAATGTGACGAAGCAAATCTCTTTCTTTGAGAACATGTGGAATTCAAATATTCAGCTTTGATGTGAAATTAAACCGTTTCACATGATCATGAACAGTCGGCGTCGACAAATTTAGAATTTCGTAGCAATTTCTCGTATCGTTATTCGCTAGTTATGATTCAATCAGCACATTTATTTCGTGTCCATGAGTTTCAATCAGCCTTTCAGAACAAAGTTCATCCTTGACATCGAATTTAACAGAACAAAATTTTGCAAATTAGTTTAGCGCTGATGTTCCGTTAAGACTGTCGTCTCTATACATTTCACACAACTATTTTTCTTACTTGGACTGTATTTTCATTTTTCAGCAATAAAAAAAGCAATATATGACATTTTTAAAATCAGATAAAAAAACAAAAAACAGAAATGCAAGAACTTTTCTTTATAAATAAATCTTGAAATGTGAGCTGTCAAAATATATAGTGAGAGTGGGCTTTAGTACAAATTTGGTGGACTAAAAAATACAACTAACTCTCCGAAGACAAAATATAATTACTTTTCTCAACCCAACCAAATATGTATATTGATCCCAAAAATTTTCTAATATAGCTCTATCCCCTTTCACTATTCTTGCTTAAATTTTCTAAATAGGTGAATCCATATATTGTATCTATTGCTTTTTTAATATTGTATAACTTTCCAGATTTAGTTGCATGTAGTTTGTTATTGTATAACATTCATTCTCAGTCCCACTTTGTTATTGTCCACTACATTTTCAATAATCATTTGCATTCATGAAGAGCATTATATATTGCAATGGGATCAATAAATTTTCTTACAGTTATAAGGAATCCAAAAATCGCAACTCAACTTTCTGTAAATTGTCAAATATGGTGCTAATTGCTATTTGCAAATGATTGATTCTGTTACAGAAGTGTCGCCGAAAGCATCACGTATCCTTCTGTTATTACAAAAATTGTGCCAAAGTAGTAAGTCGTAGGCGAAACACAACTGTACAGTACAATGAAACTTTCCAAACTGCTAACTACGGTAATCTCTTCTATCCACGGAAGATGTTTTCCGTGGATAGAAGGTTTTTTAGTGGAAGATGTTTTCCACTAAAAAACCGTGAATATTGAATTCATGAATATCCGGGTACAAAAATTATGTAAATTATAGGAAAATGTACTCGATAAGAACAAAAATGTATAATTATAAGCTTTGAATATATTGTTGTTACCTCTTTACTTAATCAATACTTAAAAGAAACTATAGAATTATAACTGTATATTTATAATTATTAAGTAAAGTATTAACTTACCTTTGTTTGTAGGTGGACTTATGTGTAGTCTTGTTTTGTTCAGACATACGTAATTTATTTGAAGAGAAAAATTGTAAACTCGTAGGTTGTTTGACTTTATGCCTTCCTCCAACAATATAGTTTTATAGAGAAGAAGTGTATTCTCTAGTTCCATTTTAAAAGCTCTTCTTTGAGAATGCATTATTTGTAGCGACCAAATTCAATTAATTTGCTCTAGTTTTTTTTCTTGATAGCATTTTTTTTAAGGATTGAAATTCATCAGCTTGGTTTATTTGATCATCTTCTGTGTGTATTTCTATTAAACCTTCAATTGTTAATTCTATGTAGTAGACATTGATATCGCTTTCGCCAAGATCTTGAGAGCCTCTCTCTTCTATTCGCCTGCCTATGTCAATTAGCTAATTAGCTTGCGTTTTTTCATGCAGGGTGACATCGGAGAAAGATTAATAAACATATTAAGGTCAACAATCTTCCCAGCAGCCTTCATGATTGAAAGTATAATATCACATCATGATGCCTTGATACTTTGAGTCGCATCAATAAAGTCACGAATTGTACAGATTTTTCTGTAGCTTTTAGCATGGTATTAAGAGTGTATTTTAAGTACAGCCTCTTGAAACTGATAATAATTCGCTAATCCATTGGTTAGATTATAGATGTTCTATTCGACGATAAGAAAACTACCTTTTCATTTTTATTCAGTTTTTCTAGGTTTACTGTGTCTGATAGCATTATCCATTACCAACAAAGCTCTAAAGTTAATATTTGTTAATTTCGCAATATACTTCAACCTCCATGGGAAAGTATTTAACTACTAACTAATTATTAAGAATTGAGCTCGTCATCCATGTCTTTTTATTAGGCTGACAATGCCTTTTTTTTCAGTGTTCTCAAATAGGCGACGATTTTTTGATTGATAGATCAATAATTGTTTGCATTCAAAGTCTCCAACAGCATTTCTAGAAAATAGGGGTGTTAACCTCGATGCCTTTATACTTTAAAACCAGGCGTTCTTTTTTTTTCTTTTGAAATGTATGTACATATGTTTTTCATGCGCTCCCAAAACAACCCTGTTTAATCAGCGATATAATCTTGTAGAACTGTGTACCCTCCACTTTTTTACACTCATTGTTTAAAGCTTATGCAGAAACTCTAAGGAAACTTCATGACCCGCATTTGCAGCTTCGCCCGTGAACTGGATGTTATGTTAATTATGAAGCTTTCGAAACCGGTCAATAATAAGGGATTAGGCAAGAAATTTTGCTTCTCGAACAATCCCGTATCAAGTTCTTGCTCTTTTAGATGATCACAAATTTGTTTACCATTTGTTGATATGATTATTGAGTCAATTTTGATCTTTTTCTTATTATTGTCTTTAATCCAATGAATTAGTAGCTCTTCCATCTCTTTACATTTTAGCTGATAATGGTGTAGCACTTTGAATAAAAACTTCAATCGAGTTCTTATTGGATGAGCCGATCCTAATAATAGACTCATTTACATTATGAAACCATCCAATTTCAAATTGTTTCTCACCCTTATCTAACCGTTCGAATATTTTCCATTTTGTGCACTTAGATCTAACACACTTTTTAGACCATTCGAAGTTACAAAATAAAATAATGAATACAAGATTAAACCCACAGATAGTATAATAATTTTATCTTTCCCTAACTCACACCTGCTTAAATAATCTACACAAATTGTATGTGTTATATATAAGTATAATAAATATAGTCTGGGAACCCTTAAAGAAATAGTCAGGGAAATATCAAAACTCTTAAATGTAGGGAACTACTTCGCATGCATATCAAGAGATGACAATAAGAACAGATTCGCGAATAGGGGGTTTCGCGAATATCAGGGCTGTATTGTATTGGATCACGCGTATAATACGCTAGAATATATTGTACGTAAAATCGCCACGAAATTCCCGAACAACCTGGCACTTGCAGTTTCATCAACAAAGTATTGACTAAATATTTTAAATGTTAAAACTTATTTTTAGATAGTGAAGCATTTGTCACAATAATTAATATAATATAATAATATCGACTTTCTTTTAATTGTTATCGATCATAATACAATTTTCAAAATATTATTAATGAAACTATTAATTTAAAATAAATAGGCATTATCAATAAAGAAGTAATCTAAATACAAGCGTTTCCGAATTTACATATGTACTGTGCTAATGATTCTACATATCTTTTTATTATAATTTAACTTTATTGTTTTCCGTATTTCAAAATTATGAAATTATTGTTTTGTACATATGTACGAGAGGTGCTTCCAATATTCTGGGAATTGGTGCTATAATTAAACAACGCAGATCTTATACGCAAAGTTATTGATGCCAGACAAGTCTTGACATGTTTATGCAACTATCTAGTGCAACATTGTTCAGTCTGATTCAGGTATTCGACTGATGTAGACGCGTTTTAGTAGCACTGTTTTTGTAACCATGGAACACGCGGCAAAATCTCAAAGAACGACAATTTCCTTTTTATGGAAAAAAGATGCGAAAACGTCAGAAATTATTAATCCTCTGCAAGGAGTATTTGGTGAATCTGCATAATCCAAAAGTACTGTTTATCGGTGGATCGATCGTTTTAAAGCCGGTAGAACATCACTAGAAGACGATCCACGCAGTGGGCGTTCAAGCACGTCGGTAAATGAAAGAAACACTACTGCCGTCGAAAACCTACTGAAAGACAACAGGCGAATGACTATTCGTCAAATTAGTGTACACCTAGGGATAGGTACACGACAAGTTCATGACATCTTGCATGATTGTTTGGGCGTTACTAAGGTTTCGGCGCGCTGGATGCCGAGGCTGTTGGGTCCGATACTTGTCGACAACTTTAAGAGCTGTTAGCCCGTTACGGTGATGAATTTCGGCAACGAATAATAACCACTGACGAAACGTAGATTCCTTATTTCAATACTGACACGAAAAGTCAATCCAAAGAATGGCACAAACCTGAAGAACGGCCTCCACTTAAGCCGCGTGCAGTTCCGTCTGTTGGAACGGTAATGCTTACTGTATTCTGGGATTGCGAAGGGATTATTTTCATGGATTATCTGCCGAGAGGTACTACAATTAATGCAGAATATTATTCAAATTTTTATCCGGACCACTGCGACAGGCATTAGTCAAAAAACGGCCTTGAAAGTTGCATAAGCGTCCGTTATTACAACAGGATAATGCAAGACCACACACCGCAAGAAAAACGAAGGATGTTTCGAACGATTTACGATGGGAATTGCTGCCACACCCACATTATTCCCCGGATCTTGCACCCAGTGATTACCATCTCTTCCCAGATTTGAAGAAATACTTACGATCCGATTTGAAAGTTTAACTGACGTAAAACGTGCCATTAATAGGTGGATCGACAAGACAACGAAACACTTCTTTGAGGACGGCTTAAAAAAATAGTTTATCGTTGGGATAAATGTATTCAGTTAAATAGAGATTATGTTGAAAAACGACATTGTAATATTGACGAAAATTAACAAAATTATAAAAATTACATTTAATCACTAAGGTTGATATATAACCCCTTTCTACTTTGATACATAATCCCTTGCCTTTGATATACATATCATAAGTATTTGGGCACCCATATTTTATAAAATTATTTGAACAGCATAGCTTCTAGGAAATTCATTCTTGTAATATTGGATAGGTATAAGGAAAGTATTAAATCTACAGAAACGCTGCATACATTATGTATTACTTTATTACCTGCAATAAACCAAAATTTGTTATTGGGACTACCTGGGGATTAGCGCAATAAAAATTTCTCCAAGTTCTTGTAATTATCTTTCTGTGAAAATGAAGGATAAGTTTAGTAATGATGTTTTAATGACCTGCGAGTTTCATGTTATATTTTTGAAATTGCCCTCAGTTACGTTTCTGTATTCGTTGTGAGAAATTTGTGCTGTGTCCTGTGCTAGTAGTGTTATTAAGATCGTTAAATATGCCAAGAAGAAAAGAGATGGACATTGAAACGCGTTCTCTTGGAAATTTCACCATCAAGATGGCAAAAGCAACCGGCAAATTGCGAAACAATTAAAATTAAATAATACTTCCGTAGACTATGTCGTCAAAAAATACCGAGAAAGTGGCAGTGTTCTCAATAAATCACGGAATGGAGACCCAGAGCGACAACTTCTTTTGAGGATCGTGCACATAGTGATCACAAGCAAAAGAAATCGATGGAAAACAGCCCCAGAAATCGCTGCAGAAATCAATGCAGACCGTCCAAAGTCAATAAGCGTAACAACGGTCAAACGTCGCTTGTACAAAGAAGGTTTGTACGGACGAATTGCAATGAAAAAACCGTTATTGCGCAAACAGAATAAGCGGAAACGCTTAAAAGCTCGTGAACACCAACATTGGACAGTTGAACAGTGGAGTAAAGTCTTGTGGACCGATGAGTCAAAGTTCGAAATTTTCGGGTCCAGAAAACGTGTTTTGTTCTGTGTGTACAGGTGAGCGTGCGGCAGAGCAATGTATTGTGCCTACGGTTAAACATGGCGGTGGTTCCGTGATGATCTGGGGTTGTTTTGGTGGTACGGTCGTGGGTGATATTGTGAAAATTGAGGTAATACTAAGGAAAGAGCAGTATCGAAACATTTTGGAGACCAACGCTATTGCTTCAGGATTAAGACTTTTGGGTAGGAATTTTGTATTCCAGCAGGATAATGACCCAAAGCACACATCCAAAATATGCAAAGACTATTTGCAACTCTTGGAAGAGGAAGGATCCATCGAAGTTATGAAATGGCCTCCCCAAAGCCCCGATCTAAATCCAATAGAGTTATTGTGCAGTACCAACATCGGAGGCTGATTTGTGGAGGAAACTGCAGGAAGCTTGGGTCCGCATAACACCGGATACATTAGCAAAACTAATTGCAAGAATGCCGCGATTATGTGCTGCCATTATAAAAAACAAAGGAGGTCACATAGATGAATCGAAAATTTAAATATAATATGTAATTCTACTGCCAGATACTGTAATTAGTTATGTATGTACATGTAATAAATATATTTTCATTTTTTCACTAGTGCTTTTAATCATTTCTTCTAAATTTATGGGTGCCCAAATACTTATGAACGGTAGTGTATAACCCCTTTCCACATTAACCACAGGCTCCATCAAATTCAACATAAAAATTATATGTAATTCCCAGAACTTTGGAAACATCCCTCGTACATATGAAAGAAATAAGAGATATGTGGTTGTATCTAGCGAACTAGTAGCAACTTACATTGCCTAAGTTCGTCATGTCTGTGATAGCCTGCTTAACAATGTACAGCATTACTATGAATTAAATTATCCAATTAGCATTTGCGTGCGTACATACTTGTGTAATGTATACGTGTGTTCAAATAATAACAATAATAATCTGTCACACTTATTACACACAGTATGTAATTCCTATATGTAAGTAATTCTGCACCTTGACCAACATATTACGAATATGCACAAAACACACCACTTAATATGTAAGAAGAGTTTTCTCACTAAACGTAGTGTGCGTATTGCATCGACCTTACGTATGGTCCGAGTGTATTAAAAGACTACGTTCTACTACTACTTTATTTGCTTTGTGTACCTAATTATTGCGAATGGTGTGAAATACAACACTTTGACACGTTTAGTTGAGAAACATGCGTAAATATATAATTTTAAACATTACTAATGCAGGTTTCGTTCAGCTGGGATAATTGCAAAAATTCCAAGATTTTATGACCTGATTACCTTACTATGTTAATTGGGTTAGCGTAGAATAGAAAAATAAAGGAAACTAGATTTAGTTTCAGCATGAACATTATAACCAATTATATATTTATAAAAGACATCAATTTTATGAACTGAGATTTATTTTTAATTTTTTTCCACTTAAACTTATGTACAATTTATATTTTTTGAAGTTTCCATGTTTGTATGAAAACTTATAAAAATCTTTCATAACGAAAGATCAAGTAAGCATAACGGATTGATGTCATTTTTGTTGATATTATTCTAGCTGTTGCAATACTAAAATTAAACTAGAAAAGGTCAAATATAGTGAGATAATTAGATTTCCTTTTTCCGTCTAGTGCCTCGTTTCATGTCATAATTCTAATTTGTAACCATTATTTCCGAAGCATGAATTTATTCAAGGTAATATGGACATAAAAGTTCTTTGACGTTACTGTAATCGCCAGAAGAGATGGCGAGTGGTGCGATTGCGCCGTAGTTGCCTTTAGAAACGTACACGTCTTTTTGTGTCGTATGGTGTCTTAAAACTTTATGTTAAATCTATTGCAAGATCTTCCACCATTTCGAATGCCGCGCGAACTTACTCCCACCGCTCGTCAACTCTTCTGGTGTGTACTGTACTTTACCACAAGAGAGAGAGCCCTGTTTTGCTTTAGATACTTTTTCGCTTAGTAAATTCTAATCTATAACTAATTTCTTCTTTGATTGTGTTGGCATACTTAATAATTTGGTAATAAAGTGTTGGGACTTCCTGTTTTTTGTATACTACATATATATTTACTGATATTGAAATTGATTGATTTTAATGAAATTTAAAAATTGAATTCTTAAGAACTTCAAAAAAAAATAAAAATTTATTTCTTAATTAAACGATGATATTTATTCACTGAATATTTCATTTTGCGTTTCATAACGGACATATGTAGCCACGGCATTAATAGTGTGCTCTTTGCATATGGGATAGGTATAGCAATACTTACACCTTATTTTGGTTGCTCGAATTGTGTTCCAATTGTTTGTTACCGATGCTTACTCTAACTCCACTAACATAAGTACATTTTTGAAGGAGAGATATCTATAGTGTTAGAATAGATGCTCGCTTTTTTTACATGACGAATTACTAACTGTCTTGAAAGATTTATGATAAAATATCTTCACTCGGCAATTTTATTCGTATTGCACTTGTATATTGTTTGAGAGTTCAATGTTCAATGAAGATGAAAATACAGAACATTACCAATGATTACTTTTTGTAGTTACAATTGATTTTTAGAATGGCTCTGACTTTAGAAAGAAGTTGAGCGTAATGTTTTGAAATTGTAATTTTCTCGTCGTTTAGTAAATCGACCAGAGTTGGACTTTGGATATCCCAAAATATTGTTGTCAATATTTTGCTTGTTATGGGGGTGGTTTCCAATTTTTTTGGCGGCGAAGAAATTTAGTGGTACCATTCTATACTGGCCTGTTGGCTCTCTGATATGTCATTGTGTATTCAAGGCTGATGCGCGCTATTTATGCGGGCTAAAAAATCATCACATTCATGTTCAAAACATTAAAGAAGTTACGAAATCTGAACTTACTTTTGTCTTTTTTCATCGGA
This sequence comes from Dermolepida albohirtum, assembly GCA_031893035.1. Classification (NCBI taxonomy): domain Eukaryota; kingdom Metazoa; phylum Arthropoda; class Insecta; order Coleoptera; family Scarabaeidae; genus Dermolepida; species Dermolepida albohirtum. Next base: position 301,540 of record JAVIWB010003680.1, read on the forward strand.
GATGTCCTTTAATACCCACTGCGTACTAATTTTGTTAAAATTCAGCTTCTCGTGAATAATCGTTTGAACACTGCTAATATCAATTTTTATCCGGCTATTTTTTGGAATAAATTCACCAACTGGTCTAATCGTCAAATCATTGACTGCAATAATAGTTTTTGCATCATAAGCAAATTTGATACACGTTCACGGCCACCAATAAACGAGTTGCAACAATACACGGAGATAGTTGAGATACATTTTTCACCAAATTTTATTTGGCCACTTTAGCACATAAAACTTAATAATAATTCGTTGTGCAGTAGTAAATGGTGCATCATTCGAAGATATGTACATACCTATAACTGTCATTATTTCTATGTACATGAAACAACCTTTACCTTTTTAGGCTAGCTGCTATCGGGGTGTTTTAATTATTCTGAAGTAAATTTATATATAATGTATTGTATATAACACACTTCACAAGAATAAGTGAGAGTCAGAAACTTAAGTAGTGCAGATCAAACCTATATCTCTCTCGCATATAATAAGATGTACAGAAAGTTATAAATGACTATTATTTAGTCTTTTATAACGTGATAAATTAGTGTTTTAGTTGCTATGATTTTCATGGACGTATACTCTGTATACTTACGTAAAATGTAGCCATGACTTTTACTTTATAGTCTAGTATGGTATCCACTAAAACAACTTACACTCATAGTTGCATGGAATATAGACAACTAACTCAATGTTAAGCAATAAAAAGATTAAAGACATTAACGTATGTAATCATTACAGTTAGTATTTATTGGGATACAGTTGGCCCGGAACTAAATAAATATTTAAATATATTTATGTTTTGTTTACATGCTAGTCAAGTATAAATTGTGTGACCTCTAGTAATTACTTTTTTAATTATGTAATAAAATAAAATTTTTTACGATAATTCACACGGTTGTAGTAATAAATAAATGCTTTTACTAGAGTTAGTCGTGTCCTTCAATTGAATTAATATTCTTAACCATTTATTAAATTTAAAATTTGCGTGTTTGTCTCAAAATTAAGTATTTTCTGATATTTAATCTTAATTTATTTAGTATAAATATAATTCGTGTCTCATCTGCGTTCGGTTAAAAATATCTCAATACGTTGCCTTTGTTAGTATAAATTAAATATCATTAAGTAAAAAATGTGAAAGCGTGATTTAAAGTAGCACAATAGAGCAAATAATTATTTTACAATAGTCTAATAATTGCAATAGTTAGAATCAAATTCCTAATTAGTTTTTCCAACATCACCATCTATCGAGGTTGTAATATTGTATAATGTAAAAGCTTGTTATGGATTTAAAATATTCTATGCAATACCGAAGAAAGTCACGTTACAGTGCTACATGTAAAATACGTAAATTAAAATATAAACCTTTCAAATTTCGCATTCATCAGTTTCTTGATATTTATTAGGATTTTAAAATTAAGTAAACAATCTTTTGTGAATATTCATTTAATTTATAATATGAAGTAGTTTTAAGGACAATAATTTTTGCAAATGTAAGCTATGTAAAACTATTTCTTCTAATAAGGAGAAATTGAAATAGAGCACATATGTACAAGCAACAGGTAAGTGTGTACATTTGCTTTTCTATACAAAAAATCAAAAACTATTTGAATAAATTTACCTTATTCGCAATATAGGACTGCTTATCGCGCTGTATAAGTAAAAGGTGTTTTCTAAAGAATAAATAAAACACTGTTGAAACCACATATCCTCTAGATCAATATTCATTAATTTAGGCCACAAAAATTCAGTTATCATCCGACGATATCGATCACCATTGACGGTTACAGCTTCACCAGCAGCATTTTTAAAGAAGTCAGGTCCAATTACACCACCTGACCAAAATGCACACCAAACAGTAACTCGTTTAGGATGCATAGGTTTCTCATGAATAATTCGTGGATTTTCCTCACCCCAGATACGGCAATTTTGTTTATTAACATAGCCACAAAGTTCAAAATATGCCTCATCGGAAAACAATATTTTTTGAGAAAAATCAGCTGGTTGTTCATTGTTGAATGGTTTCAATTCCTGTGTTATTTGAAACTTATATGCCTTCAGAGCTAAATCCTTGTGTAAAATACGCCATGTTGTTTATCCACTAAGTCCAAGTTGTTGTCAACGTCGTCTAATGGACATTTCAGGATCTTCAGCAACACTTTCACGAATTAAACCATATTTTCTTGTGAATGACCACTACGACTGTATTTTTCACTTTTTTGATCTTCCATGGAACCGGTCTTTTGAAATTTTTTAATAATTCGACCAATAGTGCTTTCAGATGGACGGTTATGTAAACCATAAAATTCACGTAATTTTCTAAAAACTCTTTTCACAGAACGCTGATTTTCATAAAATAATTCAACAATTTGAACGCGTTGTTGTACCGTGTACGAAGCCATTTTTATAAATGTTATACATCGCAGTTTTTAAATGCCCACATACCCTGACAAATTCAGTGCGTTATCTATATTTTATTTATTCTTAAAAAAGACCTCGCAATTTGAAACACCCTTTACTAATCGTAAATTTTTGTCGCGTAATATGAATGTACGTAATATGGAAGAACGTTATACGGGAGACCACTGTAATTAATAATGCTTTATCGATATATTCTTTCTTAATGGAAATCTGAGTGAAGTTAATAATAATTAGCTCGAGAACATTTTCGTGTAATTATTTTTTATAATTTTCGATGTGGATTATCTCAACAATAATCCATCGACGCGCTGAATTTTTTATATGGTGATGAAGCATCATCGAAAACTACAGTATATCGTTGGTATAGTGAATTCAAACTTGGACGGCGTTCTTTGAACGCTGAATTTCGTGAAGGTCGTCCCACAAATGTTGTTGTGTAGGAAAACATTAATTAATTAATTGATAATGCAAGACCGTCATGTGGCATAACGTGAGATCGAGGCATCTCTAGGTGTTAGTAACACCAGCGTGTAGATAATCCTGCATGAACATTTAGCCATTAAGAAGCTACGTTCACGTTGGGTACCACATAATTTGACAACCGCTCGAAAAAGACTCGCGTCGATTGGTAAAAACAAATGCACAAAAAATACAATAGCAGTGCTTCAAGGAACATTTGTAAAGTCGTCACAGGTAATGAATCTTGGATCTATACGTATGAGCTCATTAGTAAACAGCAGTCGACTGTGTGGGTATTCCAAGGTGAGCCAAAACCAACAAAAGTTATTCGCGCACATTAAAACAAATGGTTGCAACTGTCCCTTTAGAGAGTTGTAGAACGGTCAATTCCGAATGATACACAACTATTTGTTTGTCAAAAGATTTTGACGAAATAAGGAAAGCAAACCGAAAACAGCAAATCATTCTCCACCATGATAATGCGAGCTCTCAGAGATCGGTTCAAAGAATTGAATATTTTACCGGGCAAAACATTAAATTGATGAGCCATCCGCCGTACAGCCCTGATCTAGCACCCTGTGATTTCTTTTTGTTCCCACACGTGAAAAATAAACTTCATATTTTGGAGATACCGCCTTCACAGTAGCAGCAATGCTTTTCGGATTGATTTAAACGAATGCAAAATTGCATTGATTTTCAAGGAGAATATATTGAAAAGCAATAAAACTATTTTCTATAATAAGAAGCTTTTTTTTGGTTACTATTCCCGAACTATAAACTGCTACCCTCGTATTATTCCATCTACATTTATACAATGACTGAAAGTATCTGTAATTTGTCTCATTTTCGATGCTTTGTCTTGCATTGTATTGCATGGTCATATATCAAAGATATTAACTATTTCAAAATATGTGGCAAGCTTTAATAGTTTTGGAAGAAAAATAATTTTTGAAAAAAATCATTGCAATTGTAATGACATAAAGTTAATTTCCATGCACAGATATTCTTAGCAATATCCACTATCTAAACGCAGTCATTGTTATTATCGTTTGTTATTATTAGTGTATGTACGTTTTATAAATTGTTTAAACTTTAATCCAATGAAGAAATTAAAAATTTGTGCGAATTCCTTCTGAACTTTTCTGCTGACAACCAAATACATACTGTATATTCAGTGTTAGTGGAGAATTTGTGCGAAATTGTTCTGTTCGAGTTTTACCGCGGAACCACGTGCAACACTGTGGTTAATTATCTGCTGATGACGACAACTTAGTTGTAGAAATACGTATACGGAATACGAACATTGATGTTGTAAGGGATTTTATTTACCCTTTTTTTATTAGAAGAATACTGTTAACGATTTCAAAAAAAAATATAAAAACGGATGATGATATGAAGATATTGGTCTCTAAGGTACTCCGTTAACTAACAGTCAAGTATCTAAAGACTGAAAACTGAAATTATTAGATATAATTAACATATATATAAATACATAATCATAAGAAAGAGGGAAATTGATAAATTTATTAATGATTTCTTTGTAACTGCTTCTATTTCAATTATTTTTAAATAAAGAAGAAAAAAATGTTAATTTTAACAGCTTTATTGTTTCATCTGGTATTCCACAAGGATCAAGTCTTGGGCCGCAACTCTTTTGCGTTTACATCAATGATCTGATGACCGCAATTCATGGTAAAGTTTGAGTTTATGCCGATAATTTAAAAATGATTTCTTCATTTTCATATATTTCTGATAATTTAAACTTTTAACATCGTCTTTGCAATTAGTATGAGTCTAATAAAATAATGCTTAATGTTAGTAAATGCAGAGTAGTTACCTTTTTTAAGTGCAATAAACCTCTCATATTTAATTATTCAATCGAGCAAACTGTTTTACCTAAAGCTAAAGAGCTTAAGTTAAAGATTTAGGAGGTCTTTTCGACTCATATTTTCACATTCGCTTCATATGTATGTAATTCTGCTTCACGCTCATTTAGTTTTGTCATCCATTCTAGCGAACCCATCTACTCCACGGTTATTATCTTATTCACTTATGCGTTTCAAACTTAATTATATTGACATTGTTTGGTACCCTCATTATATTTATTTAAATCTATAGCTTGAGGGAGTTCAGAAGATATTTACACAACATCTTGCATATCAGTCTGGAGTATTCTTCTTGTGCTATTGATAAAGTTAGTTTACTTTATGATTGCGGTTCTTAATCGCTTTCAACTACGCGTGAGTTACTTAGTGCCAAATTGTGGATAAAACTTGTCAATAATGCAATTGATATAACATTTGTCACAGATACACTGTCGTGTTCGTCGAGGTACTTTTTTGGTTCCTAAAGCTGGAACGAATTTTTTATGTAAATCTATCGCATATAAGTAGAAATGCTAATGCTTTATTAAGGAGTCTACACCGCATGATTATTGTCTTTTTATTTATATAAATTTAATTACATTTTTAATTGTAATTGGTTATCAATTGAACAAGTTAAGAATATTATTATTATTTCTATTATTATCATCATTAAGAAATTCAGGAGAGGGTTATCAGTAATTCTGTATTGAAAATTAAAAGTATGTGCAGTTTAAAAATGTCCGTATTCTAGCGTACTTGACATTTATAGTAGGAACATTATATTATAGTGACGTAATATAACCAAATAAATAATAACATATACAACTTTTTATGTACTCTTGTTTATTTGTAATCGTTAATATTGATCTTTTAAATTATCATCGTTCATTTAATTATTATCGATTTCAACTTTGACGTATGCAAAAAAACTCAAAAGAGCAAATATTCTATTTTTAAATTACGTGACTAGTAAATGTAAACGATTTACCTATTAGTTGCACGGAGTTCAAAGTACTTAAGTTTTTTCTGTTGAAATGATTTTATCTGCTCGAACAGATATGGACAATGAATTTATCGAATATACATTTTTTTAATTTCTTTTTGAAATATTAATATCTAGCGAGTAAGCGAAAATATGATCAGCATATTGCTTATGTAATGTGTATCGATCGTGTCCTGTAGTGTTGCACAATTCTAGAAAACAATAAAGTATGTGTTCTTATTTTTAACATTTTTTATTGTTCAAGGCAAATAGGAATTGGAAAAGAATGGTCACAGAAATGTAATGTGATACTAATTAATGCACAAGTCGCCATGCTGGGACATTTAGACTGTAATTAACATTACAAAGTAAAAGTACAGTATACATGTGTTGATAATTGGTTTGTTTGTCTTTGTTTTGAAATGGCTTATTTTCTGATCTACTGTCTTGTTTAAATATTCCTCTAAAATATTTTGTAACTAGTAGAATTCAACTTGATAGTATTACATTCGGAGCCGCACAATATTATATCCAGTAGAATTTCTATATCCTGCATCACTCGTATTTCATAATTGCATAGGTATTTTTATGAAAATCATAAATTTTTTATTGTGGAGATAAATTTATGTATGTATGTATATGATACTATAGATGTGACTACTAAACAGCTACAAATTATGAATTATAAGGTCATATCCGCATATTGGCTATGGATATGAATTATTCGAATAGGATACCATAGCGTGTAAGAGACAATACATTCTTATCACTGCTTTCTCAGGTTTCTTTTGTTGTTCTTACTCCCAATATTGACTCATCAGTTACTTTTTTAATTGAATCTGCTCGAACTAAGGCTACAGAAACAAATGCTTTCGCAGTAGCGTACGGCTCATTTACTATCAATATTAAAAATAATAAATGTAATTACTTACTATTTTAGTTTTTTTTGTGTTGTTGATGTAGAGTGACGCAAAAGTTTGCTGTAGTATTGTATCATTAGTATGTCTTCCAGTGCTGACTTATACTCCTACGGCGAGATGAAAATATGTTGCTGTATTTGGAAAAGGAGGGTTTTGCGTCTAATGATGTGATGTTCGCCAATTTAAAATGGACGTTCGCATCATATTTGCACTCTTGGTTTTCAGTTAAAACCTTGTCTATACGCACTATAGTTTGAAAATCGGGATTCTTATTTATAACTACACACAATTTATCGGTTATTAATCATCCTATACTATCTATTAGATTTCATAACGAGACTTCGAGTTAATATATACTATATTTAGCACTTCATGTAATGGTGTTCTCTAATTTGGAAATAGTATCTAAAAGAATTGAATAATTTTCGGAAATTTGCTCTATTTGATTATGGATTTCGGTATCACAAACCAGCCGGTGATCTACTGAAATGGCTTGAGCATCCTGCGGATTTAAATTTAAGATACAAGGTTTACTAATGTGTAAAAATTTCTCATAAAATAAAACAGCTTTAAGCCACGTTTCCCATTTCGTCAGTACCGGCTGTGGTAGCTGAAGAATGTCCGGACAAGCCTGTTTAAACTCACGAATGCGTTTTGGAGATTTAATAAAAACTTTTTCGGTAGAAACTAAAAATTGATCTTCGTTTGGATAACTTTCTAATAAATGCAGCTACAAGATGACATGCATGGAGCAAACAGGTTACATAAAGCGATTGAGGATAAGATTGTTTTAGTAACTTTACAGCTTTAACCATAATCGTACCCCCATCTGAAACCAACATTACAAGTTTGGTTGCCGATATATTGAACTTCTCAAAGGTATGTTTTTATAATTTCTACTATCTTTTACGCGTTTATCTTCTGTAATATTCTACTACGTACAAGAAGAGCCAAGGAAATCTCACCGCTTTTTAAAGTGCGCATTTACACATTTACAGTACTATTCTTTCTTGCATCCGTTGTTTTATCTACCGTCAGCCATATTTTTTGATCTTTTAACTATCCTTTTACTTGATGGGTAATCGTGTTTTTTACCCGAGAAAAATTAACTATAATTGACCTCTTGTTGGCAATCTTCATTTCGGAACCTATTTCCCCCAAAAGTTTCGAAATTCTTCATTGTCTAAAATATTTTGTGGAATGTTGCACACACAACATAAAAATAAAGTCATAAAGTCAGAAATTTATAATATGATACATCACGTTGTGCTTTTAATCGGTGTTGTTTGTTATTAACATTGCAAATAATACATTTAGCGATAATGCCAGTATATTCTAATGTTAAAAATCGGTTAAGAAATCTATTAACACTCGTGGAACATAACAAAGAACGCCGTCGATTCACCATTACCAATCTAATCCGGTATTCATACACATACCATACGTATATAAATCTCGACTTTGGGTATATCCAACCGCTTTCGAAATATATCATCGGCGCTAATGAGTGCGCACTCGTTTCTGCAGGCTTAGCTCGAACTAATGCTTATCACAAAGTCTCACATTCAAAATACCGATAGACTGAGCACCGATCCATTCGTTTTATATTAATTTTGTTCTCTCATTATTTTCATACCTTTCCAATACATTTATTTTTTTTCTTTTGGTTTATTTTATATTATTTTGTGGTATGTTTATTGGTCTCGATTTGTTGGATAAATTACCGATTTGTTTTCTTTTTTTGAAATATTTGTATATAATATATTATTAACATATTCTATATTATTTACTTTTCTTCGTATATAGTTCGTTACTACTTTTTTTTAAATAAATGTATTGTCCTTTATATGGATTATATCTGCTAAACAATAAAGGATTATTACTATTAATAGTAATTAAATAAGGATCAAAAGATTAGAGTCTGAACAATCACAAAATTATTATTTGATCGTATTTTCGGCTCTTGTTAAAACATCCTTAACTAAGAAAATTAAAAATAAAATACACTCCATATAGTTTTACAAAATATTTATTTCATTTCTCATTGTATAATTTTCCTTACGACATTATCATTATTATATTATCCTGATGATTATCGCAATGTGAAACATAAAAAGGCAATCCTTATTTATTAACAACTGAAAAAAAAAAACTAAAATCAACTGATTCTTGAGCGTGAGCTACTACATAATAAATATGTATATCAAAATACAATATATAATATCTCATGATGTATTAATTTGAAACATTGTCGAGATGTAATGCGTGTTGTATTAAAATTTAGAGCGGAAAGTGAATTAGAAGAGTCGATCTGACAATCGATTAATTTATATAAAAATCGCGCGTTACATTGCTTCCTTGAATCAGATAACGATTGAACGTTATGTCGTTTCAGTAAAAAAGTATACTCAATAACTCGATCCTGGTAAATGTCAAAATCATTTTTTTAGAGTACGGAAACCATCGACACTCGCAAAATTCACATTTTAATTCCAGAGACACAAATATTTTGTACGTGTAGATTGAAGTTCTAGTATGTTCAAGTTTCATAATAAAAGAACATAACAAAATATTTATGATTATTTGAAACTGAAAAATTAATATTACATAAATTCATGACAACATAAAAGAAAGAACATTGAAAATTTTAATATTGCCACCATAATATAAAGTATCAAAAAGCAAACTTGTAAGTAAATAGTTTATAAAAAGTATGAATAATAACGGATCAAGTTTAGAATCTCGAGTAACTTCGGAGATAAATAAAAATATTACCAGTAGAGAATATATGTTGATCCTATTACAGGTGCGACCTCCTACTGTTCCGGTACAACGTCATAAGCAGAATTCAAACATCAAAATCTAGGACGACGTCAATAGATAAAATAAAAGAATGGCATAGAATTATGGATTTATATAATTTTCGCAGTTATTTTGTGAAGTATAGAAGTGTATTCGCTCATTGCTGTCATTTTCAGGCTCCATTGTGCTCTCATTTGTGCCGAAATCTGTATATTTTCGCTTCAACTCTCAGCGTATGTTACGATAATATCTAAATAAACAGATTTACATGTAAATTTTATTGGATAAAATTTGCTTACACGAAAAACCCGCAAGTTCAGCATATGTAATGACAAAATAAAAGTTGTAAGTGTAGTGAAAACAGGTTCTAAAATTACGAACTCATCTAGTCGATATTTTTCTGGCTAGGATATTTACAATTCGACTATTTTCTCTTCTCTGCTCTATACACAGATACAAAAAGTTACAATAAATTGCAAAGAAATGGCTGATGAATTTTGTTTCAATGCAATAAATTTAACAAATATTTTACAAACTACTACAACAATAAGTAGATAATGACAAGACAGTGAAATAGAAATTATACTATATTTGAACAAGTTATATTCTTAAATGAAAATCAAAGCAATTAATAAAAAAACAATCGGAGAAAGTGTATTTTTTTTTACTTGTTTACTTAACATTTGATTATAGTACATTGTGGCTTTATTCAACTAAAATATATTGAATAGTATATATGTACATATAGAAACGCAACTATTTTTTGGTATTTTTCAACAACATAGTTCTTTGCCAGCTAAATAGTGCAGTGAATATAAGGAAAATAAGTTTCAATTTCCATTTATAAATACATACTGGGACACTTAAAAACTTTATTAGGCAGCGGGAAGTAAGGGAATCAGGAGCATACAGGCACGTGATGTTTCAGTTAGTAGTATTCACACATAAGGGCTTGGATATTTCATTTCTTCTTTTCATGTAAAGGTATTCACAGAAACCTTGAATTTAAGAAAAGAAGTTAAGAAAATAAAAAGAAAATTGTGACTACAATTAATTAGCAATATAGGGGGTTATTTCAGCACTATGAAAATTTGTATAATTGTTGGTACTGTTTTGTTGGTAAAACAATTTAACTAATAAATGTAATTAAAATTAAAATACTTGATATAGTTTCACAAAATATATTTTAAGTATTCTTCTCTATGTACATTTTTGCCTTGCGGCATTGCCAGGGCAAGAAAAAGTAAATAAAACAATGTTTCAATGAGATTTTATACAGCTGTTATAAATAACACATTTCTGTAAAACTGGATAAATGAGAAAATTGGGGGTTAATTAAAGACGTAATCAAGTTAATTTGTTCGCATGGTAAGGAAGGCTTTATTATTTGAAGTTTATTTGGAGTTTTCTTTATTCAACCTAATTGATCTCTTATGTTCTTCATATCTTCATGATTATGAGGCGTTATTGGTTAGACATTGCTTCCAATCTTTGTCTTGTCGTAGGGATGCTGCCAGTGCGAAGTTTCTTGTTAACTTGATTAATAATGGTGTGGATGCACCTTCTGTACTGTCTCAGGTTTGTCTATTTGTTCCTTCTCATTCCTCTCGATCTTTTGATTCCTTTGCTCTTCCGAGGGCCAGGACTAATGTTCTATTAAAAGCTCCGCTTACTCATATATGCAGGAATGCGAATAGGTTGTTTCCTGATCCCTTTCATAGGTTTCGGTGGTTGAAGAGTTTGTGGCACAACTTTGGTTTGATCTCAGTTCTTTTTTTTTAATTTAGATATACACTTAAGTTTTTAGTTTTCATTTATTATTATTATTGTATGTTTTAATTTTCATATATATTTAAGTTAGTTTTATTTAGTACTTGTATACTGTACCTATTGTTTGATTTGTCCTTTAAATGGCTTGTCTGTTGGACAATAAAGATATAATTATGATTATTATTATTATTATTATTATTATTATTATTATCTGACTTTAAAATTCGTGCCTGTTTGACCTATATACATTTTAGGACTATCCTTACATTTTATTCTGAATAAAATGTAACGATTTTGTATACACAGAGAGGCTTTAGGTAAACAAAATATCTAAGAAGGTTAGCTTTTTAAGTATAATAGGAAAAAACTTAAGCATGTATACCAAGGTGCTCTTGTATAAATCTATAATTGCAGCCCATTTAAAATTTAATATGAATGAAAACTAAATAATTGCAAAAAATTCGAAACAAGGCCATGAGAATGATTTTAAAATATAGTAGATATACTGGCAGTTATGTTAAACATTTTAACTTATTTGAATACACACCTAAGAGTGTAATGTTCACCAGTGCTTGTACGCACGATTAAAACCATTAGAGTACCTCAATACATATCTGATAATATGATATCAGTACACGATTACAGTACCAAAAATGACATATTTATATAAATAGAATTAGGAAAACAAGCGGTTGAAAATGTTTTAGAAAGTGGTCTTAATAATAATAATAGACATAAATTGCCATTTGAAAAAATAGTGCAAATGTTAGTAAATTTTAAAATTTGTAAATTATAAAAAGCAAATAGCTTAATAAAACCTTATTTCCTCACTTTCACAGTTTCATTATGTCATTATTTAAAAATTCTAATATATTTTTAGTTTTAGTCAAAACAGTTACTTTTCTTACAAATCCATCCGATGTTTGTGCAGAAGTTCTTAAATTAGATATTGATATTGTTAAATTCGCACACCTTTATATTGATTTAATAATTATCTCTTGTCAACAATTTATACTTATAGATTGTCTTTCAGGAAATATAAAAGTGTTTAAAAGAATAAAAGTGTTTAAAAGAATAAAATTGTGTAAGAAAGGAATTAATTATTGTACTTGTTCGAATAAATAATTAACAGAACATGAAGGAGAAAGTACATATCAAATAACAATATTTGCAAATTATAGAGGTGTCAGCTTGCATACTTCTAAGATACATTTCAGCTATCATACTATTTAAGGATTTCATAAAGAATGATGGAAATTTGAAATACGTAATCGCTTGTAGTGACATTTTGTCCACATGACTTTAATGGTTTGCAACATATTTTCCAGTAATAAAATCTGGAGTAAAAATGAATAACGGTGATTACCACACACCTACTTACCGGTTGGATTTCTGAATCGCTGGATTGGAACGGCGCTGCAACAACAAGCAATTGAAAGTAAGAGTAATCACTAAACCTTAAACGAAATTCGAAAGGCGTTCTGTTTTAAATAAGCAAATATATTAATAATAAAATCGTAAGATGAGATGTATAAAAGACCTATTGAAAATTTGTTGCACAGTAATTATACATTCGGTTCTTGTCGTGTCTCACATATTAAAATATTAAGTTCTTCCTCATGATTATGCTACAAGTAAGAAAACGTTCTTTTGTGTACATATGTATTTACATATATGGGTCATACAAGGCTGCACTGAAACATTTGCGAAATATTCATGAAATATAGCGGCGAAAGATTGTATTATGTTCATATAATAATAATATATAATTAAGGTTGAACAATCCTCCAGTAACCAACGATGAGGGAACGCGTGCGGGCACTGTCCATCGTCAGTGATGCGAAGACGCCTCGCAAAGGTGGATGGTTAACCGCGACGGGTGTAAGTAAATAAATTTCCAAATAGTTTTCCTATGTCAGAACTACATACATTATTTATTTTTTTATAGTCGGTGCGATTATAAATAAAATAAGGAAGGCTAATGGGAAAGCTGAATGGGAAGCCTTCCCGGCGAGGGTGTACACTCTGCGAACTCGGAGATTTGTTCAGCATTAATTATAATGATTAGCTTTATAATATAAGGCTGATTTCGCGGAAAGTAAGGCTCAACTACTGCAATCATCTCTCAGAAAAAACATTTTTCTAAGATTACAGGATAAATTAGGTTAATTTCATGAAGTTTGCTTAGACAGTTACAACAGTACCAATAAAGTGTCTAAATATTGGGTCTGGGAAAAAGTTCGTGGCGTTTTTCCCGATAGATGGCATTGGTTGCCGATAACTAAAGAACAACAAGTCACAGCGACACCACCGACGGCTCGTTTTTTAGATGACCTTCCGAACGTTAGTTTGAGCGTAGAAACATTGTAATCGGTGCAGTGGTTGGAAAGTTATTCGCACTTGAAAATGGAGAAATTTCGCTATATTCTGCAATATTATTATGATAAGGGGAAGAACGCTGCGCAGGCTTGTGATAAAATTTGTGCTGTGTACGGTGAAGGTACTTTATCGAAATCTGTTGCGCGGAAATGGTTCGCTCGCTTTCGTTCTGGAAATTTCAATGTGAAAGATGAGTCACGCTCCGGTCGTCCAATCACTGAAAAATCTGATGAAATTCTTGAAAAAGTCCAACAAGATAAGCATATCAGCAGTGTCGATATTGGCATGGAGCTAGGCATTGACCACAAAACTGTTTTGAACCATTTACACAAAGCTGGTTACAAAAAAAAGCTTGACGTATGGGTTCCTCATGAGTTGAGCTTGAAAAACATGATGGACCGAATTAACATCTGCGATGCTCTGCTGAAACGGAATGAAATCGATCCGTTTCTGAAACGTTTAATAAGCGGAGATGAAAAATGGATTACGTACGATAATCGGAAACGTAAAAGATCGTGGATAAAGGATGGTGAGCCGTCACAAGCGTTCGCTAAGCCAACATTGACGCCAAAAAAAGTGATGCTGTGTGTATGGTGGGACTGGAGGGGAATCGTCCACTACGAGCTACTTCCAACTGGTCAGACGATTGATTCTCAACTCTACTGTGCACAACTAGAGAGATTACGCCAGGCGATTGAAAGAAAACGGCCCGAATTGATTAATAGGAAAGGTGTTGTCTTCCATCATGACAACGCCCGACCACACACTTCTTTGATGACCCGTCAAAAATTGAGAGAGTTTGGTTGGGAAGTTTTGATGCACCCACCTTACAGTCCGGATATAGCACCCTCTGACTATCATCTGTTTCGATCTCTGCAGAACTCTCTCAATGGAATTAAGTTGGTTTCAAAAGAAGCCTGTGAAAACTACTTGATTCAGTTTTTCGACCAGAAACCACAGAAGTTTTTCACCGATGGGATCATGGATCTACCAAAAAAATGGCGAAACATTGTCGATAATAATGGAGCATATTCGGTTTAAATGAATTCGTCCACGCGCCATGCGGGGACCAGTTGAATTTTACTGAAAAAACGCCACGAACTTTTTCCCAGACCCAATAGAAGATCCCAAAATATTTATTTTTGAAAAGGTAACATATGAAAGATTTTGGCTGATATGCAACAAACTTTGAATTGGTAATGGTCTTTGAAAATCACAATTCGTGTCTGAATTATGCAACGTCGATAATGTGCGTAAGATGTATGCCCCGAATATTGTGGTGTAATATATAAAACACGTGAAAAAATGTGAACATTAAGCGATACTTGAAGCTGTAGATAGAACCAAGCTGATTTTTGGCAAAATTTATTGCAATCAATGAAACCTGGCTATCACTATGATCCAAATATTAATCTCAAACTCTAGCGTATCATAATAGCCCTTCCCCAAAGAGTGTCATGACATTGCCGGGCAAGATGGCAATTTTTTGTGTTTCAGAGGGAATAATTTTCATAAACTATTTTAAAAAGGGTCAAACCGCACTATGCTGCTCGAAGTGAAACAAAAAAAAAACAATTTCTAGAGAATAATTTGGAATAGATATAAAAAAAGTTTTTTATGATAAAGTACCCTTCTCGCACTAGTCAAGTTTTTTGCGCAAAATAGAATCAATTTTGGCCAATTAGATTATGCACACGCTACTTGCCAGATATAGCTCCAAGTGACTTTCACTTAGTCCCCAAACTCCAATTTTTTTTCTGTAAAGAAGTTTTCGTCGGAAATTATTGAAGTAGTGAAACATTATTTTGATGATTATAAGAAAGATCATTACAAAACTTACATAATTGCACAACATCGTTACCTCAAGTGCGTTGACGTTGAAGGGGAATATGTTGAAAAATAATACGGAACTTAAAACCCTAACTAATTTGCTTCATTTTGAATCCCACTTCCTGTAAAATCATTAGCGTGTAATTCAAGCTCTGAATTATATTAGCGCCATCTTTGTCAGAGGAATGTTTAATATGCGATGTTTAAGAAAATACAGTCGCAAGCACATACACAATGTACCGTCTAACAGACTATTAACAACGTTTCATTGAATAAGTAATATAATGCTTTGCCATAATTGGGTCTTAAACCAATCCATCAATTAGGAAAATTTCATCTAAATGATTGCGTATATTTTACGAGTATTATAAGTCAGAAATCTGCGCTACTAAAACTACATTTCATTTATATTGAATTGCTATGTTATGATACCCTTCATAACATAGCAATTTTTGAATAAATAAGCATATTATTCGTTTTTTAAGTTGCCGTTTATAAAAAAGGGACCAACTATTAGACTATAACATATTAAGTCAAACCTTAACATTTTGAATATATCAAGTTTTTGTCAAGAGTTATTAATTGTAAATTGGTGGGATATCAATAATGGATTGTAATAAGTATATGCTCTCTATCTAAATAAAGAGAACATTCGTGCATCAATATTTATCACGAAAAAATTTAAGTTTCTGTTTTTCTATATCTTTTCAAAATTACCCACAACGAAAACAATCTTTAGGAAAAATGTTATACAATGGTCCAATATTTTATATATTTTATAATATAAGGACTATAGATAATATTTTCTAGTGATTTATTTAGGTGGTAATAATAATAATACATAATATAATTCGCGTTACGGTTGAATTAATGAATAACTTTTTTCTTTTTAATTTTAGTTAGTTTTTGCATATAGTTTATAATGTGGAAGTATGTTTACATTAAGTTTTAAATATATCATCTGGCAATGGTGCCCATTGTTAGTTTCGACCTGATGTGTTCTATCCAAAGCACTTTCCATAACTTATTAGAATTTCAGGTCCCAACGCCCTAGTTTCTTCTTGAATATTGGCCTTAAGCTGTTGTATGGTTACGGTTTATTTGCAGACACCTTACCTTTTAGATAACCCCCAAGCCAGTTGAAATTTGAAAATTGCGATATTATTTGCTTGCGAAAAATTTTCTTCAAAAGAGCTTTGGTTTGACGGACTGTGTGAGCTGTGGTTCCACATCTGTCCTTAAAACATTTTCTTTCATTCTCCATTATTGATGGCCATCCAACAATCATTCTTGGATTTTAGGTGTCCTATATCCTGCAATTTTGTTTATTCACGTAATCGTATTATCTTCATCATATGAATAAACTCGATTTGCTCTCGAAACAATATAGATAATTTTATTTTAGCTCGTGTACCAATTGCATCCTATAGGGACGGAGTTGTAATTGCCGCGAAATCTTTTCCGGAGACCGTCTAAATATGAACAACTACTGAGAACGTCGCCTGGTGGAAGTTTCGGGGTTTTTCTCAATATTTTCACGCATCCAAGCAATGTTTTCTTCATTTGGAACTGCGCGATGTCTTCCGGAACGCAGAAAATCACGAACAACTCCTTATTGCTGAAAATGCTGAACCACTCGTTAATTTGTTGGAACATTTCGAACATTAAAGCAATTACGATATGCTCTTTATGTTAGAATAATCGAATATTGCCTCTAAAAAAAATTACTAAAATAAAAAAGTTATACACTAGTTAAACCACAACGATAATTATGCGCCATCTTATATAACCTATATAACATTCGTTGCACGAGGAGCTCGTAGAATTTGGTGATTGCGTAATGCTTCTAATAATTCCAACACACATTTTAAACAAAAATATTTTTACTCATTGCTTACGAATGATTATGAAGAATATGTTCTATTGTGTTATTTAATAGCTATTTTTAGAGGTTAATATTTTACTGTTTCTTGAGAATAATAGAAAGACTAGAATAGTGTCAAGAATACCTTTAAATTGAGTTCAATGTTACATTATACAATTTACTTATTTTCATTACAAAGGTTAACTTCCAACCTCGTTAAAAGAAACTTCAGATTTATTATTTTGTATTACCTACATTAGTTGAACATAATTATCGATGTTTAACTATATTTATTCAGGGTTTTCAATACAAATTAGAAAGTACACATCGAAGACATATTTAATGATAATTTTATCGGAAGAGAATTTTTAAATAACAATCCTTACACAAGAATTAATATAGAATTTTTTTAAATGCATTAATTTCCATAAACGTGATGTCAATACATAACTCTTCCCTCAGGTAAAGTTTCTATACAGTTCATTATTATGTCACATGTCATTAGGTATTAATAAGTACCGTTACAATTCCTGCATAAACACTCGATTCAATCAGTAGTACTTAGTATTAATTAATTGTTTGTAGTACATTTATTAAGTTAATTTTGTTGAATAGCATGTTTTGTAAGACACGTACTCAGTCTTTCATTCTATACACTTTTTTTTTTAATTCTTTTACTCCTGTTTTATCTTAATTTATCTTAAACAGAAATAATATTTATTTTCGACGTATGCGTTTTAATTTATGAGTATAATTTAAGAGGTGACAAGGATTAGAAAGTTTTTTGAGTTATATCTACTTACTTCAGACCTGCGTGTCAAACTTGTTTCATGTTGCAAGACTCGTTACTTCAATCAATGACTTGGCGATTAGACGAGTTAATGAGTTTATTCGGGCGGAGGAAAGTTCAGGAATTGGCTGGTCTGTTAAATATGTGTTCGCAGTATTCAGGTTATTATTCACAAAAAGTTGAGTTCGAACGAATATAGAGTTCAAATTTGGCAAGAAACCCAGAAATCTGTCAATTTTCGAAGTAAAATAGCTTTCTGCTCAAACAAACATTGTTTATTTTATGGTCTCAACACGCTGCTCTTACATACCAAGTTTCACTGAGATCTAAATTTGGCGTCTGAGAACTTTTCCCTGCAAGTCTCATAAAATTGGGGAGTGTTATCCAACGTATAGTCTCGATCCATGGTCCATCGGTCTATCATCCAACGATTTCTTTTTATTTTCACATATCCAAAATAAATTTCGGCAAAAGCATTTTTCCTCAGGTAAAGAAGTTGTCGGTGCTTTTTGAAGAGAGATAAGTGACATAACTGTAAAAACCTAGAAACAATATTATAGGTATTTATTTTTCACTTATTACTTGAATTTATATTTAGTTTAGTAATTTTATGTGTACAGTTGCTTATATTTATTTAATTTATATATTGTACTCATTTGAAATGTTACCATTCAGACCACTAAAACGTCTTTGTTTCTTCGGATCGCACTATATTCAAACAATGACAGATGGTGCCCCTAATATATCGGGTCTGCAGCATGACCAATAACGGAAGACAGATAGCGTTAACAAAGAGATACTAGAACGTTGGGAACTCCGCAAGTTGCATTGCAATGACGATCGAGTCTTAATTTTCGGCGGTCTCCCGCTCTCACATTTGTTCTCCGATATGCCTTAAAATATGTAAGCAAAGCAGAATTGATACTCGTTTAAGTTAAAAACATGTGTAAGTAATATATCGAGTGTCCCATGACATGATTACCAGAGCTTAAAGATAAGTTACTGAAGCAATTTCAAATTAAAAATGTCTAGCGGACGTACGCTAAGAACTCCATCGTAACTGAACTACAAGCATTTCTAGTTTTAGATAATCTTACTACTAATTCATGTTTACGTACCACCGCAAAAAAAATCTATCTCAATGAAAATCACATAAAAAGAAGTGTCTTTATTGAATTAGATGTTCAAAATATCCACCTAGTTACTGTATACATAGTCTAGTTCTTCTTAGGATTGTAAAGGTGCCTCTGTTAACAGTCTCCTGGTCAGTATGAATAGTTTCTGCGGCATCCATAATACTAGCGGCAAGTCGTTTTGCATAAACTAAATTTTTGAGCCTTCCCCATAAAAAAATAATTTAGAGGACTTAAGTCTGGTGCCTTTGGCGGCAAAGCAACTGCTGAACCTCTTCCAATCCACCGATTCGTATAATTTTGATTAAGAAAACCTGTTATTTGTCCACCAAAATGTAGAGGTGCACCATCGTGCTGTATCCACATTCGTCGCTTACATTAAGACGAACGTGATCCAGTAATGTAAGGTCATTTTCCAGGAAACGTAAATACCAAACTGTTGTTTACTGTCACAATTAATAATAACTGATGAATCATTGCCACTCCGGCTTTTTAATAAGAACGAAATCAACAGCAGTCCATAATACCGGCTTTAGTAGGGTTATCTAAAACTTCAAATGCTTGGAGCTCAGTTACGATAGAGTTTTGGACATATGTTTATTGGACATTTTTAACTTAAATTTGTTTCAGTAACACTTCCTTAAGCTGTGGCAATCATGTAATGAAAGACATGAGATCATAAAACGCAACTTATGTAGTCCTGTAAGACTGATTTATGAACAAGCCGTTATCGAAGAATTTATTTTTTCATTTTATTGTAATATATTATTGAAGATTTACAAGATTTTGCAAATAAAAGAATTGTGCTAATGCTATTAATCTTCTGATCCAATTAAAATTTAAGTTATTCAAACCAGAATAACATAACAAATGTTTTGAAAATTAGTTTCTTCGAATGCAAAAGTGTCTTGACGTAATGGGGATTATTTTGAGAAAGTGTAACAAAATCTATAGAATAAAAAAAAATGTATTTTATTGTACTCATACCTACTTAACTACTGAAACATTAAATCCAATGTTTCTCCTTCGCAAGATAAGTTCCTATTATATTCATCATTGATAATATTTAGTAATCAAATATTTTACGAAATTCCATGCAATTATGTAGAATAATTGGTTACGTTTATTAATTACGTTCATAAATATAAGTGCAAGGGCTGAATTTAGACTGAATTTATGGCGGCTTTGTCTAATGAGCTATTAAACGTTAAAAATACAAAATAGACAAAGTGGACTTTCATTTTGCAAAATGACAATTCCTATAAATTATGTAGTTTTAATTTGACATAACTCGAAAATTGTAACATTGTCATATATATGTCTGGAAAAATCTGTAATGGAAACTCTTTTTCATAAATCATACTTTTTGAATAGCATTTGCTAATATCAAATCAAAAACTGTATAGAGTAGCGATTTTCGAGCACTGGAGATAGTGCATTCAAAAAGAACGCGAAAAACGATGGAGGATGATAAAAAAACTTCCATGTATTGTTGTGATCTGGAAATGAAGCAGCAAAGTACGAATTTAATAGAAAAAGGAGGACTACACTAGACAAATAGGTACGCAAAAATTTTTCGCTATGGACTCATTTTTAGATCGCGAGGAAATAATGTTAACGTTTACGGTCTTCATGGTTTACAATAATTACCCATTATTTTGAAGAAATTAGATAATCAAGAATTGCATTTCCAGAAAACGACTTGAGCTGATTGGAAAGTTAAAGTTTCACTACGATAACATTCGTCCGCACGTGACTATTTTTGTCAAATGTTTTCTACAGTCTCCGTATGGATTTTGATATGGTAAAATATATATCTGTGTATACCCTCAATTATAAAAAGATCTTAAAGGTTTCAAACAGAAATGAATGCTTTTTGACTTTAGAGACGAATTTAAAAGTTTAAAACAGAATTGAATGAAGATAGAATTTAATGCTTTTAGAAGAGGCGATTTTAAAGTTCTTATAGAACTATTTCGACATATCTCGGAACAATAACAGTTCCGTTGAGATAAAGTTTTGGTATAACACGGAGATTATATGTGTAAAACGTAATGCAGGTATCGTTTAAGACTAATAAATATAGTTTTGGATGTACTTTCTTGGTCTTGGTTTCCGGCCTGGATCGCGTCCTCGGTACTTTTGCAGCCGACGCGTCGTTTCCACTTGCATGAGCCATGCACAGAGCTAGATTCAAGTTTTGGAAGTACTTGTCCCAAATTACCTCGTATATACTTAATTGTTAATAATTACTGAATGTGCTTTCTATATTTTACACAAGTATTCTGTAATTGAACCTTGGTCTGTTGGGCAATAGATATTATTATTATTAGTAAGTAGTATCAGTTTCTGTTTTCGATATTATATAAGAGTAAAATATTTAACTATGTAGTAATTATTCATTGAAAGAATTGAATATTAATAAAACTATCATAATGTCAGTAACAGACATTTACAGGCCTGCCCTATAACCTGCACATCAACTACGCAACCGAATACATCTTCTTAAGAGTTTAATTGATGTGAAAGGAGTAATTATACCTCCAACTAGCATTTACGTACATGTCGGTATAAAAAAAATATAAAGAACGCCGCAATAAAAATATTCAGCGCATGATACATATGGGAAATAATTACAAAACGACTTGGTTATGTAACAGAGCACGTATTATTATAGCTAACAGTCAGCTTTTTCTTTTGCCGTTATAACGACCTTGCCGTCATTGTTATTGTACAAAATATATGCGCACAAAAGTATGTATGTATGTATCAAGCGGGTAGGCGATAGTGGTAGATATCCGAACTAATTTTACTAGGCCTGTAATAAAGCAAAAGATAAAATCATTATTAAATGTAAAAGTCCTATCTAGTCGTACGTATTTTCAGCTCCTTTCTCTTGAATATTATTTTGCTACCTTAGTTTGTAAATACATTATATTTTCATAAAGTTTACATTCATAAATTTTATATGTATTAAGTTATATTATAATAATGGCACTTCTAGACAAAAATCTTAACTCAATCAACATGTGTATACCAACATTAATTTGAAAATAATTACTGTATCGGATTGACCATTCGTTATATGACATTTAACAGGTCAGCGATTCTTATATTCTTCACTTCTCAAATAATAATTTAAAAAAATATGGAAAGGACATTTCATTTTATACATAAAATCAAAAAAATGCCAGGTGAAACAACTTCAATATAATATTAGCGAAAAAGAGGATTCAGTAACGTCGCTGGTTGCTTTTATAAATGTCTTTTCTTTTATTTCAACGCTTTAAGACAATGCGACGTTGATTATAATATAATCAAGCAATCTGTGGACAAGCTTTTCAAAATTGACTTTGGGAATAGCTTGTCATGATTTAGGTGACTTAAATACATCTCAAATAATTGAAATGGTTAAAAAAATATTATAGAAAACTAAAATAGGTATGAAATTTAGGCGAAATTCGTTTTGTTTGTCCGTAATATTCTCCTTCAGCAAAACATTATGATTTGCGCGTTTAGGATGTGTATTAAATGGCTTTTTTATGTAGATGATTGCAATAGTTTTGCAAGAATTTATCATTTATGATTGAATGTTATCTTTTGATGCAAAATACTTTCATCGCGAAATTTAAATAAAAAGTGATTGCACAAAGCCAAATCGGATGGACACGAGATGTAGAAAAAAAAATTAGTCACAATTAGCAAATGATAGAGTATTGTGTAACAATTGCCAACTACCAGTTTAAAATATTCAGGACGAAAATGATCGAGTGCGGTTAAATATACCAACTGAAAATATTTGGCACCAAATTAATTGTAGTCATTAACCTTTGCACTACTCGGAATGACTTTTTTGTTATTGGATAATTCCCTTGGAATAGTAAAAAACAACGATCATTCTTTTAATTTTCGTTTCCTTCAAATGAAGTTTAGATTCTCTTCATATGGATTATATTAAAAACACTACTTCTGTAACTTGGAATACCTACTACAACAATTCATCGCATTTCGACCGAAGAAAGTTTGTACCCCATCAATTGACAGATGATCAAAAATTGCACCGAAATGGGCATTGCAAAGACATTAGAAAAGCTTCAAGGGACGAAAATTGTAACTACATTACAAGTTACAATCGATTTTAAAAAGCTTTCTTCTCTTTGAACTTTTTTAATGATTTATTTGCAATGCGCACTTCGGTGCTATTTTTGATAAGCCGTCAATCAGTGTATACGATGATGTTTTGGATATTCCAAGTGTCATTTTCATGAATGTCACTGTAGAGATTCTTTAAATTCTCATAAAATCATGCGCTTTTCAACATTTTTTTTTCGGTTAATGTTTCAGATAATTAGCCTAATATTTATCTTAATTCGCATCATCATCTACATCCTCTTCGTTTTTTATTAATTATCAAAACGACTCAAAAAATTTGTTATAATCAATTACCTTCTTAGAAGATTTTAAACATTTGAAATGTTTGCGTAACATTTATTGTTTTTAACTCAGAATTTAATGTCGATTATCCTATATTAATGTTTCAACTGTCAGCTTCGTAGTAGTTAATGGAATGTCATGAAGTTTTAGAAACTATTCAAGAAGATCGACTGCTACAAATGGTGCTACTATAATAATTTCATTAAAATTGAATAATTTCGGTTATTTCGGTGCATATGACATATTGTCCAACTTCATTATTTTGAGAATTTCCAGCAGGTGTTTGTTTCTTGGTGATAGTCAGGAATGGGTACAGCACGGTGCTTTGGATAGCGGTCTTTAAACTTTTCTGAGTCCCGAAACTCTTTATGTGCAATAAAATAATAAAGATCCTCCTAAAAAAGCATTGCACATGAGGAAAAGAACGTGTATGAACTTGTATTTTATAGTTACATTATAATTATTTCAACATTTTACTTAAGTATGTTTATTTAAAGTACTTATGAACATCCAAGAACTATTTATAATCTTTAAATATATTTTTATTATTTATAATTAATAAAAAAATAAAAAATTCTTATACACAGTCTGTCCCAGAGAAAACGGAACTTTTTTAAAATAAAAACAAAAGCTCACTATATATATTTTAAAATTTAATTTATTTTATTCAAAGTTTCGAAATGCTTCCGCATCAAACTTATTTACCAGATTTGTTTTATTGTCTAGGCTCACTAATTACACAACCTGTCGCAGAGAAAACCGACCTTTTTTAAAATAAATACAAAAGCTTACTATATTGGTAAAATTCATTTATTTTATTCAAAGTAATCATCTTCTGTTTCAATTCAATGTTTTGCACGGTCAATAAACATGTCGAATGAATTTTTAAGTTAATCTTTAGATATATCTTTCAAGATCGCTATCGACGCCTTTGAAATAGCTTCGACGTCGGCATAACGCTGTCCTTTCATTGGCAAATGTAGTTTATAGAATAGATAAAAATCACAGGGGGCCAAATCCGGTGAATACGATGAACGGTTGATAGTTAAAATGCCATTTGTAGTTAGAAAATCAGTGATAAGCGTCGAGCGAGGAGATTGTGCACTATCATGTAACAAACGCCAGCTACCATTTTCACGATATTGAGGGCGCCCATGGTCAACGTCTTTGTGCAGTATGCCTTTCGAAACATAAAAATAAATCAACAATGCCTTCACTTTTCACTCCAAAAGCTTTTCTTCTCTTGGATGCTTCCATTCAGAGCTTTGACGCTTGGTCTTTGGGTCATATTGAAAATACTAAATTTCATCATCAATTGCAATAGAATACTTGAAGTTTTCGTCCTTTTTTGAGTCCACTGTACTTTGTGGAATTCGCAGCAATTTTTGATCATGAGTTAGCTTGTGTGGTACAAACCTTGCATAAATCTTTGTCAGTCCCAAAAGCTGTGTCAAAATGCGATGAATTGAATCTTTGGAAATATTTAATTCCATTCTCACGTATCGCAATGAGGATATCGTCTGATTTCTGATAAATTGACGCACAAGTTGATGTTATTTTCCGTAACCACAGATTTTTTTGCACCAGGATGTTCGTTGTCATTTATGTTCGTACGATCGTCTTTAAATCGTTTATACCACTCATACACACTCGTACGTGATAAAAACGCATCACGATACAGATGTTTCATCAAATTAAACGTTTCAGTAAACGATTTACCGAGCTTAAAACAGAACTTTATATTTGCTCTTTGTTCAAAATTCATTTTGCGACCAATGCCATATACACACTGTTACTTTATGCGCAATTTCACTGCTTCAAATGATGCAATTCTCATTATATTTTGGAATAACATTGGTGAAAGATCGACCTTACGGACGCATATTTTTTTAGTAGATGACGTCACTAAGAATTACTATTTTAAAAAAGTTCCGTTTCTTCTGCGACGACTGTTTATAATTCAACTTACTCTAAGGAATAAATAAAACTCTAAATTTCACACTATTTTGTATGTTTATTGCGATTAGTTTCATCTGTTAGGGCATTATCGAGTAAGTACAGTACAGGTAACAATCCCCTTTTATAAGTATTATACTTGTTCGATAATATCCTAATAGACGAAGCTAGTCGCAGTAAATATAAAATATAGTGTGAAATTCAGTGTTTTATTTATTCTTTAGTAAAATGGAATTTCACAAAGTGACAACAATCATCTATTTATAATTCAACTTATGAATTTTCTAAATTCAAAAGTAACTTCACTTAGTTACACATTTAAGTTTTAAATAATAAACATAACAACAAATTTTGTGATCCACCGCAAAATTTGGTTTTGCTAAGCCCAGACAAATGGACACACGTTATATGTATATATATGTACGTATATTATACGTATTTGTACAAACATAATTATTGTAATTAAATGAAATTATGAATGGCGGATTTTATTCCGGCGGTGCCACCATTTGGGACATTATAGCATATACTCGTACATACATATGTTATAGGTAAATGGTCCACATTTAAAGTAAACTAAATATACCTTTTATAATTTATTTATTTCGCCTTTCTGCATTTCTTATCATACACCATCAAGGTAAAATCTAACATTCGCCCATTAGCAAACTTATAGTAAAATATATAAAGTTATAACTTTTATAATAGTCAAAGAAAATATGCGAATTACTTTCTAACCTTCATATTTTATCATTGATTACTCTCAGGTCTTTGATAAACCACGCCCAATCAAAAATTTGATTATAAAGAGATTGTATCTAGTGTTTATCTTTATCACATACTTAATATGTTAATTTACAAGTAATAGATATGTAATAGATATTTCCTGTCTATTCTGTATATGTATACATTAGTATTGTCTAATAATACACATAATTTAATTAATTTCATTTTTTATGTAGTTTTGTCAGGTAAATATAATAAAACAAAATTATTCAATACACTATTGAATTCTCAAATGTCATATGTGACAATGACTATTTATAAAATCGTTAAATACATTAAGATTTATATTGCGTAACAGCTACAGTTATATAATCACCTTTCTAGCGTACAGATCTCTCTCAGCCTGTAAGTATGTTGAGCCTAAATCCGTTTCGTGAAAAGGTTGTTCTAATGTTAAGTAATTATGTGCGGCTTTTGCTTATTTGTGTAAATATTTGTTTGCCTTTTACGTTTGGTTTTTTTTTTGTACTTAGCTAATGTAAAGATAACATGAAATATGGTATTAGAATTATTTAAGTCAACAATATTAAATGTAAAGTCGGACGATGTACTGTATTATGTATGTATGGAGTTATAATTAATTAATTCAAACAGAATTAATAAAAATATTATTTAGTAAAAGACGAAAATATTAATAAAATTTATATATATTAAATACTAGGGGGATTTTCGGCATGACATAGAGATGCCCGAAGTATGACCGAATTACTATATTTGTAAGGTACGATATTTAAGTGGTGAACTGCGAAGTTCTAGAGTTGCTTGTTTGTGAAGATCGAGTAAAAGGAAATAAGTTTTGATACTTTATGAAAAAATGATAAAATCGAAGTTCGAACCATTATAAAGTACTTTGTTTTATAGAGACGGGCAAAAATATACTTTAAAGGATTTCTGCCCTTCGTTTTCTATGATATAAAGGTGAGTTGTTGAATTTAATTTATTACAGATGATGAACTCTGGGATGCCAAAAAACTACTACGATTGGCGAAATAGACACAAGAATCCACAATGCCGTATTAAATGATCGCAGATAGAAGGAAGCGATCTTTGCAATATTGCAAAGATCTCGATAGATTCTGTCTATTGCATTTTACGCAATGTTTTTGGTATGAAGAAACTTTACATTCGATGGGTGCTGCGTTTGTTAATACCATAGGGGCCGCTAATAGATTCTACAAGACACATGCTTAAGACAGCACGTTTTCCCAAAAATTGTTAGTCATCATAACTTTTTTATTTACATGCCAATTTTGATATTTTCAGAAATTGTAAAATAGGGTGCATTTTAGGTATTATTGAAAAAAAAAGATGCGTTCTTTATGTTTATTGCAATTAGATACATAATTAAATAATTACGTATAAAATAATTGAGAATCACTATCAAAATTATCCAATTCGTCGATAAGTTCCCAAAATCACTCGCATAACCTGATATATCTCTTGATATTATATTAAAACCAGTATGGAATTTGCCATCGTCTTCACTATCACTCCTCTTAATATAACTAGGGTCTTCAAATAAAACATGGCTATAATTTTCATTATAAATGGTTTAATATGTCTCGTATTCCATTTTTAATTCGCTATATTGAAGTGAGAAATTTTAAATAAGCCAAGGGCTTCAAGTATACTAAAGAAATGGCGTGAAAATGGCGAAATTGAGTCATATTTCAAAGTCATACAAACTTAGAAATGGAATCCTGATGCTGTTGGCATCGAATTTTATTAAAGCAAACCAATTTGAATGGAATGAATGTATTTTCAAATAAACACATGTTATTTTACCCAAGATATGGTATTGAGTTTAACTGTTCATAAACCCGCATTAGCGTGAGACCGCCTTAAAATGTTAACAGTCGACAATAAACGCATTCAAATGAGGTTTTCTTAGGTGTGTTGGTGTTAGGACTTGATTTTTTTGATGTTTAATAACAATATATGTACATATGAATTATAGATTTGCCTATACACAACAAAGAGAAAACCGTCTAAATAGTAGGTGGGTGCAAGTGAAAGTACATCAAAGAAAGCTAACACCATCTGTTCTGTAGTCATGGCTATGGTTATCTGAGATTCTTGATCTGCGGTGTTTATTAACTACCTGCAAAAAGACAAGACTATCACATCTATCCTAAAAAAAGTACTCTTTCACCACAATGATGCGCCTACATACTGGCCTCGGGTTATTGCCGCTAAACTTCACGACTTACGAGGGCAGTTTGACAAGTAGTGAGAATGGAAAAGAAAAACGAATTTTTTAAATACAAAATAATTTTTATTTTTCAATATATTCTCCTAAAAGAGCAATATATTTATTCGAACGGTGCTCCAATGTCCTTATGCCATCTCTAAAATGCGATTTCGGAAGGCTTGCAAAATACTCATTCACGAAGATGATAAGGTCGTCGTTAGACGAAAATTTCTTTCCACCTAGTGCCATTTTCAATTTTGGAAAACGGTAGAAGTCGGAAAGGGCTAGACCCGGCGAATAAGGAGCATGCGGTACTAATTGGAAATGCAACTCGTGGATTTTGGACATCGCAACTGTGCTGGTATGCGAGGGTGTCTTGGTGAAACAGAATCTTTCTCTTTGCCAATCCTGGCCGTTTAGCACGAATCACAACATTTAATTTTTGTAGAAATTCTGCATAATATTGTGGCACCTTTCTGAAGGTAATCAATGACCAAAATGCCCTTTGAATCCCAAAAAATTGATGCCATCACCTTGTTTGCCGATAAAGTGGTTTTCGCTTTCTTTGGAGGTGCAGAACCACGTTCTAACCATTGTTTCGACTGTTGTTTAGTTTCGGGTCTACTGTAGTGTATCCAAGTTTCATCACAAGTAACAAATCGCCTACAAAAATCAACCGGATTCCGCTTATAAAGGTCCAAACACTCATTGGAAGTGCGCAAACGAGTGAACTTTTGATCAGTCGTAAGCAATCGTGGCACCCACCTTGCCGAAAGCTTGGAAAGGCCCAATTCTTTCGTTAAAATGCGGTGTACGCGTTCTGTTGAAATGTTTACCATGTCTGTTATCTCTCTCACTTTGAGTCGTCGATCTTGCGTAATAATATTATGGATTTTTTATAATCATTTCCTTAGAAGTCACGATTTTGGGTGCTCCAGAGCGCGCTTCATCAACACAGCTTGTTCTACCACGTTTAAATTCATTTACCCATCTACTTATTGTGGCGGATGATGGAGCAGATTCACCTAATGTTTCCCGTAAATAGGCAACCTAAATTATAGTGCATTTGTTTTACCAATTAGAGCGCCACCTATGTGTCATTCTCACTACTTGGCAAACTATCCTCGTATGCTTTGAAATGGTTACGCATGTGCAATATTCGCCGGATTTAGATCACAACCTCTTCCCAAACCTGAAGAAATGCTTCGCTAGATGTGGATTTTCTTTACTGAGATAACAGTTTATTCTGCAGAGTTGGACAAATCATATTATACTGAATGTATTATATTAAAAAATGTAAAAGTCGTTGGCCTAAATGTGTTGCATTGCACGATAACTATGTTGTATGAAAATTCGCGAAAATGTTTTCTTTGTATGGTGCAGACCATTTCGAACCCTCTCTAATTCACGTTTCTTATTTATTAATTCTAAATATAATTTTCGTCATACGGATATCCAAATATGTCGATACTTATTTAAAGAACGAAATTTATTACCCCTTGTGTGGCTATGAGATTTCAGTAACATTAATTTGGTTGAAAAATTTCGGTATAACAATGATAACAGTACGAATATGAAAAATATGCAAAAAATAGTTTGGGTTAAGCTTCCATTACGTTCAACCAAAATAGACAAAATTTATACTAATAGTAATTTATATTAATATTTCGTCGAAGCCGCATTGTGCATGATTATATTAGAGGTATCAATTACATTGTTATGCAATAAATCTAGTAAAAACAGAAATTTCATGTAGTGTTTTGCGAAAAATATTACATACCGTTTCGATTAATGTATCCTATTAATGTAATATAGTTTTAAATAAGAATTGTACATTATAAATTGGCCAATTTGAATTGAGCGTTCTTTGAAAGTATATTTTGAAATGAATGAGATCATTCTTCGAGTCCTCCGGGAATAAGATGAAAATTGCGGCAGTTGTGATGACCTAGTTTCTCTTACATACCAGATTGATTGAAAATTGCACGCGAGCAGTGTCTCACTATTAAAATTCTACAATTCTACATCCGTAGTAAAGGTTAATATAATTCATTTATGTGGTGCGCATAGTATAATTAAAGTAAATTAATAAATTAAGTTGTTGCAATAATTAGTAGATGACGGTATTTAATACTGCAATAATATTAGTGTAGGAAATATATAAATACTTATATTACATGTGTGTGTGTATGCGTTACATATAAGTAGGCATAAAATTTCATATCTATTGAAAAGCAATAATTTGAAATATTTAAATACTACAACAATTTTGTAGTTATAATTACTATGTTATATGAGGGTTGTCTTTTAAGTTTTGCATATAAAACTGGAATAAAACAATAGCTTTTACAGACTTCATTGTTTTTAGAAGTATTCTCCACGAAGATTAATGCACTTTTGCATGCGCTCGAACTAACTCTGGCATCAGTTATCCCACTCGTTTGCTGGTACAGTCAAAATTGCGTTTTTGAAGGCGTTGACTGTTCCTTCTGATGACTGGAACCTTTGACCACGTAGTTCGTTCTTGATTTTCGGAAAGGTAAAGAAATCGTTGGGAATTAAATCCGGACAGTACGGAGAATGGTCCAAATTCAATTGTCTCCCGTGTTGTGTACGAGCTTGCATTGTCTTGGTGAAGGATGTTTCGTCGTTCGAGGTTGATTTTTCGAAGCTCAGCGATAGCTTGCGGCAAACAAATAGTTGTATACCAATCGACAGTAATAGTTCTTTGATCTTGTAGAGGAATTGTTGTTACATGACCTGCTTTCGAGACAAATGTCGCCACCATCTTTGAAAACATTTCGAAAACGGATGGCTTTTGTCGGGTTTTCTTCATCTTGGAACATCCACACAGATAGCGTTTATTTTCTGGCTCGTATGAGTAAATCCAAGACTGACAATGCTATACACGTTTTTAGAGTTTCCGGCGTGAAAGCGATCTAGAGTTTTTTGACACCAATTCACCCTAGCTGGTTTCTACTCTTCGGTCAATAGATGCGGTATCCAACGAGAATCTCATTTTTTTACACACAATTCTTTATGCAATGACTGCCGTTTCTGAGGAACTCGCTTTTGGATCGTCTCTAAGACTAATCCGTTCACGTTTCATTTCTCCATACTAACGAGAAATTGTTGACTGATGTGGTGCTTCATTGCCGAAAACAGAAACCTTCTCGGCGAGGCATTCTTGTTGAGATAATTGTCTTCGAAAATTATATAAAAATTATTCCACGAAAATGTTCTCGGTTTAATTCCATTTTTCAACTAATTTCTCAACTTTGGCAGTTTGTTGCAGCTACAACATTACACGTATCGCACTGGGACTTTGGATTTAGCTTAACTAAAGATGAAGGTTAATTTTTAGTACTGACATTAGTGGCGCCCTCTGTCTCACTATGCGGAACTTAAAAGACATCCCATGTATCGCATTCCTTAAAAAAATGTATTTTGAAATTTTTGTATACTGAGAAGAATTCTACTAATTTATAACTTCAATAAGTAAAATTCCTTTCATTTTCATTTGGAAGAACTATTTTTAGAAATTATTTTAAATTACTTTTTCATGATTATCTAAATACATATACTCCTATTTAACACTAACATTTTAATAATTTTTCGTGAACATATGTTAAAGTATGTTTCGTACGTTATTAAACTAGCTAAGCATAGCCATCAATTCAACTCAAAAAATCAGATTATAGACAATTTTTATGAGACATTATAAGTTTGTTAAAACATTTGTTGCAATTTACTGACTTTTATCTCATCCGAGATTAATTTTTATAAGAACGAACATGGGCATGTTAAAAATATAAGTGTAGTTTACAAGTTTGGTAAATTTTCGTAAGATGGCACTACAATTGATTAAATATAGTTACTGTTGATACGCACATTTTTCAAACTATCAAACGACCTTCCATGTACTTTATAGTTTATCTTCAATAGCCATTTGAATTGACTTCCTTCGTATTTACCACAAAATAGAAAAGTGAATTCTTCGCAATTGCATATATTAAAATAGATTTGGACGACATATTATATACTTTTGCAAAAATGTATTAAATGCGATTGTTCATGTACCGAAAAAAACCTATTTTGGATCGCTAAATGAAGTCCTTTCAGAGTATTTATATATTTGATAATTTTTTGGTGACAATACATTTTTAATTCCGAGAGATTCTAGAAATGAAAATTAACAGTTTCTTCATTTTTATTTCATTATTATTAAATACAGAAATTAAAAACTGTCTGCATTGGATTAGGACTCGAATCTGCATCTACCGTTTTATAGATGGTCGCTTTAATCAATTAAGCCAACAAGCAGTATAGTTTTAAGTTTCTTAATATACCATAAGTTATATTGTGGAGCAAATCTGATTCTTTTAATGTCCAGTCCATGTCCAAATCTGTCTAGATTCTAGGCGACTTAGAAGAAATTATGCGAATAAAACATAAAAATAATTACAAGGAAAATAATAGGAGTTTCTAATAACACTGCTAACTATATCTGAAAGAGTCGTAAATTTCCGTTATGGCAGATAGAATTAAAAATATATAAGTAAAGTAGATGCTGTTCTATCAGTTTTAGTACACGTTGTATAAAGTGTTTGGCCATATTTTGATGATAGTTTAGGCACATTGAAATAATACTATTTGAAAGCCAAATACGTTCTATTTTATTTTTAAAATATGATGGAGAGATATAAGATTGAATCTGTTAAGCATGACTTTATAATCGTGACCTCTGGGTGGGTGAAAACTATCAATGATGAACATAAAATCTTTCAAAAAGAATTTGTGAATATTTTTAATGTTATCAATATGTGTCCGAATAATTGAAAACCAAATAAGTCATCCATATTCCACTACAGATCTTAAAAATGAATTATACAACTGTATGAAATAATTAATATTTGTATAGTTTTTGCAATTTTTGTAAACAAAGCAGTATATTTTATATGCTCAGCCAACTGAGCCAACTACACACTTCAATACACGAAGATGTAACTGATTATTTTGACACGAAACACACACACACACAGAGAGAGAGAGAGATGATAAATCTTATCGAAGCAATGCATAATTCTCTATTGATTCGATCCTCAAAAGGAGGCATCGTAAAATGTTTCACATCGTAAATTAATCGTAGTATTATTTACAGAAAGCGAAAGCAATAGACTTCTCAAATTAGAGACTTAAAACATATCAGAAGTCGGCTAAATATTGTAAATTTGGTGTCATGATATTCAAAATATCCTATCCATCAGGTAGGATTTAAACAAAGGAAATAGTGCAGGAAAAACCCGTTCTGAAAAAGTGTATTGAATAGTATAAAGTGCTCAACATGATCAAAAGCACTACGAAAATCGCCATAAATAAAAACATGAAATGGTTGGAAACATACCGATTGAAATAGCATAAATTTGTAATTGTAAAACATTTTTTCATATAACTGTGCTGACACCGTAATGGAAGGTCGGCTAGTTGTTGACTACCGGCATTTACATAGATTGAACTAGCTAACAATATTCTACAGGAAAAACTAAATACGAAAACATCATAAGGACGACGAATATTGCATTGTTGATTAACGACGCACTTTTCAAAGCAATGTCTAACAGAAATTTTCGAATAGATTGAAAAATAGGCAATTCACATATTTATTCTAATTTTTTTATGTTCTGTTAAGCATAAAATTATGTACACAGTGTGTCGCTGAGATAATCGAACTTTTTTAAAGTAAAAACAAAAGCTTACTATTATTGTAAAATTCATTTGTTTTCTTTAAAGTAGTCGCCTTCAATAGAAAATGTCCTTCAAGATCGCTGTCGACTCCTTTTTTTAATGGCTTCGACGTCGGCATAACGCTGTCCCTTCATTGGCAAATGTAGTTTAGAGAATAGATAGAAATCACAGGGGGCAAATCCGGTGAATGGTGGATGGTTAAAATGCCATTTGTAGTTAAAAAATCAGTGACAAGCGTGAAAAGATGGTGCATTATCATGTATCAAACGCCAGCTACCATTTTCACGATATTGAGGGTGCACACGACGAATACGCGCCAAAAGAGGCTTCGCAACACCACCACAATATACAGCATTGACTGTTTGACTGGTTGATACAAACTCTTTGTGCACTATGGCTCATAAAAACGAATCAACATTTTCTTTGCTTTTGACTTTTCCAAATGACTTTTCTTCGGTCTTTCTTCGCTTGGTTGCTTCCATTCAGAGCTTTGATACTTGGTTTTTGGATCATATTGAAAACACCATGATTCATCGCCAGCCACAATAGTATACCTGAAGTTTTCGTCCTTTTTTTAGTGTTTAACCAAGTTTGTACAATGTTGAATTCAGTTAGCCTGTATGGCACAAACCTTGCACAAATCTTCCTCAATCCCAAATGCTGGGTCAAAATACGATGAATTGAATCTTTGGAAATATTTAATTCCATTCCCTCGTATCGCAATGAGAATTTCGGCTCATTTCTCATAGATTCACGCACAAATTCGATGTTACTTTACGTAACCACGGATTTCTTCGTCGTCATTTATGTCCATACGACCGTCTTTAAATCGTTTATGCCACTCATACACACTCGTACGTGATAAAAACGCATCACCATTCACTCGTTTCATCAAATTAAACGTTTCAGTAAACGATTTACGGAGTTTAAAGCAGAACTCGATATTTGCTCAAAATTCATTTTTCGACCAATGCGAAATACAAACTGTTACTTAATGCTTAATTTCTCTGGTTCTAATGATGCAAATGTTATTATATTTTGACATAACATTGGAGAATGATCTACCATAGAGACACATATTTTTTTAATAGATGGCGCTACTAAGAATTACTATTTTATAAAAGTTTGATTTTCTCTGCGACAGATTTTGTATATACATCTCAAATTATACAGCCAGATGTAAACATCTAGCTGATTAAACTGTAATGTAACACATAGTGGCTATAACATTCGCGAAGTTAATTAAAAATTACTTATACAACGCCATGTTAGAGCCTGATTGTACGATTGAAATATGTTCAGACAAGTGATAACAATGAATAAACTTTCTCATAAAGGCCATAAACTTTAATTTTTTGAGTCATTTTACCGATTTTGTTCATTTTGAAAAAATTGTGACATTGCAGCGTTTCGTTTCAATTCGATATTTATTGAAGTGCTGTGGGATACACAATATTTCTTGTTTTTCCATCTGGTGCGTAAACGAATAAATCAAAAGGTTTTCCGACGCGTGAGCAGGCCACATAGAGCTGCCCATATGAGAAGCATGGATTTTCAAAATTTAATCCACATACTTGCAATGATTGCCCTTATGCTTTGTTGATAGTCATTGCGGAAGCAAGTCGTACCGGCAACTGCAAACGTTTGAATACGAATGGCATATCTGTCGGAATCATTGGGATACGTGGCAACAGTACGTCTTCACCTTTGAATTTTCCAGTCAAAATTGTTGCCTCGATAACATTGTTCATCATTTTCTTGACCGAAAGTCTGCTTCCGTTGCAAAGTCGTGATGGATTTATGTTTCGAAGAAGATGTAAGAACGTGCGGTGTCATGCCTGACAAATCAAGCGAATTTAAGAATTCAGTTGAATAGTTGACAACTTCGTCTTGATTCACCACAGTATCGATGGACTTACATGTTGTCGTTTCGCCGGGTATTCCATTCTGAATGGTGAAGTTGATGGTATTGATATCGATGTTTTTGGCCGCTAATATAGAACGCGTACTGAGCCACTGATGATTTTTGTAGTTCTGTGCAATGTTTAGGAAAACTTTTTGCACCAATTCGTCTATGCTTTCTATGGTCTTACAGAAGTTTGCTGGCAAGGTGATACATTGCGTAGATTCATCAATTTGCATTCGCCCATTTCCAATATCCATTAATTGTTTTGCAAAACTTCCAATTGGAATGTCAGTGGTGCCATCTGTCGAAAATTGGTCGTACCAACTTAGAAACCTTCGTGGACTCATGCACAACAACTTCGCTAAAAATCATCACATGATCGAATGCATAGTTTACGATTCGTATACGATATAAAAGAAAGGCGACGTATGTAAGCTGAATAAAAGTAGCTACATGTTTGGTACATAACTGTTTTATTGGTTTATGGTTCACTAAATCTAGAGTTATACATTTAAGTATCTGAATCAGCAAAATGGTGCAATATAATGTAGTTTTGTTTTTATCAATCAATAAGTCAGTAGATTGTTATTTACTCTAGCATCTTAACTAGTGTATTCGTTTTCTCTGTATTTTTCCCTTCTTATCTCAACCATTGGATGGTGATTTTATGATCTGTACGTATTATATTAATCTTTTTTGCTTCAGTATTAGTGGATGACTTCTAGGTAATTCAATACAGTGGCGCCACTTTACGATAATTTTGTACAGAGAACCATCCCTAACTCTACGAAATACTAGCTAATTCGCGTCCTAGAAGTAGATCATTGGATCCTTCACAGGTAAGGGATAAGGACTTGGAATATAGTTATCAATCACAGTTGATAGAGGCGTGACAGGATATGTCGAAAATGCTCGTTTTTCTACTTGACATTCCATTTTCCTTTGCCAACGAATAAAACTATCTTTGCACAAATTCAAAAACTATTTAATTGTGCAATAATACAATATCGAAATAATTTTTGACATATGCCTAACAATTTTTTGTCAAGGTATTTACGCCCTAGAAACTAGAAACGGTTCGAACCTGACACGATATCGTACCAATAAGCATTCGCTATTAACTTATTAAGAAATAGTTTTTATAGCGTTAAGTCTGTATTATCGGTTCTTTAAAAATATGTAGATTCTATAAGAATATTGGCAAAATTTCATTTATTTTTTTATTGTAAGAAAGCGACCAATTTGCTATTCACTCACAGAACTTGAATTTCAACTCTCGGAATGACAGTATGTACATATGTATATTTACACAATTGCCCGACAGTGCAAAAAAGTTAGAGGTATGTATATACAAATGCTTAAATTAGCATACGCATCATTAGTAACGTAACTAATTAAATCATAGTATAGTATTATAACATTATTATTAACGATATCCGGCAATAATATATATATATGTATATAAGATAACTGCTACAAATGTGTATAATACCTTGTGGGCGTGTCCGGAACTTGCATTTATGTTACATTCTGTAACGGACAATTATAAAAGCCAGTTTTCTCGAGTAACATTAAACATTCCAATTTTACCGTTTATAAATGATTTTGTCTGGTTTGTAGCTATAGGTATATGCTTGTTACGATCACGCAATTAATTTACTTTATAAACTGACTCGTATCAATTTCTAATTGAACAAGTCTAAGAAAGTAAAACATTGAACTCAGACTACACGAAAAAAAATATATATTTGCTGTACAAATTTGTTGTTTAAAAATTACATAACGATCTTTTGATTCGAAGATGAATCATAATAGGTGAAGAATATTTGAATATCACTAACTTCTCAGATTTTATTACACACGCAAGAAACAGACTCATTTATAAAATACTTTGCAAGGTATTACCGATTTTAATATTCTTTCGATTTGTTATCGAAAATATACAACTTAATGTAGAAGTTAAGTTAATGTAGTAAGCTTTTAAAGTTATAAATATACCTATTATATCTTTAAAACTGTAACGAATGTGAAGCTCAAAAATTCCCAATGAATAAATTTAACCAACCGAGAAGAATATTTGAAAACATCAAAAAAGATATCCCTCGTTTCCTCCCTGCTTTTTCTTCAATGAGGAACAGCGCAATATCTCTTGGAGCGGTATGTAGGTGCTCTTACCAAATACGAGTTACAGATATCGGAGAAATGAGCCAAAATGTGAAAAAACCTGATCTCGGATTAATGCTTGTGAGTGATTAATTTAATTTATGGTAACTGTTCTTTGTGTTTAAGTACCATACGTTCCACAGCTTCTCTCATGATAATGAAGACAGCCATCACTTTTTTCTAACAGATTAAAATTTCTGCAGAAAGACGTGGTTGTTCTGGTTTTAGTATGCACCTCATATTAAAACTAGTGTTCATCACCTATCAGGAAGCTATTGACATAAAGAGATGTTTCATTTTTAAACTTCTCAAGCATCTCGTGGCGCTATGAACCAGTTATTTGCTTGTTGATTAAGACCTGAAGTACCCAAAAGGTATAAACTTTCTGTACGGCACTTTTAATTTAAGTACAATGCCGCAGTTCACTTCCCACATTTTGTAAGGCCATATAGGATTGTTAATTTGCTTCGCTTGCATATTTAGTTACTGTTAATAAATAAGAATTAAAAGCAGAGGCAGTAAATATAATGAAAACTATTTATTTAACACTGGAATCGATGCGGAAACAAAATCTTAAATTAGTGAAAATGGTTTCAATATTTCGCGTTGTTATGGTGTGACTGTGGCTATTGACTATAGATTCTCTTGTAGTTACTATGTAATTATAATGGTTAATAGATAGATTCTCGGGTGATTACGATGTGTTTCTGATGGTAGATTTTCATTGCTTTTAGTATTAAGAAGACCTTGCGTTCAATATAATTTAATAATGCTTTGCAATTAATAGTTAAGGGCTTAGACAATCGAAGA
The DNA here is from genome assembly GCA_031893035.1 of Dermolepida albohirtum. Lineage (NCBI taxonomy): Eukaryota > Metazoa > Arthropoda > Insecta > Coleoptera > Scarabaeidae > Dermolepida > Dermolepida albohirtum. The sequence continues at coordinate 340,785 of JAVIWB010003680.1, forward strand.
GAATAATGTCTTATTTGCAGTTCGCGATGCATATTGAGACTTAATATTTTATAATTGGGAAAACTACCAGAAAAGTACCAGTCTGAACGTAATTATCACTGAATACACTAAAATAAAAAAACATAGAGATTAAAATATAAGGTTTACAATAACTAATATCTGATTGATTATAGTAATAGAATGTATGTAACCTACAATTAAATCTATCCAAAACCTATCTGCTGATCTTTGGTAACAGTTTACCGGCAGATGTGGTGGTGGGTGATGAAGTGCTTGCCTCTAAGTGTGGCGCGCCTTTTCTTGGCCTTAGGGTTGACTCTGAGCTGTCCTGGAAATCTTACATCAATTAACTATCTGGAGGGCTGTCTCGGTTGTGCTATTGCTTGCGTGCTATTTCTCGTAACGTTGGTGTAAAGGCAGAATTGCTTTCTTACTTCGCCTACGTACATTCAAGGCTCCAGTATGGTGTGGTGTTCTGGGGCAATTCCATCGACTGGCGGAGGATATTTATCCTCCAAAAGCCATGTATTAGAGCAATTTATAGCATGAAACCACCAGAGAGTTGTGTGGGTGTGTTTCGATCTGCCAAAGTACTAACAATGCCCTCAATTTATAAACTTCAGTGCGTGTTACATATGAAAATAAGCAATAACGAATTTTACAAAAATATAAAAAAATGTTGTTCACCATTGTGTGAAAATATACGATCACATACCGCTCGGATCAAGAGCTTGCCGTTGGCCCGGTTTAAAATTATTTTTAAGTTTTGGCTAATAATAGAGCAAGAGTTCTACAATGTGGAATATTTCCTTAAAACAATTGTCGACATTGGCGTATAGCATATGTCAACTGCACACATATATATGTATATATACTTACTTTATCTATTTTAACTTGCAATTGTTGTTTCGTTGTTATTTATTTTTATACTTATGACATATTCCATGTTTTTTTGATATTATGGAACGTATTAAATATTATTATTGTTATTATAGTTCAATAAAAATTAACGTCATTGAACAAACTGAATATTTTAAATGTTTTCTTAGATAATATAATTGGGTTTTTATCCCTTAGGATTCAATCCGACGACCTGCTGCTCGATAATGTTGTTCAGTTTCTCTTTCCGTTTAAGTATATAAATGCTGATAGCAAAATATCTTAAGATGGAATAAGAGCACAGATATAATAACTTATGGCCTACTAATTCTTCCTGTAATTGGCGTTAAATTGTTGGATGATGTGAAGTTATTAATATTTAGTTACAGTTTTTAACTGTTTTATTACTAAACTACATTACTTAATTAATCATGAAATTTATGTTTACAGTCATAGTGAATATTCTACAAATACATAATTTTAAGTTAGTATATCTTGTGTGGTTTTATAACAATTGTTTATGGCCTACATATTAGACTTCAAAACATTTATTTTATGTTTATGAAGCGATTTATAAAAATTTATAATCTCATTATAAGCTTATATCTCTTCTTGTTCTACTTTTTAACAGATTGTTAACTTACTTTAATTAAATTAGAAAGTAAGTCGGAACAATTGGTTTGTATATGTGAAAATTATCAAAACCTTTTCTGTTTTCAAGTTTATGAATATATCAATTGGATAATAAATTATTTTTTTCATACTAATTTATTATAAAGCAAGCATAGTGTTTTAGAGAAAAATTATAATTTTTACTAAGAATTTTTCTTTGTTCGCAGGAAGGTAGTATAGGATCGAATCTGATTATACGACCACTGCCACAAAGACTGACATCTCACATATCCAAAGTTAACAATGAAAGTGTGGATAAAAAGAAAATAATAAATAAAAACAATACACTGCCATTGATCGATGATGAAATGTTTTTGGATGCCGAAGAGAATCTCAGTGATGAAGTTGCTATTGATACGGGTTTTCCTATTAAACAGTATATGAAAGCGCCCACCCAAAAACATATTATTTACAAAAGAAGACAGAATGTTCAAGAAGATGCTTATAGTGATTACGGTAAGTTATATATGTATGAATAAATAAACACGATAGTTTAAGAGTCTTTTCTTGAGAAAGAAAGATATGAAATATATACGTATCATATATATATATATATGTGATGAAGATATATTTTCGCGGGTTCTAGGCCGCGTGTGAGATGTCTCCTGAGAAGAACTGTTCTCGATGTTTCAACAAGATCACACTCGTCATCTTCTGGAGCTTGTCTGTTGCTTACTGGAGATGAAGATCGTCTCTTCGTGGAGACAATCTTCATTCAGCTCATAAGGGTCTCTTCATGTCTGTCCAAAATCAGAAACAAATCGTTTCATAATTTAATTTAATTTCATCATAAAGAAAAGAAATGCAAAAGCAAAGCTCCTAAAATTATTGGTTTCGAGGCTCTGATAAATAGACATTTGAAATAATACAAAACATTCATAGAAGACACTGTCAGATTTCCGTAGTCGAAGTTACATATTCTTTCGATTCGCTTTGAAAACACATTTCAATACTATTATTTTCAATCTGTTACGTAGACTCCCGCGGTCGTGGTCCATACTATCTGTTTCAGTGCGACAGACAGCAGAAGTAGTTGAGCCCTGAAAATGTCCCAAACGCGGTTCCAGCCCGAAAGCCCAGAAGAAGATACTGTTCTTTTCAATTTGACAAATATTCAATCAATATAGAATTTTGATTCAAAACACACTATCCGTCTCATAATAAATCTGCAGTGACGTCTTAAGATTTAACGCGCATTTTTTTGTGTATAATGAGACTCACCTGCATAAAAGTAAATAATTTAAATATTCATAATCTCTTGCCTGTTATCCAACGAAGGCCAAACTAAAGTACATAGGTCGATCAGAAACATTACTGAATTTTTAATTAACAACATGAAATCTAAATCATTTTGTACATATTGCATAAAACATTGAATTGTGGCCTGGCAGGCGTAGTTACTTTTAAAATTTTGACCACACATAAGAGGTGGCCAAAAGTGGACCTGATTCTGCAATTCTTTCAACTGCATTTATATTTTAAATGTTTCTAAAGCAATTCTTCTACCTCATTCACCGCAAAAATATTTCTCTTTCTCATGAATTATGAATTTTGGTATTAATTACCAATCAATCTTGTCTTATCTCTTTTAATTTTTCCATCATAGGGCACTCACTTGTGTATGGTGTACAAAAAGAGAAGTAATAAATTCGCTCACCAGTAGACACAGATTAAAAAAATATCTTGAGGTATTTACAGCTACCGAAATTTATTCGTGTTAATACGTCACCGTATAATTTTTTTTGTGAATTACAACGTAACCGTATAAGTTTATCTTTCTTTGCAAAACATTATTTAAGGCAATTCATGTATTAGCGATTATGTTTACTAATTAATATAGTACCTTTTCCTTGAACCGATAGAAACATTTAAACCATTTCTGATGCGAGCATATAGAAAAGTTTTGTTTATAATATCTAGGTGCTTGTTTTCGTTTTATGGAACATTTCTGCTTTATACCTATAATTTTGCAGTTTCATAGTACTCTTTCAATTCTGTTATTTCCCTTTACTACCTAATAAATCCGACCACTCCATAGTTTCTCTACATGTACTTTTAGTACTAGGTAAATCGAACTAAATGTCTTTGTATACCTTATATTATGACATATTCTGGGACATGTATAACACCAGCTGATGAACATGCGTAATTGTTTCCTACAGAAATACTTGAGAAGAAAATTAAATTTCATATATTTTATTTTTCTTATACTTTGGGACTCTAGTCTGTTCCCATTCCTTTTAGGATATTAAGTAAGTTCTACAGCACTACAGGCAAGTGTCCCTCTTCGATTTAAATAAAACTTGGTGGGTTTATAGACTAATGTAGTGTAAGAACAGCGGTAACTTTTTAGCTGGAGTGCTCTATCGACAACACCACTCTTCGCTATTTGCTTTAATATCTCCAAAACTTATTTAGATAAGCAAATTACTTACATTAGGATTTTTTCACATAAGTGACAATAAGTATCTATTTTCATTATTTCATCCGATCTCTTTTTCAAATACAGTCCTGTTATGATCAATAAGGTTAATATATAACCCCTTTCCACAATTAACTATTTGTAAATTCTGTATACGTATTTCGACAACCAATCAGCAGATAAAATCAAAGTGTCGCACCTGGTAAAACACGGCGAAAAAATGTACGAAAAATATACTCCGTACGCGATCCGCATCGTTTCAAGATGTGCACATCTTGGTTTTGACAATTTTAAGTATTTTTTCGCCGTGTTTTACCAGGTGCGACACTTTGATTTTTCTGATGATGACAACTTGGTTGTCGAAATACGTATACAGAATTTACAAATAGTTAATTGTGGAAAGGGGTTATATATTAACCTTATTGATCAAGTCAATAAACCACAGGCTCCATCAAATTCAACTACAGTCCTGTTATATAATAGCGAGTAGGATTTTGTATCACTGGTATTGTAATTGTCAAGCAATATTGTTTTCATTATCATTGTACATATATTGCAGAATTAGTGGTTAATTTTAAGTGTTAGAATTATGTATTCCTTTCTTCAACCGTCAATTTTAGTTTTGATAAAGGTTTACGTGGTAGACCAGGAACATCTGAATTCTCACCTTTTCATTTTTGTTTAATCCGGTGCTTTGCATCCAGATTTATATTATCTATTGTTCTTTATGTTGTGTCGTTGAAACTAAATAAAGATTATTACTCATACACTGTGTACATCAAGTATGTAGTTACACAATTTTCTAGTTGTTTTTTTTCTTCTATAAATTGAGTTACTTTCTGGCATGTTTAATATATATGAATAAATTATGCATAACCTCTTGTATTCTCCTAGCAAATAAAACTTTTCAAATTTGAAATAAATATAAATATGGGGGGGGGGGGGATTATCCTTTACATTCAGTCATTAGCCTTTACTACTATTAAAATAGTGACATATTTATCTCTTTCTGATATATCTTACCGTTTTGGAGATATTAAAGCAAATAACGAAGTGTTATGTTGCCGATAGAGCGCTCCACCCCCCGAAAACGGGCGATTGGGCAACTAAAAAAGTTACCGTTGTTCTTGCATTACATCAGTCTATAAACCTACCAAGTTTCATTTAAATCGATGAGGGACACTTGCCTGTGTTCCCTTGTAGTTCAATCAAAATCAAAACTAAAATTGCCTTTGTGGGGACGTTATCCATTGAAAATTTTCTTTTAATTTTTCACCATTAATGGTACTTGAAGATTTTCTCTAATGTGGTTGGAAACATGCCATGGGAAATCACTTATATGGGGTATATGGTCTTGTTTTAGAAATGTTTCTTTTCATTTTAAATAATTTTATTAATCAGATTTACGTGTTAAGGTAACGAGCTTGCTTTTCTTGCCTTCTAAGTCAGATTCAAAAACCCAACTTCCTCTAGTGGATCTGAAATATTAGTAACGTTGTTTTCCCATAACGAAGTTCTACACAATCTTCCGCCAATTATTCGATTTCTATGATTATTTTTTACTATAACTATTTTAATGTTCAGTATCTTATTATAGTATCACGAAGGGAAAATGTATAATACATTTCCATTTTCAAAACATCTCTAAATATAAAGCGTGTCTTTCATGTAATGCGATTAAATTTTCATCAATTTTGTAACACAATATTACACAACACAGAGATAAAGTATATTCTATTCTGTATCGTGGCGGAGAACAAAACTAAAACTTTTAAATTATAATTCTTTTACTCATAATTGATATAAAAAAATAAATAAAAGAAATAAAAATAATAGAATTTTTTGCATTTACGATATTATCAATTTTAATTTTAAATATGTACGTCTGTTTTCTTGCCTATCAGTTATATTTTTTTACAAACAACCAATTTAGTAACAGCATCACGTACCAACATTGACTAAATTGCTTTCTTGAAACAAATAGCATTTAGGTTCTTGTTCTTTTATATTATTTACAGACGACCAAGCGTCATATATCTTCCTCTTTTATTACATTCTGTGATACTATCAGATGGAACTGCTGTTTGTTATTTTATCATTCGGATCATGCTCATTAGTTTACATACAACAAACGCTAGGTTTACGCCTTAGGAATTAAATAAGTTTTTACTTAAACCAAACAAAAAATGCTATATCCGGTATCGTTTATAATGCAAAATTGGAATATATTATATTTTTTACACTTATTTATAGTTCTCTTTTTATATTGTTAAAGGTTGCAAATGTGCTTGTTCAATACAAAGCATAAAACATATTAAATTCACGTAAGTGTAGAGAAGTCAAGGTCGCCTCCTTCTTTTATTTATCCAAAAATAATATTGTATTGGCCTCATGCTATCTGCGTGCGTTTATAAAATGAACCTTTCAACTGTTGTATGTAATTATATTAATTACTCTTAAAAGTCATATTGTTGAACGGGTCATGAGTTTATTGGTAATAATGTTTTAACGAAGCTTATTTGCGTTTGTAAATGTCATCATATTTGCATTGGAAGGAGTCGTAAACCCCGGCGTCATGTTCTCTTATCTAGATTATCATACTGGATACTCTTGTAAATCGTAACTACAAAACCAGCGTGTGGTCTGCGCGAAAGTCAAGGACTGTCGGTTCATTCATTAAATATGCGGATTTGATGTTTCTTCTGACGCTACTTTATTGTATATAAACAACAACATTAACATTGACATGTCTTAATTACATTTTTTATACTGAAATATATCATAATATTTATATAGATATCTATGTTTCTACTTTTGCCCAAATGTACATTCTTTATTTAAATAAATTCAAATGAATTAAGATCATTTGAAAAACATGAGGGCTATTCAGAAAAGATGAGGACAGAATTTACTGCAGGTTATGTGCAATGAGCTGCAAACTGCTAACAACTAACTTATTCATTTTGCGCAATGATTTGTGACATTGTTATCGTACGAGGGTAGTCCTAGAAGTACCCAACCCGACAAAGAAACACGAAAATTTTGGAAAGAAACATATTTATTTTTCAACATAATCTCTTTTCAGCTCTATACACTTTTCCTAGCAATGTTCAATAAGTTTGATGCCCTTTTTATAATAAGAACTGTCTTGCTCCTCAAGAGGGCCGCTAATTGCCGACATCAATTCTTCATCGATGGAAAATTTTTGACCACTGAGGCATTTTTTCAAGTTTGGAAATAGAAAATAATCCGAGGGGGCTAAATCTGGTAAATAGGGTGCATGAGATAGCAATTCAAACTTTAATTCATTAATTTTGGCCATTGCAATAACGGATTTGTGAGCTGGTGCATTGTCTTGATGAAACAACCCTTTCTTCTTAGCCAAATGCAGCCGTTTTTGCTTGATTTCTTCGCTCAAACGTTGCAATAAGTACGCATAATACTCGCCGTTGATAGTTTTTCCTTTTTCAAGATAGTTAATGAAAATTATTCCACGCGCATCCCAAAAAAACCGATGCCATGACCTTACCTGCAGATAAAACGGTCTTCGCCTTCTTTGGAGTCGGTTCTTCCTTTTGAGGCTATTGCTTTGATTGTTCTTTTGTCTTGGGTGTGAAGTGATGGACCCATGTTTCATCCATGGTTATGAAACGGCGCAAAAATTCTGCTTTGTTGCTGTGAAACTTCGCTAAACACTCAATCTTCACGACACTGGTTTTGCTCAAGTGTGAGCAAACGCAATACCCATCTTGCACACAGCTTTCTCATGTCCAAATTTTCGGATAATATGCGATATACCACATTTTTTGAAATGTCTACTATGTCTGTTAGCTCGCGCACTTTCTGTCGATCATCCAGTACCGCTTTGTGGATTTTCTTCACCATTTCTGGAGTCGTCACCTCATTTGGTCGACCACTGCGATGCTCGTCCTGGCAGCTCGTACAGCCTCGTTTTACTTTGCTACCGAATATTTCACTGTTGTAAACGAAGGAGTATACTCACCCAGAGTAGAATTCAATTCAGCTTTTGTATCGGTTGGACTGATTCCTTTCAAATAAAAGTGTTGTATCACTAATTCACTGAAAACGTTCACTATTGATGGCTCCAAGCAAACTTGACGCATATGCTTTATAGACTGTGTACTTTCTAATACAGTGATATTTTCCAAACAACTACCGCCATCTCTAGGTCAGGCCGGGTACGTATGGGACCACCCTCGTAAGCAACGAGTTTCCAGGCTTTCCAAATGGTCCAATTAATGTGCTAACTGAGGAAATTATCAACACTGGAACAGTAATTATTCGCACTCTTAAAATACGTGTTGAAAGTGTTTTTACCATCTTGAACATTTACATGTTCAAAGATTGTGCTCACTGAATTCCACACGTTGTTATTGTTGAGTGTACTGCACAGTCTTTCATATAGTCCTGATGTAACCTCATATTTTTTTAATTTTAATAATTCTTGACATAAAACGAATTAATAAGCAAAAAGTTATTTTCTACTCGTAATTACTGCAAATATTGTACTATTTTCTTCATACTACTATTCATATCATGTACGAGGGATAGTCAAAAAAGTCAGGCGACGCTAATTTGTTCGTAATATCAAAACTGAAACCTTTTCACAACATTAGCCCTTATTGAATATATGTGTTTTTTATAAGAAATTTCCAAAAATTCTCCAAAAACTTACTTCGACATTTTAGCAATTTACAATATTTTTCTTGAAACTAATTTAAATTTTTTTTTAAACGATTATAGTATCTTGCTAAATTATTTTTGCAATGAAAATTGCTGAAAATTTACTAAGATTATTCACAAAAATCTTGCACAAATATAAGAACTCAAGTAGAAATAGGTAGGTATTTTGTTATATGTAATGCTATTGCTACTAAAATTTTGTATATACGAGGACCTGCAACGAAGTCTAAGGTTTATTTATTGCACTTTCGGGTGAAAATTTACAAAAATAAATCTAAGGCTTCTTTCACTTTGCAAAATAACAGTTATGACAAATTGTTTATTTAAGTTCAGTGCGACAGACAGTAGCAGTAGTTGAGTCCTGAAGATGACCCATACGAGTGGGTACGAAACGTCAGCAGTTATACCAATGACGTGATTCCGGCTCGGAAGCACAGAAGCAGATAATATGGACCACGACCGCGGAAGTTTACGTACAAGATGAAGTTTATTTAAGTTTTACAAAACTTGAAAGTGGTGATATATTTATCGTGCCTTTGAAAATCGTGACGAATGAAATGAAAAAGTAAAGATATTTGATCGAATTTTGTGTTCGTCAGAGAAAATCCGTCTAGCAAAAATTACTTCTTTTCGATGGGATATAGAATTTAAAGATGGTCGGAGAGGCTGCGATTTGTAAGGCAGGTCAGGAGTTTAGTTAATGCATTAACTGAGGAAACCGATACTAGAGTTATAATTATTCGCAGAGACTCACTTTTAACTGCCTAGTAATTGTCTAACATTCTGGGAATACCTGGAATATCTTACCTTCTTGCTTAAACATTTAAACATGTCTAGTGTCAATACTCGCCGGATTTCGCATTTGCTAACACATTTTTTGATTAAGAAAAATGATATATATGTGCATAGGACTTCATGTGGTCTACAGTAGTTATTGTAAAAAATTTAGCGTCAGTTGATCATGGATTATATCCTTCAAAAACACTTGACAATTCAAGTTGTTTTTGGAGGATGTAATCCACTAGCATCTGAATGCTTCACTACGATAGTGGTTGTTCGTGTGTGACTATTGTGATGAATTTTCGAACAGTATAGAATGCTAGATGTGTATACAATCTCGATGTAGTCCCATGAGACTTTTATCTATACTATCAAGGAAAAAAAACCTTAATGGACGACGGTTTCAAACAGAACTGTACTGCTTTGGAGGTGAAAGTTCTAAACGAATGGCTTTCATCAGGTCACATCCGGTTGGGATAAGGCTGTTGTACTACAGAACAACTATATAGAACGTGACAGAAGTTGTTATTTGAGTTTAAAATTTAGGTAATATTGGTTCCAGTCTTTATTGAAAATATCTAATGCGCCTAACATAAAACCCATAAAGTTATTAACCCTTTGTACTTTTAGTAGGTATTTAAATTTTTTTTAAGGTTTATACTAATTATAATTTTATATAAGTGAAACACTTAATGATTTCGTATAATAATATTAAAGTACTTACTAAAAATAATTTATTTTGTTTCTTTATAATTGTGAAATGTAGTGATAAAATTTCGAACAAAATTAATAATTTCATTATTAAAAAATATATAGACAAAAATACCTTATTTTTCAAAAAATAATGACTGATTTTTTGCAGAACTTTTAAAAATTGCATTACTGTCTTTTTTAATAGAAATGAATTTGTTTTTTTACTATAACGGTGTCATATTATGAGTTCCATAATATATAGTCTTGTAACTTCATCTGCTTTAATAAAAATACATTTGTTTCTTTCTTACTGTAGCACCGTTTCAATTATGAATGTCTAACAATATATAATCTTGTAAAGTACCTTTACTTTCCGAATTAGTTCTTCTAAACTATCAATGAATTTCGTAATGAAATGGAAAACCTTAATTTCCGAATAGACATTAAAGTTCAATGCAAAACATTTGAATACATAAGTATATGCTGGCCAATGCTAAACTAATAATGCAGCATATTTTAAACAAGTTCGTCCAATGTTAATTACTTCGCATTGAATTTTAAATTTTTTTTTTATTTCTCAAAACATTATATATCTTATAAATATGAAGAATATCCTTTTGCATTTTTTAACGAAAGAATCGATGTAAATCAAAGTTTAAAAAAAATTTATTACGTGATTACCTCTATAAAGAAACTTAATCAGCTGTTAACCTATTATCTAAAAAACGCGTGGTATGTTACGTTTAAGATCAGGAATCGATATAGGTTTATCGGCGTAGACTTTGCTCTTAACGTAACCTGCCGAAAAAACGCCCAGAGATTTTACATCGTATTATCTTGGAGACCAATGTATGCCATCAAAATGGGGCATTGTGCAAGCAGGAAACATCATGAATCACGTTTCTTCTGTAGTTTGACAGGTGGTGCTATCTTTCTGCAACCATATGTTGGAAGTGTTCATTTCATTCAATTTAGGTCGGAAACAATTATTAGCATGCTATCCACAGTTAACTTAATTCCAAGTGCATTTTTGAAAAAGTACTATTTGATAACACCACCTGTCCAAAAGGTGCACCAAATTGTACCTTTTCCAGATGTATTTGTTTTTCCACAAACACTTTAGGATTTGTAACTCCTCAAATCCTGCAGTTTCACATACTAACCAAATCAGGTGGTGAAAATAAGCTTCGTCACTCATAATAATTTTGTTAAAAAGAACCACCAATATCGATTGTGTTCAAAATGGTGAGTAACTCAAAACAGTTACTCTAACCAAACACTCATTATATGACAGAAGGTTTCAAAAAGATTGCTGTTGTCAGTTATTCACAAACTATATTACGCATGTATTGCCGTGTTTTGTCAATGATGTTATAAGCTCGTTCAGTGGCGATATCGAAATATCGTGTGCATTGGTTGATCTGCTTTTGTTTTTTTGTTCTATTTATGTTTATATTACAACACGGTACATCTGTAAATTAATTAATTAATTAAAAACATATAGCAATTATTATCTTTTATTTAAATTTGTAGAAGTTTGCTATAAAAAAATTAATAAAAAAAGCAATATTGCAAATTAAAATTTATTATCTATCTACAGATTAAAAGCTTGTTACAAGTTATGCTCAAAATGTCCATTATTATTAATACAAGCATAGATCTTTCTTTCCGTGGTTTCACAGTCAATAGGCAATAATTGTTGTACGAGGATAGTTTGGCAAGTAGTGAGAATGACACATAGGTGGCGCTCTAATTGGTAAAACAAATCCACTGTAATTTAGATTGCCTATTTATATGTTAAATTTCGATATTTAGATAAATCGGTTGATTAGTTTATTTTTGACAACTGATTGAAAAAGAAGCAACACGTCGTTTTGTTAAAATGGAAAAAGCAGAGTATCGTGCGGTGATTAAATACTTCGTAATTAAGGGTATGAAAGCTACAGAAATAAAAGATGAGTTACGGAAAACATTAGATGAATCTGCTCCATCATCCGCCATAATAAGTAAATGGGTAAATGAATTTAAACGTGATAGAACAGGCTGTGTTGATGAAGCGCGCTCTGGAGCACCCAAAATCGTGACTTCTAAGGAAATTATTATAAAAATCCATAATATTATTACGCAAGATCGACGACTCAAAGTGAGAGAGATAGCAGACATGGTAAATATTTCAACAGAACGCGTACACCACATTTTAACGAAAGAATTGGGCCTTTCCAAGCTTTCGGCAAGATGGGTGCCGCGATTGCTTACGACTGATCAAAAGTTCACTCGTTTGCGCATTTCCAAAGAGTGTTTGGACCTTTATAAGTTGAATCCGGTTGATTTTTGTAGGCGACTTGTTACTTGCGATGGTACATAGACACACTACAGTACACCCGAAACTAAACAACAGTCGAAACAATGCTTAGAACGTGGTTCTGCACCTCCAAAGAAAGCGAAAACCACTTTATCGACAAACAAGGTGATGGATCAATTTTTTGGGATTCAAAGGGCATTTTGCTCATTGATTACCTTCAGAAAGGTGCCATAATAAACGGACAATATTATGCTGAACTTCTACAAAAATTAAATGTTGAGATTCGTGCCAAACGGCCAGGAATTGCAAAGGAAAAGATTCTGTTTCACCAAGACAACGCTCCCTCGCATACCAGCACAGTTGCGATGTCCAAAATCCACGAGTTGCATTTCCAATTAGTACCGCATGCGCTTTATTCGCCGGATCTAGCCCCTTCCGACTTTCACCTTTTTCCAAAATTGAAAACGGCACTAGGTGGAAAGAAATTTTCGTCTAACGACGAACTTATCTTCGTAAATGAGTATTTTGCAAGCCTTCCGGAGTCGCATTTTAGAGATGGCATAAGGGCATTGAAACACCGTTGGAATAAATGTATTGCTCTTTTAGGAGAATATATTGAAAAATAAAAATTATTTTGTATTTAAAAAATTTGTCTTTCTTTTCCATTCTCACTACTTGTCAAACTATCCTCGTACAAGCAAAACTTAAGGATGAATGTTTAAAACTCTTTAAGCAGAATTGTATTATAAATCTATAAAATTATCAATGCCAAATATGTGCTTAGAGGGACTACCTTCCAAATAAGTTCGAACAACTTTTACAGTCTCTATAGTAGAAATTATTCTATGACTAGGTGATTCATTATTTAGTGGTTAATGTGTTCAAATTTCATACTTACAAAATTAGCGTGGAACTGCTAAAGGCACATGCTTAAAGAGGTGAGCTTGTGTCTTTGTGTCTGGCCACGTGCTTTCCTTATTTTTTTATCCATTTCGGAAATACGAAAATATGTCAAAATTTTACAAACATCGATAACAGAAAAACAACTAAAATAAGCAAAGTTTTGCTGATATCCACGCACTCAATTGAAACACAGTTTTGATATCTAATTATTCTTTATTCAATTATATATATTCGTTTTAGCATTTATGGAACCAGATCACTTGGCCAAAAGGTACAAAAGGAATAGTCAAACGCCGAGCAAGTCAAGAAGTAAAAGAGAAGCACCTTACACGATATACCCTGAAATCTTGGTTATAGTTGACTACGATGGCTATAGATTGCACGGTGGTGATAACTTGCAAATAAAGAGGTATTTCGTTTCTTTCTGGAATGGTGTGGATTTACGCTACAAATTATTAAAAGGACCAAAAATTCGGATCTCAATTGCAGGAATAATAGTAAGCCGAGTAAGTAAAAAATACTTTATTTTGAAAAGAACAAAATTTAAATTTATAAAAATATAAACCTATATGATGTAATAACGTATAATGGTTATTTATATTATTAAGTTTTAAGTGATATTTCTTCGAAAGTAAATCCACACGCATCATCCGTTTCAATCCCAATTTCTTCAATAAGGTGTTTTTTTGATTTAGGGTAACCTTCAAGTATTGCATCTAGCATTTCATTACATAATCGTTTACGTTTTTTGTATTCTTTCACAAAATATACATATTCCATATTAATTTTTACTTTTTCTTCATCTGAGATCGGAATAGAAATATCATCGGTAAAAGTGTCTATTTTGTCTTTTAAAACTCGTATTTCTTCTTTAAGATCAACTATAACCTTTTCAGCTTCTGCCGTAGTCATTTTCTTTTGGAGAGATACCAGTTCGGTCAGGTTTTTCTGTAATTCATCGTCCGTTTCTTTTAGATTAACTGTAACTTCATTTATATCCCTATCCAGCTTTTTCAAGTTTTCATTCAGATTAGCAATATCTACTTCTTCTTGGACGATACAGTATACCTTTTGTTTATCGCAGATTTTCTCAAAAACCTTTTCTTGGCTAATAAGACTGTCCAGAGCTTTTTGTATAGCAGATTTTCCATATTCTTTTCCCACTGCCTGCAGTATGTCGTTCACCGAAAATGGTCTGTTTTGAGTTTGCATAAATTTTAAAACTTCTTCGGTAGCCATATTGATCTAAAACAAAGTGTATTAGTATTATTTTATATGGATAAGAATGCTTGAAAATTTATATTTATTTGCTTTCAAAAATCATTAATAGGAGTGGTTTTACGCAGTAATTATAGTTTGTTACGTGCCCCTAACACCTTGATTAAAATAAGTTTTATATTACCACATTTTCTTTATAAAATCATTAAATATGATAACATTAATCTCGGTCATAACTTTTCTTTTGTTGTTATTATTATTTTTAATCGTCTGTATTGTTTATCTCTAACTCTGTGAATGCCGCATTTGACAAGATATATTTTTGATTGAAAATACACAAGGGAAGTCAGGAGCAGAGGGGAACGCTCAATTATAGACTACTACCTGGTAAATAAGAGGATGTGGAACCTGGTAAAGGACATAAAAGTGAAAAGAGGGGCAGAAATAGGTAGCGACCATTATATGGTCAGAATGGATATGAAAATGGGTTATGAAGAGCAAGGAGGGGATAAGAGGAGAATAGGCAAGGAAAAGATTAGAAGCTACAGATTAAGAGAGGAAAAGGTTAAAGAGGAATACCAGAGACAACTGATGATACATAGAGGAAAGGGAACAGGATATCAACAGATAGAAGAGAGATGGCTAGAATACAAACAAAGTTTAATAAGGGCAGCGAAGGAAAGCTGTGGGGCTACAAAAATAACTAATGGTCCGAGAAAAAGAACAGCCTGGTGGACAGAAGAAATACAAAGAATTGTGAAAGATAAGAAACAGATGTGGAAGAGATACCTGACAGATGGATCGCAGAAAAACTATGACGAATATAAGCGGAAACGGATAGAAGCTAAAAAGGCGATAAAGGAGAGTAAAGAAAAAACATGGATAGACTTCGGCAACAAACTAACAAAAGCGTTTAAAGAAAATCAGAAGCTGTTTTACAATGCACTTAAACAAATGAGAAGGCCGAGAGCGAATATGTTGAGGAACGTAAGGGATAGAAATGGAAAAGTACTTACTAAAGAAGAGGATATTATGGGAAGATGGAGGGAATACTTCGAGGAACTATTGGAGGAGAACGAAACAGACGTTCTGAGAGACTACCAAAATAAGGAACAACAAAATATGACACAGGAAGAGAGTGGACAGACAGAAAGAATAAGGGAGGAAGAATTAATAGAAGCAATACAGAGGATGAAGATGGGTACAGCACCGGGACATGATGAAATCACGACAGAAATGATAAAATATATGAACCAGGAGAGAAGACAAGAACTTTTGGAAATTATGAATCAGGCAAGAATGGAACATAAAGCGCCTTCAGATTGGCAGATAGGCATTATAACACCGATATACAAAAAGGGGAATAGCATGGACTGTGCAAACTTTAGAGGTATAACGCTTGGTAGCGTGGTGGGAAAAATATATGCCAGAATATTGGAACATAGACTTAGAAGTAGTTTAGAGAACGAGCTGGAGGAGAGCCAAAGTGGGTTTAGAAAGGAAAGAGGAACAAACGACCAGATATTTGTGCTCAGGCTACTGTCAGAAAGGGCGGTTAGATCTGGAGGACAGATGCATGCCTGTTTTATTGATATGGAGAAGGCATTTGACAGAGTGAGAAGAGAAGATGTTTGGAGAATATTAAGGAGTAGAGGAATAGAAAGGGAGCTAATACAAAACATACAAAGTCTCTACGAAAAAACTGAGAGTTACATAAGAATAAGAAATGAAAAATCCAAATCATTTGCTAACAAAATTGGACTGAGACAGGGATGCATTCTGAGCCCACTACTTTTTAACTTGGTTCTAGATGAAGCAATTAAGCAGAGCAGAGGTAGACTAGAAGTATATCCAGTTGGATACTGGAGATTAAAATGTATACGCTTGACAGAACTATGTTATGCGGATGACATGGTGATAATAGGGAAAACAGAGAAACAACTGCAAAGAAATGTAACTATTATTAATGAAGAACTGAAGAAACTAAATATGAAAATAAATAAACAGAAAACTAAAACAATGATAATTGGAGCACGGAAGGAGAAGCACAGGATACAGATAGATAGCGAGATAATAGAGCAGGTGGATAGATTCACATACTTAGGCGTGATAATAAACAAGGAAGGAACCCTGGAGGACGAAATAAATGAAAGAATAGCAAAGACCGGTAGGCTATATAACAGCATAAAGAACAGCTTCCTAAGCAAGAAGGAAATACCAAGACAGGTAAAAGCGGAAATAATTAGAAAAGTGGTAAAACCGACAATGACATACGCATGCGAATCTTGGACAACAACACAGAGGCAGAGGAGTAGACTTACAAGCACAGAGATGAGATTCCTGAGAAAAATAGAGGGGAAAACGAGGATGGATAAAATTAGGAACCAGGTATTTAGGGAAAAGTTAAACATAATCCCAATAGAAACGACGATAGAACAGGGTCAGCTAAGGTGGTTGGGTCATATAATGAGAAGGGGCGAGGAGAGGTTGATTAGGCAGGTGTTTGAGGCTAGGGAGATTGGAAAGAGGAAGAGGGGTAGACCGAGAAGAACGTGGAGGGATGAAGTGCGGGCGGCGGCTGTGAAGAGGGGAATAGGATGGGAGAACGTAAAGGCTTTGGCGAGCAACAGAGGAAAGTGGAGGGAGATATGGAGAGGGGAAGCGGAGGACTCGACTCCAGCATGACTCGACACCGAAAGGTATAAGAGTCTATAGGATTAAGTAAGTTAAGTAAGTAAGTAATATTTTTGATTGTACAGCGTAGGCGACCTTACGTTTCGCATTATCTTTGTTGTAATGTTTTTTTATAAATGTGTATTTACGCTTGTAAACGTTCGGAAAAAATCTCGACATACACAACACTTTGGACCTACATTGTGAAGAGTGCAGTTGAGAAATATTTAATTATTAAAGGCGTTTCCTTTTGTGAAGTTAGTAATTAGCTCTCTACCTTAGGAGAAAATTGAGATATTTCGATTAAAGAAACCTAATCTGTTATCTCATTTGTGAGGATCTATACGATTACAGTCATTCTTTTTCACGAGCACGTAGTTTTTTTCCCGAGTTAATTATGCCCAATATAATTTGGGAATATTAGTCCTTAAAAGTAGTTTTCACTTATCTTAGCTGTTCAACAAACATATTTAATTCGTTCGAATACTTTTCATAATTAATAAATTAGTATTGCAACACTGTAAGTTTTAAAGAAGCTTATTTTATTGTTATTTTGTTTTGAACCGAATACTCGTGCATCTGGGGTTATTTATGATATTCAATGTATATATTTATGACTACATTTATATATTTTTAAATTCTTTTTTTCCTGTTTGTTGTTAATAATACGACTGTAATTCGTCCACAAAGATTAGTATGACTTGTACAGATAGTTTACTAGCGCGTTAAATGTATCATTATTATTCCATATTTGCTTTTTTTCCCCATAGTATTAAATTTCTATTTACACTATATATTTTATCATTTACTGTATAATATGCTAAAAATATTGCTGTTACTTAATCACTTACTATTAGGTATAGTTCTCGCTGTTCTTTTGATGAAAATGCAACTTTATTGTGAAAAAATGTTTTCAAATGAATAATTCAAAATATTGCCCATCGCTAGCGACAACTTTTTCCCATCTTTCTGATAGAGTTTGAATACCGTCACGATAGAAGTGTTCGTCTTTTGAGGCTATCCACGAATCAAGCCCTTTTGAACGGAACTGCTGATTAGCCAGACCATATGCCATCGAACGGAACAAGTAATTGTCGGACGGCGCAATATCTGGGGAATATGGCGGGTGGGATAGGACCTCCCATTTGAGCGTTTCTAAGTAGGTTTTGACGGGTTTGGCAACGTGAGGCCGAACGTTGTCATGCTGTAGAATCACTTTTTCGTGCCTCTGCTCGTATTGTGACCGCTTTTCGAGCAGTTCCCCAGTGATGGTTTCGTTTGGTTTCAACAGCTCATAATAAATAACACCGCCCTGGCCCCACCAAATACACAGAAAAACCTTCGCAGCGTGAACATTCGGCCGAACCGATGACGTAGAAGCATGAACGGGCAGTCCCCATGATTTTGTTCTCTTTGGGTTGCTGTAATAAATACATTTTTCATCACCCGTAACGATACGATGAAGAAAACCCTTCCCTTTAGCCGCTGGAGCAGTTGTTCACAGACGAAAAAACGACGCTCAACGTCTCTTGGTTTCAAATCATAAGGAACCCAAGTTCCTTGTTTTTGAATCATTCCTAACGCATGCAATCGCTGGGAAATGGCTTGGCGGGTAACTCCTAATGCTGAAGCAAGCTCTTTTTACATTTGTCACGAATCCTCATCGAGCAATGCCTCCAATTCAGCGTCTTCGAAGGTTTTTGGTCTTCCTTTACGCGAACGGTCGTTAACATCGAAATCACAGTCTTTGAAGCGACAGAACCAATTACGGCACGTTGTTTCACTTAGAGCAGCATCTGCGTAAACTTTTTGGAGTTCTCGATGCACTTCAGCTGCCGTTTTCTTCGAATGAAAAAAGAAAAGCAACACTCCCCGCAATTGACGATTATTTGGCACAAAATCAGACATTTTCACACAACCAAAAGTATATGACGCAAAAACAAAATCACTAATGTGTCAAAGCGGTTTATTTACCATATGTCTAAGCTTGGTTCATGACGTTTTGGTTATGTCACAATCGACCAGCACCTACTACTGGAGCCATCTCTTGAAAAACAGCGAGAACTTAGTTGCGCACCTAATATTATTTCCCATTTACCAAGAAACATCCAGTCTATTAACAAATTTTTTGACCCTTATTCTTAGCCTTGGATGACATTTCTTTAGTCTGTATCTCGTAATATGATAATGGGTATAGATCTTCTTGGGAATTCTGTCGATTCTTGATTTTTTAGTTCCATTATTTTCTGCAACGACTGTCACAATCTTGAGAAATATGAGGGCCTTTCCTGTGCCATGATTTTTTTTACCCTACTAAAACAGCAATTATTTAATTTCAATCTGTAAGGTATTTCGATATTTTGAAGATCAGCTAATGGTACACTTCTGACATGATCAGGCTTCTTTGATTAGCAAGGTCTCGTTTTCTGTATTTTAAGTCTGATTGCCAACTAGCATCTTTTCAATATTCTGCCGTTATTCTCTTGTATCAATGATTAGATCAGTGGATTGGTACTTTACTACTTTTCTCGTGTATTACCTTTGCCTGTCGGCATACGGTTGTTGTGAAACATTTAACTAGTACCGAAGCGGTATATAAAAATCGCTGAGTGTGTAGTACGAAAGATACTAGAAATATCTAACTTGCAAAAAAAAAAGCAAATGTTGCAGAGTTTTTACGATACTCAAATGATGGACAACAGCGTTTATTCACGCCAGATAGCAACACAAACAAAGAATTAAGATTGAGATTATTATTAATGTGATTTAAAAAGAAGAAAAAGCTGATTTGTTGATTTAATAATGATAAATAATACTAGTATTATTAGTTGTACTCTAGAAACGATAAAAAAGTAATTTGTTGCGTTCTGACCTTTCTATGCCGCTACTTAGGGAGGATATTTCGTACGAGCGACGATCTTTTTTCCCTGGTAGGGAACTTGTCCTTAGTGTACGTGATTTTCGCCACTAGATAAAAGAAAAAAAAAACATCTTACGATGGCTTTTCCCTTTTCTCTTACGATATGCTTAGTGAAAGGATTTAAAATCCAATTTCTCCTACGGAATAAGGAAATAACCTTCCTTTTTTTGAATATTCATTCTCAATCAGGAAGGTACTAATGCTAAAAGATAATGCCTCTAATTATCGAGTATCATATATCTGAATGAACCCTTACACAAAACGCGACTGTCTGCGAGTTCGTGTGCATCAAGATGTTTTTCAAACGTTCGGTAAATAGGAATATAAAAAGAAAGCAATGCAAATTTATATCATTAATATGTGCATACCCGGTACGGTCATAAATACGACTGATTTAATAAAGATGTTAGGAGCACGTCACAAGTTGCGTAGTGATCCAAGATACTCTATTAGTGTTAAGTGAGGAAACCATCAAAAGTGGAATAGTAATTATTCGAACAGATCCACACTCTAACATTTTTGAAATTTATTGGAAGTATTTTTATCCTCTTGTTCAAACAGTCAAACCTGTTTAGACTTTGTGTTCGCTGGATTTCACAATTGTTAAAACAGTGAAAATGTCAAGTGAACCGCATTCCTATATAATCCTGATATAGAAAGACTTTAAAGGACAGCGGCTTCAAACAAATTCAGTGCAGTTAAGGCTTTAAATGCGATTTTGAATAAACTCTTAAAGAATATCTTCAGTCTTGTCTTTGAGCAATAGCAACACCATTGGGATAAGGTTATTGTACCTCAAATGGCTATATAATAGTATGCACTAAAAGTATCATTGTTTAAAATTGATAAATGCTATCACTAATCTTAGTCTATAACTACAGAAAAGAGTCCATTTATGCAACAGTTTTACTTGTAACGATTTTAAAATCGTATAAAATCATCGTTCATGTGCAATACCCAGAGCAAAAAACCTAACCTGAACCTGTAAGTTAAATTCAAGAGTATAATTTAATTTATTAGTGTTTTTAAAATTTGACAAGTGATTTAAACTTCTTTTTATAACCAAACGTACTTTAGATATGGTTATATAGGTTGGATATCCTAATTACCCCCGTAACTTTGGGAGTTTTTTTTTATAATCAGCAAATTTTTTAACAGGGTCGGGATGCAACACCCTACTTGGAAAGAAACAGAGTGGGAAGAGATGCTATTGATTCCGCAGCAGCTCTTACAGACATGGGAAAATATTTATTTAGAGAAAGAAGACTGCCAGTTTACGACATTGCCGTAGCTATAACAAAGTCAGTATTATTTTTCTTACATAGATACATAAGTATTTTGCTTAAATAATTTCAGGTAACCTTCATAAAATATAGAATTATCATATATCTTGTGATTCGTTATTTTAGAAATGTATAAACATTATGTTCTCTAAATATGTACATATATACATATATAGAATATATCGAAAATTTTTTCAATATGTCTGAGGTATTTACATAAATAACACTTTTAAAGCACTGCTAACTATAAAAGATAGTTAAATAATAATGTTTCTAATGTTAAATTATTAAGCATTAATTCTAGCTCACAAAAAAGCATATTAATGGCATGTTTTGGATCTTATAACAAATATAATGATTGAAATTTTCTTTTTAACCTATATTTAGTCAATTTGATGTTAAGCTCATTTATACTTCTCTAATTGAACTTTTTTAAGCAACAAAACTATTATGACCGCTAGAAAATGTCAAGTCAACACTATAGAATATACTCATTTGTAGCGTGAATTATTTTTTTTCATTTAGATTCTTAAATAAAAGATAGACAAATAGCGTGGTGTACAACGGAAATTATAAAAGTTTTGCAATAGAGCTTTAATTTTCACAATCTTGCAAAATAATTTTCGCCATATTCTATGCACATGTCTATTCTTCGAAACCAGTAATCAAACCAACTTTTCCATATTTATTCCCAAAACTGGGTACATGGAAAACTTTATCTCCTTTAGGCAGTTCTTTATATGAAGAAACATTTGCATGGAGCAAGACTTAGATAGGATATAGCATAAATGTTCAAGTACCTTTAGCCTGGTTCTTGCTAAATGCACGGTACACACGTTAGAATGTTATCGTTATGGAAAAAGTGAAGAACCAACTGTCTGGTCTCGAGGGATCATAGATTTTTTTAATGTGCTTCAACAACTATGGACAGTACTTTTAGTAGACACGTCATAGTACTAAAGTCAGGCTTCGACATATGTCAAGATGATATTAACACAAGATGCACGTTTTTAAACTTCTTAAATATTTTATGACACCATGAGATGTGTTGCGTCGTCTGCTTATTGATTAAGGCATGGATTACTCAAAGGGAACAAACTTTATTGTGTCTGTTCGTGCGAAAAGTACTAATTTCATGACTACCCAGGCATTCTTTTATATCACGGTACCTTACATTCCTAACGAACTCTAGCTTTTTTCCTGACAGCATCAATATTCCTTTCGGTAACGGTCGAAATGATCTTCTATCAGAGAAGCCATTTTCTTTTCTTCAAAACACTGACTAACTTTCAAACCATGGACAAAATGTAGCATATAATTTTGCTCAGTGTTTCGTTTCTGACCAGAATGACATAAGGATTTGTATATTCACCCACGATCGAGGGAAGCTAGCAGAGATAGACAGAGAGCCTTGAACAGGTCTCAACTTGCACTAGTATTGTCCCGACGTGTAACAATCGCTTGCGTAATATTGCAAAACTTTTAACGTATCCTTTGTACATGTATATAGTATAAATTTTATCATGCGAAGTAATAGCTTGTAATAATTGGACAACGATCTCTGGTGCGGGTATCGATAGAAAATGTTTTATGCAAATTGCTTTAGAAACATTCTAATTATGCCTATTGTTCAACTTTGTATATGTTTAATACGGTGTAATAGTAAAACCTTTACATTATACTCGTTTGTTAAACTAATTTTATACGAATGTAATATTATGTCTCACGTAGTAATAATTTTTTTTATTAAACTTTTGATGCTATCCATAGTACTATGTTACCTAAAAATTGTTAACCTTTGTTAGTAAAGTCGTTTTGTAGTTTGTTTAAACAATGGAAAAAACCAAGTTCGTGTTCTGATAAAACATTGTTTTTTAATAGGTAAAAACACCACGCAAGCAAAACAATGGATTGAAAAATGTTACCCGGACTCTTGTCCAGCCGTTATGCTGACACTATCATAGAAACATTCTAATTATGCCTATTGTTCAACTTTGTATATGTTTAATACGGTGTAATAGTAAAACCTTTACATTATACTCGTTTGTTAAACTAATTTTATACGAATGTAATATTATGTCTCACGTAGTAATAATTTTTTTTATTAAACTTTTGATGCTATCCATGAGTACTATGTTACCTAAAAATTGTTTTTGTTACACATTAGTAATCTATACTCGTAATGCATTGAGATCTTTGAATTGCATAATTCCTCCTAAATAACAGAGTGCGAATGATATCAAGACTAAATTCTAATTTCTTACTTACGAATAATTCATTTTTAATTTAAATTATCTAAAAACTTGATCTGATCTCTACTTTCAGTACGCGTTCAAATGTTAAATATAAGAACAGTATGAGGAATAATAAATCATTTTTAGGATAATTAGGATAATTGAGAATTTGTCGATTCTTTACATGGCAAGGTTAAAAGGGTTTTGTACCTAAATTAACATTGGCTTTATTTTAATCAACATTATTCAAGATAATCTTAATGTTTTTGAGATTATAGTTGTTTCATGGTTTTCCATGATCTTGCCGTTGATAAATCTGGTAAATTCTCAGTTATATATATTTAATCTAATACGAACATTTAGCATTAAAATACCTCATAACTCGACATAATTTCTAGCTACTAATATTAATTTAATAACATCACTAAAAAATATATTTATTTATTTTACGAATAAATATTAATCTTGTTATTTCATATAACAGTTACTGCAAATTATTTGAAAAAAAAAAATAGAAATAGATTTGTGGTATATTTTTGTGAATATATGCATACATTTGTCATAAATGCTTCTCTTGCTAGTAATTTTAAATAAGATAAATGTATTTCCCTTTTTATGCAATGTACAAGTATTTACTACAAGAGCAGTATTTATTTATTGTAATATCGATTTACTACGAAATGGTCTTATTCAGGTATGATATGTGCCGCCGAAGAAAAGGAGGTCGTTGCACCAAAGGAACAGCCGGTAAATGTGGATTCATGTACTATTTAGAGTGTACATATTACATTTTTTTCAAAACCAGCACTAACAAACAAAGACCGTACATGGCTCTAGTTGAGTCACTGCTGATTATATCTTTAAGAGACCAAAATATACATGTACTAATAACAGTATACCACATACGATAGTGTTTTCGAAGATATCTAATTATACCCTAATTAATCCAAATTAATGCTTGCATTATGTGTGAACTGTATTATTGTTAAATTATAATGAAATTGAGAACTTTAAGAAATGATTGAATGATTTATTTCGTTATAATATACAATACTATTTGTTGAAATTTTCCCAGTTGCAAAAGTATGAAATGAATATTTTTGAAAGACGTGCAATTAAAAAACTATGACGTGGTAATCATAAATGTGTGTACCGTAAGCATACATAAAGGAATTAACGACCAAAGAAAAGACGGTAGAAGCTATTTAAAAAATATTAAATAGCCTAATAGCATTGGTTTCGTCAATTATACAAGAAGAAATACACGAAACGAATAACTAAAATATATTGAAAACAATCAAGATACGAATCATTAGAAATCTTTTCTTAAAACAAATGTGTGGTTACAAGCACTTTAATATGTTTATAATAACAACTCCATATAACAGACCTCGATTGCCTATAGGGTTTGTAATACGGTAGATTAGTTACGATTTGAACCTCTCAGGCTCAAATCGTAACTACAGAGGATAGTAGCATGGCTTGTGCTATCCACTGCCTATTATTACTCTAGAGTTTCTTCCGGATACCCATTTTTATCAGCCTGAGTCCAGTTGGATCTGAAAAACGCCGTTGTTATTAATTGTACTATCAGCATTTGAACCCTGTTCACTAGATCTACAGCTTAGTAACGTACTTTCTAGACTGGCGTGGACCTACTTTAATGTATTGATAATAGTATAAAGTACACCATTCTCTTTCCTATCTACATTCTTGACTACTCTGAAGAGCTCTAAGATTAAGAACAAGATTAGAGGTGACCATAGAGCGTATTTCCCTATGACCTTTCCAAATCTAGTGCGCTCCTTTGGAATTTCTTGGTGTCTTTACACGTGCTCATTGAAAGTAATGACGATTAAAGCCTTTTTGGCCTCTATGCAACCCTGACTCGGTTTCATCAGTTTTTACAGTTTAGCCTTAGAAGTTTAGATCACCTAGCTGATCAACTCTCTCTATCGGACATCTCTAGGATGTTGACTCTCATTGCTTTATGAACTTCTCATTCTTTTAATTTATTTTTGTTTTCGAAATTTGTTTGGTAGCATTATCATACTATTCTCACGAGCAACAAGAGATATAACAGACCCTCTGATCAGATTACCACTTGACCAGGTAAGGCTAAATATAAGGTAAATGCGTTTAGCACTTCCAGTGACACGTTAATATCGCATTGCCTTTTGTTTGGGTTTTGCTCGGATTCTTCGGCAGCGCTAGTTCCTGTACTCACACATTAGCCTTTGAGGAGTGAAGAGCTCAATGCAAGGAGATATAAATTATCTACTTGTTCGTATTAAGTATTATTTAATTACTAAAATATATAATACAGAAGCTCTTAATGTGGCACAATTACTAGTGAATGCTTAAAAGTTTTTCTTATCCTTGCGGCCGCCTTCTATAGCTCGTATCACGACTTCGTTAGAAAACAAATAACAGCTAGTGAATATCAACATCTAGTAAATATGTATGTAATTCTAACGTCATATAGGGGATTATGTTTATGCGGATATTTGATATATATGCAAAAACGCAACATTAGGTGAAAATATTCGGTGTCTCCTTTTTACTGTTTATCAACACAAACTTGTAAGTAAAGTAAAATAATATGCGTTAGTATTACACCCAAATGACTAATCACTTCATCTTAAAATATATACAATCACAAAAACTTTTATAACTTGGAATTAAGCTTCCAATCCATTAGTTGTTATTTCTGTTTTGTTCAAGAAGTCAGCATTTTCTGAGCGATATCTTTACTTTCACTTACTTTTGATGAACATTAAATCATTTGAAAATCCATTTCGTTAATATTTTTTCATGTCTAAGATAACGTGAAAAATATAATGAACGCTCTTGTACAGTCTTCTTTGTCAATTCAATTCTACGATCTGATAAAATCATGTAGCGAACTGCACCGATATCTTCAACTGTAGCACGTAAATTGGTTTATAAGATATCTTTCAATGTTTAACAAAAATTTTAATGAATTTTCCACATTTTCACATACGAAGGGCAATAATCGTTGAACAGTAAATCTTGGATAAAATTATTATTAATTAATTTTCTGAATAGTTAACATGCTGAAAATCAATTTCATTATTGCATTGTCATGCTTCATCTAATGAAGAAATACTTGTCATTATTTATCTCTGTGGTAACACGTAATTCTTCTTAAAATATGGAAGTGCGAGAAAATATCTATATGCAATAACTAAAGGCGTTATTATAAATGCAGACGACATTTGACACGCAATCAAGAAATGTACCAGTGTATCTCAATGTTTTGTCATTTTCAAAAGTACATTGTGAATATGTAAATTTATTTATATCGTTACCCCTATTTCTCCAAATTCGATAAAAACATCCAAATTTATGTCGATAGGTATAGATAGTAAAGTTTTCTTATTTTAAAGAGCATGAGCGAAACCATTAGCGAGTTTTAATTTTGAGAACTGTCAAATACTTATACATTAATTTGGCGAATTAAGAATACACATGGTATATTTTTAATTTTATTTTAATAAAACTATAAAATGTGGTGGTATAATTTTTATATTAGCACTATTACATTAATCAGAAAAGGTGAATAGAACCCTTTGCCACATCAATGATCATTTTCTATATACGTATGTCGATAACTAAGTTGTCATCATCAGCATATGAATAATTATAGTGTTGCATCTGGATCCGCGGTAAAACTCGCACAGAGTAATACCGCACAATCACCAAATACACACTGATTTATTTCACATAGTTTGTTTCCTAGTCTTAAAATTAACCTTATACTAAAGTACACTTTCGCTTCCACTTATCGACCCTTTTTAACAGCAATCTTTTCTAAGAAGTCAAAGAGGCACATTGTTCTTGCTCTATGCAATGTATGTACGAGGGAGCGTTTTTATATTCGCGGAATGAGCGGGTTGTAGAGGGGTGAGTAGGCGCATTGGGGGCGTGGCCTGTGCAGCGACTCATGATTAGTATAAATACGAAGTTTCATTGTTATTAGACAGTTAGTCTTTGAGCTATCGTCAACCAAGTAACATAATCAGGAGTGAAAAGTGAAATATGGAAAAAAATCGAATATCGTGCCGTTATAAAGTTCCTTACCAGGCAAGGAAAATCAGTCGCGACCATAATGAATGAGATGTCATTGGTTTACGGCGACTCTTGTCCAGGAAAAACCATGGTGTACAAGTGGCACAGTTTATTTAAACAAGGAAGGGAATCCCTTGAAGACGACCCGAGGCCGGGCAGGAGCATTGAGGTGACCACGCTAGCACTTATCCAAAAAGTTAAACAAATTGTACTCGAAGATGCTCGACTAAAGAAGAAACAACTCGCAAAAATGGTTGGAGTATCCGATACAACAATTTTTAAAATCCTACACGATCATCTCGGCATGTCTAAGGTCAGCGCAAGATGGGTGCCGGGAATGCTCACGCCGCCGCAAAAACAACAGCGCGTAGAGTATTCGCGTGCATTTTTGGACCTCTGTAATGAAGACAAGGATGGTGTATTGAGTGGAATTGTTACTGGAGACGAAACTTGGGTTCATCATTATGAACCTGAAAAAGGGCACAGCACCTCCCAAGAAATTTAAAGTGTCACAATCAGCTGGGAAACTCATGGCAACGGTATTTTGGGACTCGGAAGGAATATTGTTGATTGATTATAAAGATAAAGGTGTTTCTATAACCGGAGAATATTACGCTTCAATATTAGAGCGACTAAAAGAAGCCATTAAAGAGAAAAGACGGGGAAAATTGACAAAAGGTGTTCTGCTTTTGCACGACAACGCGCCCGTCCACAAGAGCCGCGTTGCGTTAGCTGCCCTGCATAAGGTGGGCTTCGAAATTGTGAATCACCCACCCTACAGCCCAGACCTGGCCCCGAGTGATTATTACCTGTTTCCGAAAATGAAAAAAGAGCTGCGGGGTAAAAAATTTACTGCCGATGATGAAGTCAAGGAGGCAGTTTCGGCGTATTTTGCAGATAAAGTGAAATCATTTTTTTATGAGAGTATAAATAAATTAATTGAAAGATGTGAAAAATGTATCCGTCTTGCAGGTGAATATATTGAAAAAGAAAAATAATTTGGTTTTTTATTTTCACCCCTTGTCCCCCATTCCGCGAATATAAAAACGCTCCCTCGTATATGCTTTCAAGCCATCTGATTCACAGCAATTATTTGTATTTTTGACTAAATGCAGACAGTCCGCGGTTACACTATGATTACTAACTAGCAGGTGTTTCCCTAAACTTGATATCTTGGGTCTATTAAACTCTATGCGCGCCATATGTTCGTTATACCGAAGGGGGTTCCTATCGAATGTTTAGTCTGACGGGTGTATGTATATTACAATCCAGGCATTTTATTTCGTAAATACCCGATTTCTGATTTAATTCGACTTCATCTTTCGCATTTTTTAAGAGAGATTTAAAAGAATTTCTGGACCGAAATGTAACCTGAAATTCGCGCTATTTAAAAACCCTTTTTAAATTTTTTAGTTTTTCTAATTAATCTATTGATTATTTCCGAATTGAAATCATTATATCGCAATATTCTTAATAAAATTTAATTCTTTTTTATATCTCATATTTGTAAGTGGAAAATTATTAGTAAGAAAATTGAAATCTTCATTTTTCTTGTTGCATGCTATGATTTGATTACGCCGTGATAAACCTATTAACGATAATTTCTTTTCGGATAATATCAATTTCTAATTTATGATTACTCCTAATTACCAGCGTATCTAACAAAGGTAAAAGTCTAATTGTTTTCTTTTTCTACTGTAAATTTAATTGTCCGGAATTTTGAATTTAATTGCGTTTTATGTTCTACATACCTAATCCGTACTCTTGAAAAATAATTGGCCTTATGTTTAAATTCAACCCCAAAATTACTCGTAAATAGACAACCCGCGGTTATACAATAATACACAATGCTGTTCCTTGTTTCTGTTCATAGAACTTGCCTTCGAATTGTAAACAATTTTAAGACATACATATGTAGGTTGTCAATCGCAAAATATTCCATTTACTTTTTTCTTCTATATATTTTAAAGCTTCTGGAATCGTTACGGAAGGAAACAATGACGTTACCTAGAATGACACTAAAATTTTCTCGTCTTCCAATCTTTGATTATTTCAATAAATTCTACTGAATTAGCAACTGACAAGCTTTCGGACAAGTTTTTCGGGCATATTTTTGTATTAATTCACTAACCATTTTGAAATCAAATATGTGGGTGAGTTAATCCCTGAAACAATTGGTCTCATCGAGTTACCTAGTTTGTGTATTTTAGGTAAACAATACATTCCCGGGATCATCGGATTACTCGCACTTAATTTATAATTCTTGTGGACATCTTTAGTGTCTCTCACCATTTGAGGTAACGGATTTTTCTTAGATTCAACATATATGGATCTTCTGAAATTAAGTTTTTCACTCTTTGAAAGTAATCGATGCTGTCCAAAATTATCTGTTCTTTATCTGTTTTTAAGTAAAGCAGTATTTCGACCTAAGACTTTTAATGAGTTTTAATGAGTTAACATAATTAACTGACTTTTGTTTGTGTTACTGTAAATTCTTCTTAATTTGGATTTTATAAGCCTCTCTAGTGAAGTTTCTTTAAACTGATTCTAAAGCCTTAATTGAATGCATGCAGTCACCTCTTCGGTGGAAGTATCACGGCTAGGTAAACAATATTTTAAACCTTTGTTTAGTAAGCCTATTTCTTCACGATTAAAAGTCTCGATGAATAATTGACGACTACTGTTAGGACGACTGTTCCTTTTATAGGATTTCTGTCAATACTATTTTCTAATGACAGGCAAAACTCTTTGAATTTCTTATTTAGACCTTTAATAATTCTTTCTAATTTATGGTTTATGATTTCGCCGATTTTCCTATAAAAATTACACTACTCTTCAAATTCAACATTATTCAAATTTTTTGTGGTTAATATTGTTATGTGCGACACTATGATTAATTAACTGCTGATTATGAAAATTTAGCTGCTGAAATACGTAGCAGAATACGAACAAGAGGTTTTATTCACCTTTTTTGATTAATTCAATCAACCAGTCTCCATTAAAATTTACCACCACTATTACAGTTTGTATATATTTTTGTTTTATGAATCTATATAAACGAAAAGAGAAAAAACAAAATGCAGGCACTAATTTTGATAATAAATAATTGAAATAATCGCCAACCAACCTGTACGAAAACACTAGCGTACCATTACATTGACTTAACCAGAGGACGAGAACGTATTTATGCACAAGCAAGTGGTGGCGCAAAAGCCATTGGTGTCAAATCCCGATTGACCGGGTGTGTTTATTTGCAGACTAGACATGTGCAGACGATCGTATCCTTCTGATGTGTGCAATCGTGGCACAGCAGGTACGCAGTACATCTACAAAGTCTGAATACCAAAAATACCTTGCACTTCGCACGTTTCTATTTTAGATTTCATACTTTTCTATTTTATTGTTTTATTATCTTGTTTTTCCAATTTTTCAGTTCTATTGCATTTCGAGTGCACAATGTTGTAGTTGTGTATTTATCTTTTCCTAATCAATTCATATAAATGTTTTTAATTTTCATATTTCTTTGGTGGGTATCATTTGCAACGTAGTAAATAAGAGATCTGTAAAAGTTAATTTAGGTAACTTATCGTTTTCTAGTAATAATAAAATAGAATCGAAAATCATTTTAAAATATTGAATCAACCTTTATTTATATTGTTCATAAATTTAGTTTCATTATATTGTTCCTTTTATAGGACCACCATAAATATGTAAATTATTTTTTTATAATAAGGACAAATTTAGTTCCACAATAGCAATTCTTATGCATTATGCTACTAAACGCCTAATTTCATTTAACTTTATCTTTTATTGTTTCTCTGAATATGTTCTTAATAAACACTTTTAATAACATTTTAGGAATATGGCCAATTTAACTATTTTTAATTAATTGATTGATACGAAGCACCTTAAGTTAGTATAGTAGATATTACTAAAGGACAAGAGATTATTTAGTTAAATTGGGGGGGGGGGGGGGGCAGGATAGTTTCACAAGTAGTGAGAATGACATATATGTATAGGTGGGGCTCTAATTGGTAAAACAAATGCACTGTAATTTCTATTGCCTATTTATATGTTTACATTCCGATATTTTGATAAATCGGTTGATTAGTTTATTTTTGACAGCTGATTGAAAAAGAAGCAACACGTCGTTTTGTTAAAATGGAAAAAGCAGAGTATCGTGCGGTGATTAAATACTTCGTAATTAAGGGTATGAAAGCTACCGAAATAAAAGATGAGTTACGGGAAACATTAGGTGAATCTGCTCCATCATCCGCCACAACAAGTAGATGGGTAAATGAATTTAAACGTGATAGAACAAGCTGTGTTGATGAAGCGCGCTCTGGAGCACCCAAAATCGTGACTTCTAAGGAAATGATTATAAAAATCCATAATTATATTATTATGCAAGATCGACAACTCAAAGTGAGAGAGACAGCAGACATGGTAAACATTTCAACAAAACGCGTACACCACATTTTGGCGAAAGAATTGGGCTTTTTCACGCTTTCGGCAAGATGGGTGCCGCGATTGCTTACTCGTTCACTCGTTTGCGCATTTCCAATGAGTGTTTGGACCTTTATAAGCGGAATCCGGTTGATTTTTGTAGGCGATTTGTTACTTGAGATGAAACTTGGACACACTACAGTACACCCGAAACTAAACAACAGTCGAAACAGTGGTTAGAACGTGGTTCTGCACCTCCAAAGAAAGCGAAAACCACTTTATCCGCAAACAAGGTGATGGCATCAATTTTTTTGGGATTCAAAGGGCATTTTGTTCATTGATTACCTTCAGAAAGGTGCCACAATAAACGGACAATATTATGCAGAACTTCTACAAAAATTAAATGTTGAGATTCGTGCTAAACGGCCAGGAATGGCAAAGAAAAAGATTCTGTTTCACCAAGACAACGCTCCCTCGCATACCAGCACAGTTGCGATGTCCAAAATCCACGAGTTGCATTTCCAATTAGTACCACATGTGCCTTATTCGCCGGATCTAGCCCCTTCCGACTTCCACCTTTTTCCAAAATTGAAAACGGCACTAGTTGGAAAGAAATTTTCGTCTAACGACGGAGCTTATCATCTTCGTAAATGAGAATTTTGCAAGCCTTCCGGAATCGCATTTTAGAGATGGCAGAAGGGCATTGGAGCACCGTTGGAATAAATGTATTGCTCGTTTAGTGGAATATATTGAAAAAAATAATTATTTTGTATTTAAAAAATTCGTTTTTCTTTTCCATTCTCACTACTTGTCAAACTACCCTCATATATGGGTTATAGAAAGTTTAAATTTACGAGTAAACAATGATAATAATTCAGATCGGAAGCTATGCGAAGCTATAACCTCGATTGTATAAAATTAATCAGTTATATTTCGGTGCTTATTATAATTTTAGTTAATCTCAATAATGCCAAGTTAATAGTTTGTTGGAATGATGAATGGCATTAACATGCAAATAATTTATCTTTATTTTTCAATATAGAATATGGAACGTATATGCTTAACAATTTTTCAGGACACAGGAAAATTGATTAATAATAATGTTGTGAGGAAAAAATATCTTACAACACAAAGAGAGAGAGAAAGAAAGTACTGTAAAATTAATAAAAAAGTTATCGGTTAAAATATTAATTGCAATTAGGATTCTGCTGCCTCTTTTACGGACTTGAATAATGTGAAATATTTTGTATACATGACAAAGATAAGAGTAATATTTAGAATTAAAATTCTGCTCTATAAAGACACATTTGGGAGATGGGATTCTTTGTTTGAAAGGAAGAGTAATAAAGTGCGTTTTAAAATAAATATTGCTAAAATCTACTATAGCCAATTAAATTATAAGTAATATGACTGATGCTAATATCATTAGTTGGCACATAGGTTCAATGATTTGTTCTGTAACATCTGCTGATATATTTTCATGAAGCATATTGTGACATTCTTGCACGGGAACATAATTTTGCATAACGTGAAAAAAATCCATAGTTCGAGTGATATTTTAAACATATTTATAAAAACTTTTGCCGGAAACAGTAACAATCCACAGTTCGAGTGTTACAAAACTTTTGCCAACAGAAGTGTTCGATCGTAGAGCATATCTAAAAACAATGGTTGCATATTTTATAGCTAAATCTGGGCATGTTGCTACAATTGCTCCGAAGTCATTGATGAGTGGCGAGAAAACAACTCGACGTGAAATCATTCGTCACCATCTCACGCAATACTTGATTATTTGCAAAATAAAGGCGTTGAATTAACAAGCCATACAGTCAATAATCCTGATATTGTTACTCACAATCATTTTCTTGCATAAGGAGACCGTTTCTCATATCTCAATGTGAAATTCCAAGATTAATTTTAATGAAGAACACGGTTAGTAGACCATTCAAATTATTGCAAGTGAGCCAATGAGACATATAAACGTCTAGATGTGTATTTGCCTTCATTAAATAATTAATTATTTCTTTTTCTAAATGTTAATATGAATTATGAAAGTATACATACGTTCATATGAACTGCGGACAGATCAAGATTACTGGTATCTACATTTATTATCTCGCGTTGTGCATTTAATGCGAGTTCGAAATGCTTATAGAAAATATAGACGATTATTTTATTTCAATGATGCATACATATGAAAATAATTAATGTATTTGGTTTAAATACCATGTGATCTCTTATTCATTGCACATTCGTATGAGCCCATCACCACATTTTTCTTCCTGTAATATATATTTCCAGCACGTCTTCCATGCATTGATATTAAGAAGTTTAAAAAAATTGTTCAGTCCCGCACGCACGCAGACACACAGTGTTTTCTCTGACTTGATCGAATATACTGTGAGTTTACTTCTAATAATCGTATCTGCTGCATACTGCTGTCATCTCCAGACTTTGACTGATCGCACGTATACTTTACAAACTCGTAATCTATTTTACTAATAACGACGCTTACGTATCTTTTCGAAAACTTATTCAAAACGCAGACCGTTTTTTTGCATGTTTATAACTAACTCACCAAAGCATACTAATTCATTAGAAAAACAATATACGCAGTAAGAGAAATTCACGTTTACATAATTAATTTTATAAATTTTAATTTGCTTCTCAGAATAGATGCAAACGTGAATTTTTACTAATATTACTAATACTACTAAAGTGTTTTTGGTATACATTTTAACACCTTTACACTACACATGGCACTAACTATTATCACATAGGATTATACTTAACAATGATGTTATTTTCAATAGCATCATCTTTAGAAAAAAAACGTCGTTGTGGAAATACGTAACCTATGTGGTAATTACTTGTGTACTTGTGTGTGGAAGACATAATACCAAGAACAAGTCTAAATGTAGTTAGCATATATATATTTTTTGTTTAAAAACATCAAAATATCACAAAATTATTTTCAATAAGCATTGCATATTTTGATGTTATAAAATTATATATAATATATCAATGGGTTGGTTGGTTATTATAGGATTTGCCTACGTCGGTGGAGCTTGTGTCATCAACAAACGTTTGGAAAAAGTTAACTCTGTAGCTATTATAGAAGATACTGGTGGTTTCAGTGGTATTATTGTTGCAGCTCACGAAGTTGGTCATTTGTAAGTATAATTCTAATTCTATCTGAAAAATATTATTTGATATTGTTAACCCACATATTTTTTCAAATTAAACATTATATGTATTTCGCAGATTGAAGATTCATCTACAGTTAGTTCGCTACCATTTTCATTGTAGTTTGTCTACCAATTTCATCTATAGAAAATTTATTCCATTATTAAACAAAGTGATAGTATATACAGCCTGTCGCAGAGAAAACCGAACATTTTTAAAATAGTAAATTCTTAGTGGCGTCATCTATTAAAAAAATATGCATCGGTAAGGCAGATCTTTCGCCAATGTTCTGTCAAAATATCATGACATTTGCATCTTTAGAAGTAGAGAAATTGCGCATAAAATAACAGTGTGTATTTGGCATTGGTCGAAAAATGAATTTTGAATAAAGAGCAAATATCAAATTCTTCTTTAAATTCGGTAAATCGTTTACTGAAACATTTAATTTTTGCGATACGTGACAATGGAATTAAATATTTCCTAAGACTCAGTTCATCGCATTTTGACAGCATTTGGGACTGAGAAAGATTTGTGCAAAATTTGTACGATACAAGCTGACTGAACTCAACATTGTACAGACTTTATTAAAGACTCAAAAAAGGACGAACACTTCAGGTATTCTATTGTAACTGGCGATGAAACGTGCTGTTTCCAATATGATCCAGAGACCAAGCATCAAAGCTCTGAATAGAAGCATCTAAGTTGGTCATTTGTAAGTATAAAAGATCTGAAAAAACATTTGTAGAATATAAAAGTAAAGATTAGTTTATTTCTATGATTCATCTAAGGCATAGTGCACAAAGAGTTTGTACCAACTAGTCAAACACAAATGGTGTATATATAGCTTGGTATTTTTTTATGAATCGTCTTTTGACGCGCACTCGTCGTGTTAGTCCTCACATGAAAATGGTAGCTGGCGTTGACGTTTGTTACATGATAATGTACCATCTCACCGCTCGACGCTTATCACTGATTTTTTAACTACAAATGGCATTTTAACTATTAACCATTCACCGTATTCACCGGATTTAGCCCCCTGTAATTTCTATCTATTCTCCAAATCACATTTGCCGATGAAAGAACAGCGTTATGCCGACGTCGAAGCCATTAAGAAGGCGTCGACAGCGATTTTGAAGGACATTTCTAAAAATGAACCGTGCAAAATGTTGTTGCGTTGTCAAAGCGACTATGTTGAATACAATAAATGAATTTTACCAAAAATATACTAAGCTTTTGTTTTCCTTTTAAAAAAGTTCCGTTTTCTCTGCGACAAACTGTTTATGTAAATTATTTATTGTATTCTCTCATCCATACTTAACGCATTTTATTACATTGAAAAATATACAATCGTGCTTCCGACTTAGTAAATAGTAAGAAAACAATTAGCAAAGAAACAAAAAACAAGTAAACCTGATGATATTGAAAGCGAAAATATATATATATATATATATATATACAAAATGGAACTATATATATATAAAAGCATGTCTGGAATGAATTGGATGTATAATGAAAACGGCACCAGCACAAATTATCAGAAGAATAACGAATTAGAAACAAACAAAAAGAACGATCTGGGAAAAAGATGCTGGGGATAAAGTATAGATAAAGATATAATCATTTTAGAGATTGTAGAGTTAGAAAGTAGGGAAAGAGCATTGCGACTATTGCCAGGATGCACAAAAAATTATAATAAGAAAGAGGAATAATCATAAATGGGTCTATTTCAATATATTGAGCGTTAGCCATAATTCTCAGGATTGAACGGCAATGGTGGTGCGTTACTATTACGCCCGAAATCGTGTTACAATTTAATATTTTTTGCTGCCAGCATACACTTAAACGAAAATGAAAAAGCTTCCCGGGCAACGGATCATCAGGTTCAATCCTGAGAACTTACCACTGGGTTATCAGTTCCTTTCTTGATTCTACAAGAAAAGTGACACTCTTCTATGCTTTTTTATATTATAATAAACCTTGCATATCTCTTATTCTTATCTATTCTTTTAAACAAAGCGACGTAAAAACACACTCACATTTACTTAAAATTTCTATTTATACTGTACTATTTTAAGATCGTCGTTGGTCGAAATTGTATGTTTATATGTTTTTATGTACGTAAATCTATTCTAGATTAGGGGCTGTACATGACGGAAGTCCACCGCCATCCTACTTAGGAGGGCCGGGTGCTCAAAAATGCCAATGGGAAGACGGTTACATTATGTCAGACTTAAGACACACAGAGCGTGGATTTAGATGGTCTTCCTGTAGTGTAGCTAGTTTTCATCACTTTTTGAAGTAAGCGCAGCATCTGTTGTAAAATATAATTTTCTCATGTTAATAACTTTTTTGATATAGCGGCGATACCGCAAGTTGTTTATATAATCCTCCACACGAAGACGACAGTTTACCTAGAGTACTACCTGGCAAACTATTGACATTAGACGCTCAGTGCAGAAGAGATAGGGGAACAAGCGCGTGCTTTGTAAGATAATAGCATAATGCTAAAAAATGCAATTCAAATATTTACTTCCTTTTAATAGAAAGATGACCGTGTTTGTGCCCAATTATTTTGCTTTGATGCGGGTAGTGGATATTGTGTTGCATATAGGCCGGCAGCTGAAGGTTCCTCGTGCGGTGACGGACAGGTGAATATATAAAGTTTTCGTTTTAGTGTGTAAAAATAATCTTTAAAAAATACGTTTTAGTACTGTTTAAATGGTAGGTGTGTAGCAGAACATGAAAATATAATACCAGACTATTCACAAAATACGCCTGCATACGTAAGACAAGATGGATCTTCAAGTCCAGGGCGGTCGTTGTAAGTATCATAAAGTTGCTGTTTTAAAAGTGAAGAGTTATTTTACATAAACTTTCGTAAATTGTAACAGGTCTTTCAATGGAGAGGGAAATTATAACAATAACAACAATAATTATAATAATAAAAATACTCAAGAAGACATTTCCCCTATTAAAAGTACTCCGCAAGTGCTTTATCACAACCAATATCAAATACCTACCCAGTCAGTTCCGCGGACAACACAGCGAACTTCCACTTTTAAACCTTTTCCCATATTTTCTGTATCAACCACGAAGTCTCCTTATGATTTTCAACATTTTACTTACAAACAAACTGTTTCTAGTAACCTACACTATACACCATCTATTAAGCCCACTTTTACTACATCATCCACCATAAATCCTTATGTAGGTAATTACTATCAACTTATACAGAAGACTACAAAAAATCCATATAACTTCGCCGATTTCGGAAAAAACTTCAAAAGTACAAATGATGAAAACTATGATAATCTTGACAAAAATTATTTGAAACGGTCCTATGAATCTGATACTTTTTATATGGAGAGTAATATGTCAGAAAATAGAACGGAAAACCTAGGGTAAGAGAAAAATGAAGTAAAAGGAATGCTGAAAAAAATCATTCTTCCATCGTGTGTCGCTCATTATCGATTGTATATGATTGTGTCTTCTCTTCTTTTATATAGGCATATATGATGTATGAATTAAATTAAATCAAATATTAATTGATATATGCAGACCTAAACAATTTTACATAAACATTATGTGTTCAAATGAATTTGGCTTAGATGTAGCACTGGAAATATATAAGTACCTAACTAGTTTTGGTATTAAGTTTAAACACTTCTCAGGTTAGCATAGGTTATTTACGAAGAAAATTGATATGCAAGTTTAAGTTTAAAGTCAGCTTGAAAAGGAATTTGGATCCACGCATCTCAAATTATTTAATTTCAATGTAATTTATATACATATAAATATGTGCTAATCTGAGCAATGTTTAATAATACCAAAACTAGGTAAAGCACTTATATCTTTCCAATGCTACATCTAAGCATATTAAAAATTCAGACCTTTGAGTGGATCCTGTTTATACGAATACACAGCCTATCTATTTACAAGGTATGGATCTGATATTTTTTCTATTTGAATTCAATAATGGAAATTACTATATAAGAATGTAATTATTACTTTATAATTTCACTATTATCATAAATTTTTAAGCGAAACACAAAAAATACAAACGTGAATTTAATTACTTATAACGCAATCAACTTTTTTCATTTGCTTAAAGGTTGTTAAACAGTATAGTCCCCAAAGTACGGCAGCCTTAATTCAGCTTAATAATAAGCTGAATTAAGGCTGCCGTATTATATAAATATTCCCCTAATATTATACACTGCACCCAATATAGTCCCGCCCCTTGTTCTAATAAGTTCAGGTACAGGGTAGGCCGTTTGCTGTATGTTATCGGGTTTACTTTAGCTTGCTTATGATCCAATGCTTCATATTCTGGAGCTCTATTGCATAATTAATAAATATATAAATAAATTCAAGTCTCCCTTCATATTTGTCAACACGAATGGTCCTACAGGAGTTTGTAAGATGGCCTGTTATTATTCTAAACGAAAACAATTCTCTTTTTATAGATTTGCCTCACCAATAAAGGCTTTGATATGTTCATAGTTGTGTTTATTCCTCCAGTTCGTTCTATGTTGAGCCTTAGTCTAACTACCTATTCGTTCCCGAACTTGGACACATCTAGTAAATGTTTTAGTCTAATATATAATGAAGCTGATCTTTGTCTAGAAAGCTCCCATCAGCCTTTTCGTTTCTATTCTAGCCTTGACGTGATCATAAAACTCCTCAATGCGTTTAATGTAATCTGGCTATCAGTAAGAATATGGAGCTGCATATGTGAGAAAATCCTTGTTCATTTCTTACGCAAATTTTACGATTCTGTAGAGTTCTGCCTGAAGTACAGATATATAATTCCCAATAGAAATGCTGCAAGCTATTTTCAAGTTTTCGCAGCATGCGCCTCCTTCCGTATTATCTTCAGCCTTAGACATGTTTGTATAGTATACGAGTAGACCACCCGTTTTGTATCACATAGTAGCATTCACGTTCCTATTATCAACTGATCATAATGTGATTGTTACACTCCACAAAGATTCTATACAGAAATACTAGAATTTGTTCAAAAAAGGCGACAGAGAATAAAACTAAAATTGAAAAGACTGTATTACATTAGAGAAAGCCTGTAAATATTCAAACATAATCAAGAAGATCAAGATTGTGCATTTATAATGTATGTAGCCAGCTGATATGATAAGTCACTGGCTAATCACGTCGAGGGTCTTAGATTCGTGTCTGATGGCCTACTGTTCGGGAAAGTTTGTCGTGGTATCCTTTTCCCATTTAAGTGAAAGCTTACAGATAAAGATCCGAAGTCGCACCACGAACGAGCACGTAATAATAACTCATGTTCTGCCAAAGTCCCTTTTAATTAGCATTAATCTGATGGGGATGTGAAGGCATGGATTATTATTATTATAACTATATTATATCAAGTTTCGATCGTCTTGACGATAGTGAACTGCAATTTTTTTTTTGTTTTGTTGATCTCAATCATCAATGAAACTCATTCGATAATTTTCTTGTGTTTAAATTATTTCATTTGTGCATACAGAGAAAATGAATGGTTAATAATCTTTAGAGATAAATATGTGGACTCTTAAATGGGGGAATCGATAAACAAAAACCAAGCAATCTAAAAAGTCGCTTTTACTTAATTTAATACATAACATCGATGTGCCTATATACACATATCTTGGAATGCAATTTACATAACATATGCCTGCAACATATTTGTTTAATAACAAGAAATAGCATGATAAATTGAATGACATATTTATTCTGACAACAATGTTTTACTTCTACTTACGTTACTTATATTCGTATACTGCCACATTCATATCTTCATCATTTTGCATAAGTAACAATTCTTAACATATAAATGAAATTATATTACTCTTAAATATAAGTATTTATTAAATATTTTGGCATTTTCCCAGTTAATGTTTTACATTTTTCTCAAATGTCTTCCGATAGCAGTTTCTAATAATGCTTTATATGTCAAATAAAATCTCACATCAAAAGTGCTTTCAAGTATTTTACTGCAAATGATAATTAAAGCCTAGATATGTACACGTATTAATTCCTTTTATATTTTCAGTACTTCTTTAAGACATTTAATTTAATACTATCTCTCTGTATTCGAGTTATACATAGTATTTTCTAGATATATTTCATCCAATAATTAAAATATATTGTCTATTTATCCTGCTGTCTTTATATTTGTTATTCTTCTTTTAGCGTTCCAAATATAATAGCCTTGTTCATCCTTTGGCAATCCATGTAAATCGATAAGAATATAACATTGATTAATATAATTTCTAAGCTACGACAACCTGTTATCATTTTTCCAAAATTCATAATACTTTTATGTGTAAATGCTTTATGTTACGCTATTATTAACAACGAATGTTGAATTATTAATGCAAATGTATTGAATCTTAAGATAATTTTCCATGTAAGGACAAGTGATACAAATTAAATTTATTTTAAACTATAAAAGTGAAATATTATATAAATTTTGGCTTCATTTATTACAGTTCGTCATGAAAGATTACCGATGTACCGATCACAAAGTCAAATTAATCAGCCAATTAATAAATGATAAATATAGAAATAGAAATTGTCAAAATTGACGTGCAGACTTTTCATTGACATTTAAATTTAACATGTGACTCGAAAAAATGTTAAATTTATATAATTTATTGATATAAACATTGTATAAAATATAAATGTAAAAAATAATTAAGATGGAATGACAAACCTTTCTATTTTAAAATGTAACTATAATAGCAGAAAAAAGCTTATTTAAATCGATAACGACCTAATTAAAGAGGATTTAGAAATAAGCAGGAATTATGAAATTTGTTTAAGAAGAAGAAAGAAACCAAAGTATAAAATAGGAAAAAGAATTTATAAAAATTGCGTGGAAATAAACTTTTGGGTTTGTTGTGAATAAATAAAAATTTTGTAAAATTGTTAATTTTTGATTGACACAATTTGGCTCGTTAGAGGAAAATCAATGTACTTAAGGGAATATATACTGTTGCTTCTAGTAAGCGTGTCATAGAAACCATGAGAGGAAGAAAAGCTTATGTCCTGTCTTAAGTGGATTTTTATACTCTTGTAATTATTTTGTAAGTATGAGATTGTTAATGGAACTTATAAAGAAAGTCTTTATGCTGAAGAAGCTGTTGATTGCAAATATATAAAATTTAACTGGAGAAAATTTAGAACGATTTCAAAACTGTAAAGCTTTCTTTTCATATAATGCAAATATATTCAATGTTAATAAATGTAAATGTAAATTCAAAGGACAAGCAAGGTTCTTGCTAGTAGATAATGTAGTTAAGTAGAATTTACAGATTAATTTTTATTTAGCTAAAAATTACATATATTTTAATGTAATTTCAAGCAATACAGAAAAATTTATAAATAAAAAGTAATTACATTTGCATTTTTCAATTATGTAGTTACTTCATTTCATTCTATATTAAAATGTTTTTCATACCCTTACACCTTTGTTAATATTTTCAATAAGCTTTTTGAAATATCACTGGTACCTTATAACAACAAAAAGTCCTTAACAACAAAAAGCCCTTATTATACTTAAATCAATTCATCTCTCTTTGCAGTAAGAAAGCTCTCTAAGGTATGATGCAATTGATAGTCGGAAGGGTCAATATTGACAGAGGGTGCAAGAACACTTTCCATCCCCACTAGTCCAATTTTTCAGTGATTAGCGCTGCATATGGCTGGACATTATGTTTAGAAGATACATTCTTCTTATTCATATACTTTTGTCGAAATGCTTTATTAAATGTCATTAATTCTTGGCTTGATTGATTGGTAACAGTTCAAGATGTTATTGGTTAAGTATCACCATAGGCACATAATTTTCCACTGATGCAAGTTAATCTTTACCGATGACAAAATCATCTTTGGCTGATGGATAATTGGAAATCGACTTCAAATTTACATGAAATATCTCTCCTTCATCCCCGATCACAAAATGCCCTAAAATTAGCGAAGAGTTTTGGCATGATAAAGTAAAATTGTAAATGTCATCTCTTTTATCTCGGCTGTCTTTGTTGAATTCGTATAAAACCTACTTTTCGAGGTTTTGAACCTTGCCAAACGATTGCGACTGACTGATCGCAGATTATTTTGCAATCAGTTATGTTGCTTGATGATTTTGACCCAACGAACTTTTTCATTTAAAGTGGATTTACAACGATGATCACTTTCATCATTTAATGAAAAGTTTCTTCTATGAATATTTTTAAAGCACTTGCACCAAGGCGTTCACTGCAAATGTTTTTTCTGCATCCGTGGCTTTTTACCAACAGAAACTCAAAATATGCAGTGTTTAGAGTGCTTTTCATCCATTTTATATTGTCAAGTTTAAGCAGATAAACTATAGTTTTTGTGCATGAATCGTGTTTGCCAAATTTCAAACTTTCTACATTTAAGATGCTTTTGGGTAATGTTGTTTAAATTAATTTTTTAATTGTATTCATACATATACGTTATGTGCCCATAGACATACATATCTGTTACCTTTCACAATAGTAATCTAATTTCACTTTGTCCTCAACACGTTTTTTAGAGATAATTATCAACTTGATTAAAAAATATATTAAGGACGCTTTTTTACAATGTTAGTAATTGCTATTTCAGTTTATAATTCGTTGAAATCCTCTTTAATTTTGCCCAAATATTAGGTGTTCTTGTTACCAATGGGAATACTTTTACTTTTTTTAATAAGCTTAGATTAGAAAAAAAAAATAAACGATAAATACAATATATAATTTACATATACGTTGAAATAAAAAAAAGCGATACATTGAAAAAGATCAATATTTTGCCATATTCAATGATGTATTTTAATTCAATATTATTCATGTTCATTTGTCTATTAGTATAAATGCTATTGATATTAAGTGTAAATTTGTATTACTTGTCCTTCTCCCATATTTAAATAATTAATTAAAACAAAACTATTTTTCCAGCCCACGTCATTAAGAAGTTATGACTGTATAAAGTGACAATAATAAATATGTTAATTAAACATATGGGATAATAGATACCAAGTATCAAGAAGCTATGTAAGTAATGAAATACAACGATGCACAAACTTTTAATTTTTAGTGCCGTTCACAAACTAGACTGTGTCAGAAATGTGTAGTGTGTTGTAAATATGTATGTATATGTGAAGTGGAATACGGAATAGAAGAAGGAAGCACGAACATGTGATAATTATCACAACTGAATATGTATATCTTGCAATAATTAAAAGTATTTAATAATATTATAGACAGATCTATTTTTCTATGTCTCTCAGACGACAGAATATGAAAAGATGAAACACACACGTTACTGCCAATATTTTTTTGTATACATAATTGTATATTTTTGTACCATTTTTTAGATAGTCATTCAAAATGAAA
This sequence comes from Dermolepida albohirtum, assembly GCA_031893035.1. NCBI lineage: Eukaryota > Metazoa > Arthropoda > Insecta > Coleoptera > Scarabaeidae > Dermolepida > Dermolepida albohirtum. The sequence continues at coordinate 385,596 of JAVIWB010003680.1, forward strand.
AATTGTGATCTACTTTTTCAATAGAATATTTATTAGCGCTTAAGTAGCAATTTCTATTAATAGGGTATTAAGTGTATGTATTACATTTATTTTTAGTGCTAATTTAGTACACAAGATATTTTGCGATATGATCTTTGTCAAAACGAATCCAAAAAAAAATAAAAACTGAATAGATTTTAGCTTTTCTTTTTCTCTTGTAGATTATGTAAAATTAATCATGAATATTATTTATAAAATTAGAAGGAAATTTGATTGGGTACACATGTATAAGTCAATACATTTCAAATATAAAATGTTTTATTGCCACACCTTATCAGTATAATTTTTGAAAGATAAGACTTATAATGTATTAAATTATATTTGTACCTAGTAAGGTATAATTAACAACATATTATTTTCTAATATATCGAAAAAACTATGACTTTGGAATGTATTAAAAAATCCAGAAAACATGTATATAATTATTAGATAATAATTTAAGTAGTGATAAGTAATATATATTTGTAATATTGTAGTTTACAATAGTCCCCCAATTATAGAACTTATTGACGTTGATAATGACTTCCATATCAAATCAAACATATGTATTGAACACAACATTATTTCATAACATCTCCTTCGTTATAATTAAACATATGAGCAAAATTTATTCAAAAACTTAGTCATATAAAATAAATTAAGATCAAGGAGAATATTGATATATTAAAATCGTTATGAACTTTGATGCATAACTCCGTAATAAATTTACATCTGAAAATGAAGGTGCTATCAAATTTTAGAAACACCAGTTAGGTTAATGATGCTTATAATGAGAACATTCGTACAGTAGACTAATTTTGTTTATATCTATTACATTCATAATAGAATTTTATTAGCAGTGTATCAATTATATGTCAGTCATATTTTTTCATTAAACAAAAACATTTATTTTTCACAATACTTATTAGAAAATTCATAGAAAATTAATCAAGAAGCGTTTCCAAGAGGCCTTCCTTCGATACATTTTTCAAAAGGATAAGGAAACCCAAATAAATAACAATGAATAAATGTCTAAACGGTGAGGCTTTCGTATTTTAAGTGTCTTTACAACTTAGACCACAGTTTTCAATTTTTGACTCTTTTCAACAAGATCTTTCTGTATCGTGTCCCTCTTTCTTCGTATTTCCGTTAAATTTATATCTACTAATTTCTTTGGTGCTTTTTCTTTAGACAAACGGCAGCAAATCTTCCATTTTTTAAAGTTAACGTTAGAAATTCAAATGTACTTATGTTATTCAGCATAACTGGAACGTTGATACTGCAGTAATATAGCTTTGTTAAAGTAATTAAAACTTTTATTGGCCATTGGATACCCAAAATTCAGTAGTCCAACCGAATTTTTAATCACTTTGAAATAAAGCTCAGAAAACTTCATTTTGCTAAAGAAATTGCAGAGATATACTAGGCTTACCCAATTTTAATATTGAATTAAATGTACCAAAACATTTAAAAGGCATTCATTATCTGCCGAATATATAAATTCAATATTCGACTTCAAATATGTAACAGAATTTTTCAACTTTTTTAGTTTCTGTTTCTGAAACGAGCTTTTGCCTTCATTTTTTTTTACAATATAAAACGACTTTAAATAATTTGTTTAATAATATTAGGACTTGTAAAGAATAAGTAACAGTGTATCTTAATTTACATATATATATCAAAATCAAATCGATAAAGTAAATTTGTCATTTGTCAAAATCTTAAAATCATTGTATTTAAATGTATCTGTGATATCGATTGTTTTGACAAAGGTAGTATGCACATGATATTCCAGTGTAAGTAAACATAATAATTTAGTGCAATCATGAAACTAAAGTAATTTATTTACATCACGTTTATTGTACATTCCATTAACACGTGATGAAATAAATTCCTTCACCTTTTTGCTACTTAAATAAACTGTTATTGTTGTATATTTAAACACGCATATCTCCCAGTTTCTTTAAGTTTAGTTAAGTTCCTGTCCATTAATAATAATACAAAATTAGTTTTGTATCTAAAGAATATACTGTAAATTTTATTTTGGAAAACAAAAAAATATATAATTTGCCAAAATGAAATTGTTTTTTATTTTAATTTAAAATTTTAAATGTAACCATAAATACCTCTTTATATATTATGCATAGGAGCAAATTTTAGTTAATTACATATTTTCCAATAGATCAATTATTTAACTGAATCGATGATTTTCATATTGATTAAAAGGAGTTTAAACTATTTTTACACGTACATCTTCTACATAAACTTTAAATTCAAATACTATATTCAAAACAATGTCATTAAGTTTGTGATTATTTCCGCTTTCAGATCTTGATCGCATATCTACGATCTTAAATTGTCTTAAATCAATATGTTTAAATTTCTTAAGTCAGCGATAAACTTCAGACATGTTTAGACCTTTAAAAAATATATATTGGATAGCCCCACGAATTGTCAGTTTCTGCATTTTACGATTTCCCATTTAAACGCTTTCAAATCAAATGTCAGAAGTAACCAAATTTCACTTGTAAAAGAGACAGAATTAGAATATACTTCTGCTACAAATAATATATTGTATTCGAGTTGCAATGAAAATTTTGGTGGATGCAATCGTGGAGGACGTTTGAATTATATTCTGCTTTACGTATAATTGTAATGGATCATACTTTCAGCGAAAAAAACAGCTTATAATTGCAAATAGATTATGTTTTATTAAAAAGAAACATGTAAGGGCATTTTTGGATGACCCTTTAACATATATTTTATATTTGATATTAGAAAAAAGAATATTTATGTTATTTTAACAATGATACTAACGGTATATAACACAAAAATAATAGTGAGAAAAAATTTAAATAAATAATTTCCTTTGCATTTCGGTTTGCACATAATACACGTACTTTGTATGTATTTAAATCAAATGTGTCAGACGTTCATTATACAAATATTTCAGTTTACATGTATGTATATACTTTTTATCTTTTTTCTTACATAGCTTTTGTATTAGATGGAATAAGATAGGTCAATTAATACAGAATGTTTTGCATTACTTGAATACATTGCGTGAGTAATCAAGTCAAAAATTAGAAAAAAAACAATATAAAATTAGAATATGCCTTAAGTAGTATTTAACTTTCATAAAACCAACTAAAACACCAAAATTTAAAAATAATTGAATATATACAGTATATTCAACAAGTTCTTATACCGCGAATCCAGACAGGGAAAAAAGGTGCAAGATGTGAGATTAGTCGATGATGAAGAGTACCAGGTCTTCATTCCCCATGCGTCCTATCCATCGTTAAGGAGATACATTCAGGAAATGTCAAACATTCAGATGCTAACGGGGTGGAGCTCCGTCCTGCTGGAAAATATAATCTTCTGAATCTTCATTGATTTGAAGAACAAACCAGTTTTGTTTCATTCTAAGATACGTTACTCCAGTAATCGTGTTTTCATTTAAAAAGAAAGGTCCTTTGCTACTTATTCCAACGACAAATGCTCTTCGTCGTTGGAGGTTTAATGTTTAATTTACACGCTGTACAGCAGTTGCAGGCTCACTTTTATTGAGTCTATGAACGCAAAAAATATTGTGCTGTATAGTAGCTATCTTGCTTACAACTGACGCTGCTTTGCAATATTAGAGCACTCTAGCAGTTAGTATTCGAAACTTTACAGCATCCTTTTTCAAATGTAATTGACAGAATTCAAATATAGTATCTAGTGATGTAAAAATACATCATTACATTTCCTATAATCTAGTATATATCATTGAGGAAACTATTAAATTAGACTTATCTTCCAATTACTATGAAAATTTCCCTGTAATAACTGAATGTATTTGTTGTGTATACCCCACGTTTACACTGAAAGGAATGTGGGGCGCATACATGCTGTTACGTTTACTAACTTGTAAGTAAGTATTAAAATGTTATTTAATAGTTCAATATCAGTCTAAGAAGTATTGAAATAATCTTACAAGGTCTTCTGGGTAAGAAAAAATGTGGGTCAGGTTTGTTCATACACGTTATCTGATGAGGAAAAAAAATAGAGGTTTTAAAAAATTATTTCAATTAGTTTTAAAAACATAATTAATGGAGGGAACAGCTTGGTCTGAATGAAAGGTGGACCGGAAAAGTGTGTTTTACGAAATAGAAAATGCCGATTGCTTTTCTTCAATGCTCAAGGGTTAATCGACTTTGAACTCGTCTTTGTAAGTTATACAATCGATAGCTTTAAAACAAACATGGTGAGTGTATTCAAAATCTTTACTATTCTGGGGATTGGTTTTTTATCCATGACAACGCAACGTTTTCTGTATGTTACTCAGTTTCTAACTAAAAAACCGTCTTAGTAATTAGCCACGTCAAACTCATAAAAAAAAGTGACTAGTATTACAAAACAAGCAGTCCATTCAAATGATTATGAAATTTATGTTCAGGTTTTACACCTATATTGTTGTTGATTTATGTATATTCAATTATAACATATTTGTACAAGTTTTAGGTCAATCAAACTCAAATATTAATTGTGTAACATGTTCAATTTTGCATAATTGAATATTTAGGACGATTTTTTCCAGAAAATATACGCACATTCAAATAGAAAAATAAGAAAACCTTATAAATATAAAGTTTTCTTATTTTTATATTTGAATGTGTGTATATCTTCAGGAAAAAAACGTTGTAGTGGTTTACAAATGTAAACCACTACAACTATATAATGTTTTTCTAATTTATTGCATCAATAAAACCCGGATTATAATGTGAATAATAGCAATAAATTAACTATACGTAAAGGTTTTCAGTAATGTAATATTAATCTTATTTATAATTCATATTTTCCACATAATTCTCTATATACTTTATTGATAAAACAGTTTGTTATATTATGTACTATTCAAATTCTTACAAATGAATTCTTGTAACTTAAAACATTCACTCAACATAACGTGCTAATAAATTATTTAAAAAAAACCAAACATATGGAATTATTAGTTTCGTACGAACTTTGCCCTAAAGCAAAACTCTTTGTATGTAAACTATTTATAACTTCTTTATAACGTTTACGATTTGTATTAATCATTAACAGTTGGGTAATAAAATGCATAAACAATACAAAATGGGTTATGCAACACAGTATACACATCTGAATTTATCTTACACGTCCGTCACTTAGATTTGAAAAGCAATAAAATGAAGATTTATAGTATTATTTTATAGAATCATTTAGAATTAATTGTTGTTTTATGGAGATTAATTATACAATTCAATATTTTAGTAATAAAAATCTTAGATTTTCTAAATTACTTATGACTTATACAGTAACTCTATAAAGGTATTATTTAAAATAACATTTTATAGCTTCTTAATAGTGTATGTAAATTATATGCATAGTTAATTAACGAATTATAATTAGTTTGTAATGGGGTCATTTCCAAATATTTATATTACTTTCAAGGAATCTAGTAAATATTTGTTGTTTAAATATCAAATTTGTAAAGAAATACTATATAGAACGACTAATAATTGCGATTAAAAAGTATTTATCATTTAGAGACTTTTCTAGGGATTATGTTTGATTATTTGGTAGCTGATTTAAATTGAATTTTAACGTACATGTTTTTTAAATATATGTATATATAGTCCCTAAAAAACTGCGTTTTTATGTTCTTTTTTAAAATATTAAATAACTATATTATACTTTATCTTTTACAAATAAAATATATAATTTCATAAAAGTATGATTTAAATTATGGAACTTTCTTGCTTAATAAATCAAAATATTTTTTTTCTCACTATTAAGTTCCTTATCCGTGTAGGTACGAATTCGAAGAAATGTTTCTATTCTTCTAAAACTAATTATATATCTATCGCGAAATATAAATCGGTTATTGGATCATTCATTCATTTTAAATTATAAACTTATTTGAGGTAATAATGTAAGTATAGCGTTTTTTCTTATATTAGCATTACTTTTGAATTTTTAAATTAATCCAAAACAACCACATTAAATCTTGTGAACATTATTTCATAAATATTTGTTTACCTCAAAGATTTTAAAATTATGTCATACATAAATCCATATATATATATATATATATATACAATATATATATATATACATATTTAATATACGAATTAAATATATGAATTTACAGTATAATATATTTAAATTATTATACTGTATATTATTCATATTTATCTTTGAAAGCTTGACTTCAAGTGTATTAAATTAGTTATATACACACACATATATATATACAGCTTATTTTTTAAAAAATATTTTTTTAACCATTTAACAAGTACATGATAATGAATTAAGTAAAAATCTAACTTGTTTACTAAATATTTATTATTTACTGTATCAGGTAAAGTGTATAATTATTAGTATCAGGTAAAATGTAGGTACTTAGTCGAATTCATATATTTGGTATAATATTCATCACTTTGGATATATGTTTTACACACGGAAGACTAATAAAGTAAATAGTAGAATATAAAATTAAAGCTATGTAGGTATCCAGCATGAGAAACTGACATATCACTTTCAAACTGGTCTATCAGTATAAGTAGCTGCTTTTATGGCAGTGCGAAGTATCATAGCAACTGAGAGAGCACATACTAAACCAGCCGGCATGATTTTACCAGAATTATAAAAACGGTATCCCATAACCCCTGCTAAAATTGAGCTGGTGGCTAATTGTATAGAATAATTACTTGGATCTCGGCTTACTTCCAATGCCCCATAAGCTAAAGCACTACCAAATAAAATACCAGCACCCAAAGATGGTATGGAACCTATACAAACGCAATATTAAGCAAAGAACTTTGAACTTTTAAATTAAATATATATTACCAGCTTTATAATAACCAAATATACCACCAGCTGCAACTACAGCAGCATATGCAAAACCAGGTATATCTACTGGCATTTTGTACTTATTACACAAGAAACAATTTATTGCACACACACTAATCAACTACTAATACCTAATCTTTAAATACTTCAAATGAACGTTCGAAGATAACAAGCGTCAAAAAATAATGAGATGCGCGAACGCCTAATATAAAATTTAAATCTAACTCACCTTTTCCTGCTTTACATACAATAAAAGTTGGAATATGTGCACTGAAAATATAAATTGAAAACTGTAATTTCTTTTGGTATTAAACGTTTTCTATGCATTAAAAACAAAACTCAATAAAAAAAGCATTTTCGACATATTTAAAAATATTTTAAGGTTTGTAAATTGGGTTTTGACATTCTAGAAAAAGTTTCAAAAATGCAAGTTCACAATCTGGAAGGTCATTCAGATAACTAGAAAACTTTTCTTACGTAATATTTTGCAATATAAAATATAGAAATACACAATTATTTTAGCTATTCTATTAGTGATAAAGAATGACAAGCATTATCTATACATATATATAATTGTTTATACTTTACAGATTTAGTGACATACATGTATTTGACAAGATACGTTGTCTGTTATTTAGTTACATAAGATAATTTAATATAGCAGGTCATTTACGTTTATCTACATTTAAATTCAATTTTTAAGTATTTGTGTGTTGACGTAAAAACGGTGATATGGAAAGTGCGTTGATCAAAAGTAAAACGATAATTGTAAATACTGGTAACATATTGTCTTTAAATGATTTAACGAAAAATCCAGGCCATAATCCTACAGAGGAGGTATGTATTATATACGCCTGTATAGATGTATAAAAAAACTAAATTAGTGTTTTATAACAGTTAAAAGAAGCTATAAATATTACGTTGAAAGACTTTAAGAGTTCAGAAAGAATTGATGCAGAACCTGATGAACCATTAATTGTGAGCAGAAAACATGATGACTTAATTAATAAGATATCCGAACAGGAATTGACAGATCTTAAAATTGGTTTAAAAATTTTTATTAATAGTGATGATAAAGTCTACTTAAAAGAAGCCTTAGATAAAGGTTAGTACTTAAAAAAGTTTTTAAATGTTTAAATGCATAAGTATTTTTGCAGCATTTTCAGTATTAAATGTTAACTCAGTACATAATGTGATTATATCTTATAATCATAAAATTCCACAAAATGATCATATTGGGAAACTTCAAAATATTTGGCGAATACTTGAGACATACACAGAAAATAAAAAAATAGTTCAAATTGGATTAGCTGATTTGGAAGAAAATATGTTTCGCACCATATATGATTGGTCAAATGTGAAACCTAGTATTATACAAATAAATTTAGCCACTTGTTGTGTTGTGCCACCAACATTACAAGCTTTTTGTAAGGATAATGAAGTGCAATTATTAACACATAGTGATCCTACAGGTAACAAAATTCTGTATTATGAATAATTCTTGTAACTTATAATGGATGGTTTTAGAAATTTTACCAGAAGACACAATAGAGCAAATATTTGGACAGAAACTTTCATTAAATTGGGCATTGAGATTCCTTGTTCACATAAAGTGTAGAGGTGTCTTAACAACAAAAGGATATTTAATTAACTTAAAAAAATAATTATTCTATCTGCTAATGTGTAATGTGTTTAAATATAACTGTTTCAGTGGATGTATTTATAATGAGGCAGTATTGTTAGATATAATTTATAGATTTTATTGCAAATTTTATAAAATAATATAGCCTAAGTTTTAACACTATTTTACAGTTTAAGTAATAAAATAAACTAACATTCCAATTTGCTTATTTTTGTGTACTTAACGTATACACTGTCTAATAGATTATACCAATTTATAACCAAAAAAACATTCTTAATAATGTATGTTGTGTATTTGCTCATGGTTTAGTTTGGAAATTGAAAAATCTGTGTATCAGAATATTTTGAATGGGCTTGAAGAGCATCTAATATCGTCATGAGCAAAAGCATTTCTATAAAATTATTTCAAAGAAAGAAATGCCCAAGAAACAATTCACATTTTATGACATTTAAGATCTAGTCTTCAAACAATAACTAGACATCTTTTTTTAAACGAATCTACTATTTATGGTGTTTTCTCTCGTGTTCTTATTCGATGATATAAAAATTTAATTCAAGTTTTAATTAGAAAATGTTAATATTAGACTAAAAATATGAATACTTATTTAATATAAAACTCAAGAAATAAAGCCTCTATATAAAAGTGTTTAGGACGTGGATATTATAGGGGCTATTTATAATCTGTTAAATATATAAATCTAAAACCTTAATATTTAAAATAAAATCAAGAATTCAAAGTAAATTCTAAGAATTATCTGAAATATCAATCAAAACGCGCAGTTCTCAAAAAATTTATTAATAGAAGCTTTATAAAGCCGTTAAATGATGGCGCTGAAAATTTTGACTAGAGTACTAGTTAGTTTTAATGTTTTCATGGAAATTGAATAAATAAATGTGTTGTATATATACATATCTAAATTGTGTAGTCTACGTATTGTTTTATAAATTATAAATTACCTATTTAATTAAAAATATAATTGGATTTGCTAGTGGCATCTATTAATTGAATTAGACAATTAATGTTGGACCAGAATATACACAAAATTTCTTCCAAGAGTAGTTTTAACTATTGCTAACAGATGTCACGTAAGGTAAAAGGATTTCGTAATATTCAAACGGTGCTACTTTTCATGTTAATTAAGGAATCTAACACTTCTTTGTTTACAGTCAACATAGATATTTTAAAAATTTGGCATTTATTTATCTCAGAACAAGAATACGCTTGTTTATAACTGCGTTTTGAGATTGGTTAATTGAATTAATCAACAAAGGTAAATAAAATTCCTTACCACAAATGTTTGTATTCTGTATACGTATTTCGATAACTAAATTGTCATTGTCAACATATAATTAATCACCTGGATTCGCGGTAAAACTCGCACAGAATAACTCAGCGTACCTTTTTTCGCTAAAAGTCAAACTGATTTTCACAAGGGGCCAGAATGTAGTATCAGGCCTTTATCAACTTTCAACACATGATTTTCGTTTTCCCAATAAAATTGCTCTCGTAGCTGCTCAATTCACTGTAATTGTTTATATTTTTCATTAAATGTAGACATTCCGCGGTTACACTATGACACGTGCTTTGTTAAACTGAATTTCTCAGGCCAATTGTGAGAGAGATATGTTCTTATTGAGCTTTTAGTTTGACCGATGTATTATATCAATCTCAGCATTTCATTTCGTAAGCCCCCGATTTCGCATTTCCTAAGAGAGATTTAATAAAATTTCTGGGCCAAAATGTAACTTGAAATCCGCATTCTTTTATAACCATATTTAAATTTCTTATAACTAGGTGAAACGGTATGCATATAAATTGCTTATTTTGATTGCTTCGAGGTGACAAACGAATTTTATATCGGATTGCCTTTTCCTTAATCTAATGATTATTTTCGAATCAAAACCTTTGTATCTCGCAATGTTCTTAATAAAATTTAATTCTCTTTAGTATCCCACTATTGTTAGTGAAAAACTAAGATTTGTTAAGTTGGCGTTGTTTTCTTTTTCTGCCGTGAATTTGGTCGTCAGCGAATTAGAATATGTTTATTTGGCGGTGGTACCATTTCTGGCTTATTTAATAATTGTGCATAGTATATGTTTTTCTACATTAAGTATTTTTTTCGATTTGTCTTTTTATATACATATTTTAATTCAAGTGACTGTATTTTACTTACATGTATGAAAAATGTCACTTACCCGAATGAAAGAGCAATAATAATTATCGTATTTGCAGAATATTATGAAATTCATAACCTAGTGATGAGACTTGTAATATTGGATATAACTAAAAAGTCAAAATAAGTACATGGTTTATCATTAACAAATTCTTCCATTTTCACTGGTATAGTAAGGGTAAAATTAATAACGATTTTTAAATAAGAAATGCAGTTGTAAACGTTCTTATTTTGCACTCACTTGGCTTTTGATTTGATTCTGTAGTTCTTTATTATTGAATAAAAAGTCCGAAATAAACAAAACTTATAGAACAACGAAAGGATTATACTCTTGAAATATATTCAGAAGCGCACTGAGTTTTGGTAGACAAACTAATATAGCTTATACTCATCAGGAGAGTGATCCAGCGCTCAAAGTGTTGTCATTATAAATTTTCGGTCATACAGGTTTTACATTATATATCAGAATAAATTAAATTCGTGTTTCCAGTAATCAATAGTGATGATTTTGATCAAGAAATAGGAATAAAATACATTTTTTCTGCACTATTTTTATAATATAATAATGTTTTTAATAGCAGTGTTCTGATAACAAGGTAAATTTTAATGGCAACTATGATTGGTTATATTAATCAATCAAGGTTAGTAAAACCTCTTTTCACAATAACTTTCGCATTGTGTACATACGTATTTCGATAACGAAATCGCCACCATCAGCGGATAATTAATCACAGTATCGCACCTGGATCCATGGCCATACCCGCATAGGAAAAAGTCCGTACCAGACTTACACAGTCGAAAGCCAAACACACCCTATGTGTATTTACACACTGTAGTGAATAATTATTGAAGAAAGTAATGAAATCAATATTGACTGTACAAATATATTCAACAATACCCCTTTACGTGTATTATTAAACTTCTTCATCCTCACGAACGTTGAGACTCTAATGAGAAGACGCTATTGCTTTAGATACTATTTAAAATGCAAACTTTAGTAGGCATGTTTAACCGTTACAGATGCTAGTAAAGTGAACGCTGACAATATTTTAAATTCGTATCATATTTTGAAAGTCTAGAAATGAATGTTCTAATACAATATCGATACATGTTTCGGCCTTTTAGGCCACACGTGTGCTTTTGTTGTTCTAGTTATATTAGGTTATGTAATCGTAATAGAGAAAAACATTTATATAAACGTTAATTAAAATTTTTAACAGATTGCATTGATTCGATTTTAAATGTTTTTTCATACCCAAATATTGGAAAACACGGTTTTAGTGTTTATATAGTACAATGAATATATGGTTTTATATATATGATGATGGGGTATACATATATTTAAATACAAAACAACAATGTAAGATATGCGACAAAACAGTAGTAGAAAGAATGTGTTTGCTTTAAAATGAAAAATTATTTGGCCTTGCCAGTCTCTGATCTGATTACAATTTTAATATAAATGCTAAAATTAAACAAGACACTAGCATTTTATATATTTACGAGCAGTAATGTGCGTGTTATTGTGTTTCTTCCCTTCGTATTTCAAGATTTTTATTTAGTCAACGATTAAATTTGATTTTATTCACTCAAATAAAATTTCTTCTTATTGATTTATTACAGGCGGAAAGTCAACTCGATAACTATATCATCTTTCGGAAAAATTTAGCATTATATATTTATTCTGTTATCTTTTTTATGACAGGTGATTTTTGTGACAAAATTTGAAGGGGCGAAAATTTGTTTTTGCATCAATAAATTGCATATTTACATATTTTATACTCATATAATTGCGTAACGATCTTCTGCAATTACTGCATAATGCTACATCTGAATATCCGAAATTGCCCTTCAAAGAAATTCTTGTATTTTGTATAGGAGACGAAATTAAGAAATTTGGCATAATATAGCGTTTCAAAAAGAATATATGTATTACGTATTTTGTCCAAACTATCGATCGCTGCGCCTCGACTCGGCTATTGGAGAAACAAATACATAATCTAGTTTATTTAATAGCCGCTAGATGTCAGTTGTCTTGTGTTTTCTTTGGTAACCGTCATATGTTTAAAACGGCTACTCCGCAGCAGAAATAATTTTGTGTTCTCGAGCTTGCGAAGTGCAATTCCGTGATGACAGTGCAAAGACGTTTCAGGTTGAGTTACCAAATTGACCATCCGAGTGGGTGGAACATTCCAGATGGTATCGACAGTTTGTAGATACAGGATGTGTATGTAAAGGAAAGAGTCCTGGCCGCCCTTGTATTTCTGAAAAAAATGTTGCACAAATTCAAACTGCTTTCCAACGTAATTCTTCAAAACCAACTTGTCGTGCCAGTCAGGAGTTACAATTGCCTACAACAACAATTTAGCGTATTCTGAGACGTCGTTTGGTTATAAAGTCGTACAAGTTACAGTTGTTACAAGCTCTGCGTCCTGATGACAAACGGAAACGTGTGGCATTTTTTAACGAGATTCATGATGCATTGATAATGAGAACACTTTCGCACAACTCATCGTGTTCAGTGATGATGCGACTTTTCATGTTAGTAGTGTGGTAAACAAACACAATTGTCGAATTTGAGGTCTACAGAACCCACATGCAGCCATTGAACATGTACGAGATTTGCCTAAAATCAATGTATTTTGTGCGATATCCCGATCATCTGTTTACGGCCCATTCTTCTTTGATGGAAATACGGTTAACGGTCAGCAGTATCTCGCTATGTTACAAAACTGGTTGTTTCCGAGGTTGCACGAAGACAACTTCATTTTTCAACAAGACGGGGCAACCCGTCACTGGAGTCGCCGAGTGTGTGAATATCTGAATGAAACTCTACCGAATCGTTGGATTGGTCGTCAAGGAGCTAGTGACTTGGCATGTCTCAGCTGGGCTCCACCGTCACCGGATTTGTCACCCTGTAACTTCTTTCTGCGGGGTTTCGTTAAAGACAACGTTTATGTACCACCACTCCCACAAAACCTGGAAGAGTTGAAGAACCGGATCCGTACTGCCATAACATCAGTGCCAAAGGACATGCTTGCCCGAGTATGGGAGAAATTTGAGTATCGATGTGATATTGTTTGTGTCGCTGATGGAGGACATATTGAACATTTGTAATCTGAACTTGAGAGGTTCGTAAATATGTGTGTAAAGTTTCATATTCGTATGTCTTAAAGTTTAATAAATATATGCATTCGAAATACGTATATTCTTTTTGAACTTGAGAGATTCGTAAATATGTGTGTAAAGTTTCATATTCGTTTAAAGTTTAATGAATATATGTATTCGAAATACGTATATTCTTTTTGAAACAACCTGTATATGCCCGAATGTATCATAGATAAACGCCTTTTCAGTGGCGCTTCGTAAGTATCCGGATTCATTATTTATATTGTTACTTACTAGGGCTACTGCAAATATTTCTGGAAATTATATAATAATCAAATTATAAAATTTAGTAAACGATTGTATTACCTTTCAAAGCATTTGTCTTTGACATCAATACACTTTTGTTCAATTATCTGAAGTTACGGTTGCCACATGTTCAATGAAACCGCAGAAACAGGATCATTTGTTTGGCAACACTACGTGAACGAATAAGTTTGGGTAAACGTAGGTTTTGGCTCATTTTGAAAAACTCAAACGGTGGTTTATTGTTTAGTGTCATTATAGTAGGTAGAAAATAATTAAAAAAAAATCCGTTCCATCACTAGTAATCTGAATAACATCAGTTGAATTTCTTTGGCATTTCATAAGAACTTGTTTTTGAGCTTCTTTCAAATTGTGTGTAATCAAATGACCACCAAACTTCCTGTACGTTCAAATGTTCATGCAAAATTGTATGTATCGGTGTCATTGTCCTACCAATGTCCAAAGAGGTTTCAATCTAACGATATGTGATATGCTGATCTCGTTCAACCATTTCACGCATAGCATCAACATTAGTGGCAAGAACAAACGTAGTTCGTCAACCTTTACCAAATTCATCTTTAAGAGTGTGTCCACACTGGAATTCAGCAAACCACTTGTAACCAATTGCTATCAAAATTGATGATATTTATACTGAACGTGATACCGATTACAAACTGTTAAAGGATAGACATGGTTTTACTTCTCTTACTGACCGCAGATAGGAAGCAAGTAGCAAACTCTTGTTTAAGTTAATAAATAATAAATAACTACGTTAATGCTCCATCATTACTTGCTCGTATTGATTTTGCAGTACCACAGCGTGGAATAAGAACCACCAACTTCAACTTTTGTTGCTCCCAGAGAGAGAGAACGAATATTACTTATGAAGCACCAATCTTATTATTATTATTAAATAGTATTCTTGGATTGTGCGTCGTCTCCAAAATAAAACCGATCAATACATTGATTCCGCGTTAAATTATATTCGAAATCATAAAATATCATGGCTCGATAATTTTCCCGCGAAAGTTCCATTTTTACACAAAATTACTTCCTTCTAAATGCTGTGTAAACAATACTATGTCAGTTAATTAGGAATTGTTAACTGAATATGACAGTTGATAAAAGAGAGCGTTACTTAAATTACAACATTCCAGAAATAGTCCCAACAGGCCGTGTTTTGCATATTGATAATATCAGAATAGCATCAAGCTGCAGGATATTTCAATGTATGTATATTTTACAATCACTCCTCTGACACTTTTAAAGAAATGAAAGCCTCCTAGGTGTCTAAAACAAAATTGAAAGAATTGTTAGTAAAAGAAACGTATTATGTCGTGGAGGAATTTTTAAGTCAATCGTTGACTTGACTGATTATATGTGTTTTACATTTTTTTTTAAATACAATTTTATATACGTATATTATTTTGGTTATTTGTTTAATTTTATATTGTTCTAAGTGTAAACTTTACATTTGCGATTGTATATTCAAACATTTAATTATATTTTTATATTAATATATTTTATATTTTATTACATATATTAATTTAGTTTGATGTACTTTTATTTAAAGTTTTAACTGGTTATGATTAGAGTCGATAAATACATACGAGGGAGCGTTTTTATATTCGCGGAATGAGCGGGTTGTAGAGGGGTGAGTAGGCGCATTGGGGGCGTGGCCTGTGCAGCGACTCATGATTAGTATAAATACGAAGTTTCATTGTTATTAGACAGTTAGTCTTTGAGCTATCGTCAACCAAGTAACATAATCAAGAGTGAAAAGTGAAATATGGAAAAAATCGAATATCGTGCCGTTATAAAGTTCCTTACCAGGCAAGGAAAATCAGTCGCGACCATAATGAATGAGATGTCATTGGTTTACGGCGACTCTCGTCCAGGAAAAACCATGGTGTACAAGTGGCATAGTTTATTTAAACAAGGAAGGGAATCCCTTGAAGACGAGCCGAGGCCGGGCAGGAGCATTGAGGTGACCACGCCAGCACTTGTCCAAAAAGTTGAACAAATTGTACTCGAAGATGCTCGACTAAAGAAGAAACAACTTGCAGAAATGGTTGGAGTATCCGATACAACAATTTTTAAAATCCTACACGATCATCTCGGTATGTCTAAGGTCAGCGCAAGATGGGTGCCGAGAATGCTCACGCCGCCGCAAAAACGACAGCGCGTAGAGTGTTCGCGTGCATTTTTGGACCTCTGTAATGAAGACAAGGATGGTGTATTGAGTGAAATTGTTACTGGAGACGAAACTTGGGTTCATCGTTATGAACCTGAGTCCAAACAAGACTCCATGCAGTGGCATAAAAAGGGCACAGCACCTCCCAAGAAATTTAAAGTGTCACAATCAGCTGGGAAACTCATGGCAACGGTATTTTGGGACTCGGAAGGAATATTGTTGATTGATTATAAAGATAAAGGTGTTTCTATAACCGGAGAATATTACGCTTCAATATTAGAGCGACTAAAAGAAGCCATTAAAGAGAAAAGACGGGGAAAATTGACAAAAGGTGTTCTGCTCTTGCACGACAACGCGCCCGTCCACAAGAGCCGCGTTGCGTTAGCTGCCTTGCATAAGGTGGGCTTCGAAATTGTGAATCACCCACCCTACAGCCCAGACCTGGCCCCGAGTGATTATTACCTGTTTCCGAAAATGAAAAAAGAGCTGCGGGGTAAAAAATTTACTGCCGATGATGAAGTCAAGGAGGCAGTTTCGGCGTATTTTGCAGATAAAGAGAAATCATTTTTTTATGAGGGTATAAATAAATTAATTGAAAGATGTGAAAAATATATCCGTCTTGCAGGTGAATATATTGAAAAAGAGAGAGTTTAAGGAAAGGTTAACATAAATTTAATAATATTTAAATATATTATATGTATTGAATAGATTTTTGTGATATAATCGACATTAAAATATTTGTGTGAAACTTGGTCTTTTTAAAGAAAAAGGAAAAACAAAAAAAAACGGTCAAACTATAAAGTCTATGCGAAAAAGATCGAATATTTAAAAACTTCGTCGGTATCTTCTTCTAACCAGACCGCGTAGATAATCCATTAAAAATTTACAAGCATTTGTAGAAAAAGGAGTCCCTATTACGTGGCATGATGCGCTGGGGGCTAATGGGCTTTAACCGGGTAAAAAGTGGTTCGGGTGACGTCTCAAACGGCGAATCACACATCAATCAGTCTTCTCGGGAGCCTTGCTGCAGTTTGGTGACCAACTGAATTTTAGACCCGCTCAGAATTTTAATGTTACCGCTCTTCAAGATTTGATATCGGCCACAGATAGAGTAGACGGCTCCTAAAAAAGCACCAGCAAATAAAAACAGAACATTCACCGAAAACGAAAAGAAGTATCTTGTAATTCATACTCGAATCAAAATTGTAGTATCGAATATATGTACATCTTTTTAAATTAGATACGTGTTATATAAATACAAATAAAATTAGAATAATTATCTCATTTATATATATATATATATATATATATATATATATATAATTATTTATACTCTGTATGTTGTACTATAATATCTTTGGGTATAGGAGCTAATAATTACATCTATATATTTCCTAAGATATTATAGAGATTGGAAATATGAAACGAATGGATAATATCAAAACAGATTTTTAAATGTAAAGGGAAACAGTGGTTGTCAGATTTGAAATATGTTTCTCATAACACTTACCTACACTATTCACATAATTTAATTAATTTAGCAACTCTCTATAGACAGTGCATGTTTTATTGTCACAATTTCTGTCAATATTTCTTAGCGATATTTTCTAAATTCCTAATTAAATTATTATTCTTGATAAACATTAGCATATTCTAATTTTTCTAAATAATAAAATCAGTTTATTTAAAGCGATAGATTAGTGTTACCTTGTGTATAAAAACATTGGTTTAGGTATCTGATTGAATATATGATTTGATGCTATTTCAAAACCAAAAATTTTAATATTCAGTACACTGAAATATGTGAAATAGAATAAGCGATGTAGTTTTGTTTATAAGTTTCGTCGATAGAATAATGTAAATTAGCTTATATAACAATTATTTTATATATACAGTAGCGTGTATAAATAAGTGACCACTTGTAAAAAAATCAACTCTTTAAAAATGTTGTTTCAATATTTAATAATATTCTACATTTGCTCTCATAATAAATTCAAGAAATTGAAAATGTATTTTTAAATGAAAGATGAAGCAGTTTCTGTGAAAATATTCTTAGTTAATCTTGCTCGGGTAATCTGTTTCGTTACCTGCTTCAGTATGTGCGAAATGCCAGTTAGTATATCACTGGATTTCAAAGTGTTTCAAAGTGAATTAGTCACCGAGCAGTGCTCTTTAATCATCAGTGCTTAAGTTATCATCAAATTGTAGAAAGAATGCAATGTTCTAATTTCCAAAATTATCAGAAAGCACGACGCAACCGGTTTGGAGGCTAATAAAAGGACGGGATGTACAAGAAAAGTTAAACAAGGTCATGATGATTTGATATTGACATCCTTGCGAACTAGGACTAAATCATCTAAAGAATTGGCAAAAGATCTTCATAGAACTCCTATCCTGTTTAATTTGATGGTGCCCATCAAATTAAACAGGAACTTGAAGGCTGTATTGCAAGAAGTAAGCCATTTCTGCGAAAGGGTAATAAACAGGAACGGTTGGAATATCTAAGTCTCATTGGACATTGGACGAGTTGCTACGTGTACTTTGGACTATTGAGTCTAAATTTGAAATATTTGAATCTGAAAGGAAACAATATATTCGCAGAAGGGTTGGAGAAGCATATAACTCATAATGTATACACTCAATAATAAAACATGGAGATGAGTCTGCGCAAGTATGGGGTTGCATATCTGTCCAAGGAGGTGGCACATTAATTAAAATTAATGGAAAATTAACGTCTTCGAAATGCTATATTAGGAATCACATTTTCCAACACAATAATTATTCGAAGCATTGCTAGGATCGTTAAAAATTATTTAAATGAAATTGAGCAGCAAGAAGTTGCACAAGCTTTAGACTGGTTACCACAAAGTTCAGATTTAAATATTTTCCAATATGTGTGGGATATTTAGTTTATGCGAAGCAGAAAAGATTGCCGACTAATGCTAATCAACTTTTTGATATGTTTTTGGAAGCATGAAATGACATGTCACAAGAATTTTCGACGAAACTGTTTGATAGATAGATCACATACATTAAAAATATTTTGTAAATACATATCAGGTATATCAGATGACCAAAACAAGAAAGATCTAAATTTTAAACTATAATAATATGGTTCTTAAAACTATATTATTAATATTTAAAAATAAAAGAAATATAAGGATTTAAGTTTGAATTTCAAGCGTAAAGAAGAGGTTTAGGTTATAGTCAATGATGAGTTATAAGGCGCAATTTAATAAAATAGGAATTGTGAATAATGATAATATAATCAGGAATTGAGATGAATAGCTTAGATATATTAAAACAGTGAAAATAAAGTTTTGTATAACAGAAATAATAACATTTAGATTGTAGCAAAGAGATAATAATTACAAGGAGTAATTCATTCAAAAATATAACAAAAAATAAAATTTCCAATTTTATCGGGTATTCTTTATTATCATACAAAAGAACCATTCTTGATATTTATTTTTTAAAAATTATTTCCGTAAAATGTTGGCTGTAACTGCGCCTAACATGGTGAACTCAGAAGTTACAATTTTTGATGACGCGTTCGAGCATTTCAAGTGGTATTCGGCGAATAACGCGGGTAATATTCACTTCCAATTGCCCAATCGTAGCTAGCTTGTCTATGTAGACATTGGACTTTACGTAGCCTCAAAGAAAAAAATTTAAAGGTGTGATATCACATGATCTACGCGGCCATTGCACAGGTCCATTATGTCAAATGATCATATAATTTTTCTCGTAATATAGCCATGCTTTCACGGGCTGTGTGGCAAGTAGTACCATCTTGTTGGAACCAAATATCGTCGACATTACGGTCTTCAATTTCACGCAGCAAATAGTTGCTGCCGTTTTCATTTGTGAATAAATATGGACCAATAATTCTATTTGCCCATAAATCACATCAAACCATGTTTTTCTCTTGATATAATGTCAGCTCTTGAACCTCTTCAGGTTGTTCTTCACTTCAAATATGGCAATTGTACTTATTAACGTAGCCATTAAGTCAGAAATGGGCCTCGTCGCTGAACAAAATTTTTGTCGAAAACAGTGAATCATCTTCAAGCTTTTCAATAACCCAAAGACTGAAACTGTCTTCAATTCTTGAACGAGTTGAATTTTGTATGCTTTTAAACTAAGTAAAATATGTCAAGTTGTGGCATATGACAAGCCGAGCTGTTGAAATCTACGTCGTATCGATTCTTCACAGTCATCGCGTATATCCTCAGCTACCATTGCTATATTTTCCTCATTATATTTCATTATTCATATTCATTTCACCATAAGATGTTCTAAGCGCATGAAACACATTTTTCGTAGAACGCTGATTTTCGTAATACATCCGAATAATTTGTAGACGCTGTGCCGAACTGAGTCTTTCCATAATAAGATGTTTGACACGACTCATGCTTTATCTGTCAAAAAATCGCTATAGAGAAAAGTACATTATAATGAATCATGCAGTATAATGAAAAGTTGCTGAAATTGTTAATAACCAATATAATATTTAAAAAAAGCCTTGTAAATAAATTATAAAGTAAAATATAAAACTAGTAGAGATTAATCAGCCGTCAAATGTATATTTCACATATAATGTATATTTAATATTAATCACATATATTAAATGAATAAGAGAAATTCTCGTAAATTTATATATAATCTTGCTTACAGTCGAATGTACGAAATGTTAATCAAAATAAGAATGAATACTATGAACGAAATACTAAAAACTTAAACATCATAAAATATTTTATATTTTTATTTTTCGTCTGAGCTAGCAAGATATCAATTCTTTACTAAGAGTGTTTAATTGTAAAATACAACGCTATAACTGCAACATAATTAATTTTTATAATTTAGAAAGTAGATATAGAAATCTTTATTAGTTACATGACAAGAAATTAGTATACTATTTACATGTACCTATTTATAAGGCTTCAAGAGGCTTTGACAGAACAATGGATTAACGAAGATACGCAAGACAAAAAAATGTATTTAAACGCTATGGTTTCAAAGCAGTAGCAAAATGTCAAAACACTATTACTATTAAATCTCGTAAGTGTATTGCTGTATTGATTAAAAACGGTATTTAAAATGATTCCATGCAATTTTATAAATTTTAGTATTTTGTAATTTGAGTTCATTTATGTGTCGAATTCATTTAGATAAATAAATAATAATGGGTTTTTCAGTAGGGACATAATAATTTTGTTTTTTTAATACTTTTCGGGCGTAATAATGGTTCCACCAGACAGGCTGTGCGTGCTATAGTGGATATATTCGAGTTAAAATATTCACTATTGGATGTTTCTGTGCTAGTGAGACAACACACCCATCGAAGTACCGAAAATATCCTAGCCGTAAGTGCCTCCTCAAAAGGAGTCAAATCAGTCGATTTCACGCCATTCACAGGAATTGAAAATCTCTCAAAAATTTTTCGTAAAGATTTTGACTTAAACCTCTTGATTATTCGAAGTGTCGAAACTTCTCCGATTAGACTCTGCTAAAGTTTGAAGATAATCCTGAATTTTATCGAAAAATCATCTTTTGTGATGAAGCTCATATTTGGCTTAATGGATTGTAAATAAGCAAAATATGTATTATTGGACAGCAACAAATCCACATGCGCTTCAAGGGACTCCATTACAACTACATTACAGCCACACAAAGTGACCGCGTGGTGTGGAGTTCATGCCGGATTATATTTTTTTGTCGATGAAAATAATCGCTATGTTATGGCAATGGAGTTCGCTATCGTACTATATTGGAAGGCTTTTTTTGGCTAGAATTGGATGAACTAGCCATCAGTGATATTTGGTTCCAACAAAATGGTGTCACGTGCCACACAGGTGGTCACACAATTGATCTGTTGAAGGGGAAATTCGGTAACCGTGTAACCTCGAGAAATGGTCAGGTCGAGTGACCACCTCGCTCATGCGATTTAACGTCGTTGGATTTCTTTTTATGGCGTTACGTCAAGTCGTTGGTTCATACCAACAAGCGTTCGGGGAGCTCAGAGACACGGGAAATTGCTAACGTTCAGGCCGAAATATGTGAAAGAGTAGTGGAAAATTGGCTTCAAAGCATGGATAACAAAATTGATAAATTTCTCAACTTTGAAATGGAGGGACTGAAAGTTAGTATTCGACACGTTATGTTATGGGGGTACTTTATAATGAAGAAGTCATAATTGGCCGGCAAGTAACAAACTTCATTCTGGAGACGTCATTGCAAGATGAATCAGATTAGTAAATAATAAAATTTTAAAATTATTGGTGAAACGCAAATCACTGCGAAGCATTTAGAAGTTATCAAAGAAATTAAACACACCACAGTCTACCATATCACCATTTAGAAAGGATAGTAAAAGCCAGCAAACTAAGTTGGGGTTCACATTTTTTAATGAAATGACCAAAGCAGATCCTTTATTCAATCTTTCGCAAAAGAGAAATGACCAGTTTCTTAATTACATCAAAACGGGTAATGAAAATTGGGTCACACAAAACCGACCCCAATATTTTAACTTCATCCCAACTTCAAAAATTGTTGTGTGTGAACCAAATGGTTCCACCAAAATTGGTATTTTTTATTTAGAGATTTTAAACTGAACGCAAATGAAACACTTATTGAATACAGGAGTATGTTCATGAAAATTTTATCGAAAAACTACCTATACTAGACAAATTGGAAGAATATCCTTATTTATGATAATAAAACACCTTATACATTTAAAATTGAACAAGGAAAAATATGTGGTTAAGAAAATAAATTGAGAATTAAAATTTTACATAAATACGTTTGTTAAGGACTTTATATATTTATTTTCATAATTTATATTTAGCTTGTTAATACCGCATATGTTTAACAGTATGTGTGTCCATCAATATCATATGCTACCGATGCGAACATGTATACCAATTGAATCTCTTTATTCAAATTTGGTACCAGCGCGACCATGTGGCTACCATAGACAGTGAACATTGTCTTTTCTCCCCCTGCTCGCGTCTCAGTATTTCAATATATCAGCACAATTCGCGATGGTGAATAGTTCTCCCTATATATGAAGATCTATTATGTAAATTTCAATTCAACAATGATTGGGCTTGGATTTGCTACAGTCCTCGACCTGACCTTTGTGCAATTAAACGTAATCGATGCTCGATTAAATTCATTTATTTACACATTACGTGAATTTATATAGTCCTGTAATATTAATAATAGTCCTGTAATACTAGTGGATAAATCTTATCACACTATCAACGAACTATACACAAGTTAGTTGATAGTGTAATAAGGCTAATAGTCCTGTAATACTAGTGGATAAACCTTATCACACTATCAACGAACTTGTGTATAAAGTGCATACGAGCACATTAGAACCTCCTCTCGGAGCGAAAATATTTAGTTGCAATTGAGCAAAATTAACGTCATTTAGCGACAAATGCATGTAAATGTATTTAGAGACACATGTTCATTCCTGTTAATTGACACATGTGAGTTGGAAACCATTAAGCAGACGGTATGTTGCCAGTTTATAATGGAAATATAAATGTATGTCATGGTTATTAAATCCAAAAAATATGGAAGTAATGAGTGAGCGATTTTTTTTGGCAGATAAAGTGTGAATTGTGTCAAACTTTCACGCTATTTAAGTTGAGCATTGTGTGACATTTTATTATAGAAAGACTCAGCCCGGCATAGCGTCTACAAATTATTCAGTACTATTACGAAAATTAGCGTTTTATGAGAAATGTGTTTCGTGCGCTTAGAGCAACTTATGATCTACGTAATCGGCCCACCGAACGCACAATTCGCTATACCATCGAAAAATTTGAAACGCAATTTTCATTATTGGATAATACGCACCCAATTAACTACATCCAGCATGTAGTGAAGAAAATATAGCGATGGTAGCTGAGTGTGCTTGGTTTGTCGTATGTTGCAACTTGGGGTACTTTAGATAAGGATCTTGCTTTAAAAGCATACAAAATTCAATTCGTTCAAGAATCGAAAGCGGCATACCTTTCTAATCGTCACCGTTGACACCAAGCTTGAAGAAGATCTACTGCTTTTGACTAAAACTTTGTTAGTTTTAGTCGAAAGCAGTAGATCTTCTTCAAGCTTTTCATAAATCCATTAACTGAACACCGGCGATGAGGCCCATTTCTGGATTAATGGCTACGTCAATAAGCATACTTGAAGGGAAGAACAACCCGAAGGGGTTCAAGAGCTGCCATTATATTCAGACAAAACCACGGTTTGGTGTGGGTCATGGGCAAGTGGAATCATTGGCCCATATTTCTTCAAAAATGAAGACGACCGCAATGTAATTGTGAATGGCGGCCGTTATCGCGTCATAATAACGCATTATTTGCGGCCTGAAATTGAGTCTCGCTATCTCGACGACATTTAGTTCCATCAAGATGCCGCTACTTGCCACACAGCCCGTGAAAGCATGGCTTTATTGTGAGAACAATTAGATGAACATCTATTTCACGTAATGGACCTGTGCAATGGCTGCTTAGATCATGTGATATCACACCTACAGACTCTTTCGTTTGGGGATACGTAAAGTCCAAAGTTTACATAGATAAACCAGTTACGATTGAGCAATTTGAAGCCAACATTACTCGCGTTACTCGCCAAATATCACTTGCAATGCTCGAACGCGTCATCGAAAATTGGAACTTCAAAATGGACCACTCTGCAGTCTAGAATACGCTTTTTGATCAATTTAGCTATTTGGCCTAAGAGTTTTTTTTGTGTAGTGTTGTTATTACCAAACATGTGTTTAGTTTTTCATCTTTGTAAAATATCAAATGCTATTTTACAAAGATGAAAAACACACAAATGCTAGTATGTGATACTATTAAGAGGATTTATTGAATTCATTCTAAACTTATAGCTTACAACAGAGGAATGTCTTATGAAAATTAGGTATACAAAAACTTTTGTAATATTCGATGTTAGTATTTAGTAAATTCTTTTGTAATTGTAAATAATAACAGTTTCTATATTGTCATTAAAGGTTTATAGAGATTTTAACATTATTAAATGGAAATAATATGCTTTATCATAGCCGGATGTTCACATTTAAAGATATTCGGCATTAATAGGGTGTACTGACTGTATATATTATAGTACTTAAAACTCTTTGGAAGTACATAATATATTCTGACTAAAAAAATTGTTACAACCATTGTCAATACATAATTTATAACCGAATGTCAAGTTCATGCTATAGGTTATAAAAAAAGGTCTACAAAGACGAAGAAGAAACCTTGAATATGAACTTCCTAAATTAATTACGGTGATTATAAAATAAATAATGAAAACGATAAAAAGTTTTTGATGAGTTTGATGAAGAGTTGGCGTACGTTGCAGATCGCAAATGACGATAGCTGATTTAAAAGAAAAAATAAGTAAAATAAGAGCTTACGATTTGTAGACAATTTAGTTAGCAATTAATTGAATTAGGGAGGTCCGAGATTTATGTTATCAGTTAGCGTCATCGGATATAAAAATACCGACTCACGACCTGCTTCGAATGGATTATAGGTTTCATGAAATACGAATATTGTATCGAAAGAGAGTATTGCTTGCATTTAGTTTCAATAGAAAATAAACTTAAACTTCTAACAAGACTGAATTAGGATAAAATATTTTTATATCCGCATTTTATAATCCACTACTAATAATAAACAAACTAGAATTTCTTAATTTAAATCATGAATTTTAACGGTAAAATTACAAATATATGTATGTGACTATTGTAAATATATACAAGGTGATTCATTGAAACTGTCTGTTAGACGTATCGGGGCTTTTTTTTAATTTTAGGGCAATATTTTCTCTAAACAGAACATCAACTCTTAATGTTCTATTCAAAGAAAATATTTTCGTGATGACTATATTTTCGATTAAACCGTCGCTACCAACTGCTTTATATTAAATCCAGGTATTTTTATTGCATATTTGAATTCTATAAGTTATTCTACGAAAATATTATTGTTTTCTCTATTTCTATATTCAAAAATTTTAGAGATTTTTGAATTTCTTTGAAAATATTTGGTTTTACATTATCATCATTAGTATTATTCGTTATAGCTATTTTGGCAGCGTTAAACACGATATTTACAACAGAAGAAGGCCTCCTCAAGCTTTACTTGCGCTTTTATTTTTGGCAAACTTTATACTAGTATTCTTAAAGTAATTTTGAATAGGTTGCAACTTTTAACCACCAATTTTCTTTTCAAATACAATGCCTCAAATTTTTTTTTCGTATTAGAATGCATATTTTACTTTATTACATTTTAGTAAACTAACAAATAAA
Source organism: Dermolepida albohirtum (assembly GCA_031893035.1). Taxonomy (NCBI): domain Eukaryota; kingdom Metazoa; phylum Arthropoda; class Insecta; order Coleoptera; family Scarabaeidae; genus Dermolepida; species Dermolepida albohirtum. The sequence continues at coordinate 412,234 of JAVIWB010003680.1, forward strand.
TTATTAGGTGCGCAACTAAGTTCTCGCTGTTTTTTTGATGAAAGTGCAACTTTATTGTGAAAAAATGTTTACAAATGAATCATTCAAAATATTGCCCATCGCAAGCGACAACTTTTTCCCATCTTTCTGACAAAGCTCGAATACCGTCACGGTAGAAGTGTTTGTCTTTTGAGGCTATCCACGAATCAAGTCATTTTGAAATGTCTTCATATGAGTAGAAATGCTGATTAGCCAGACCATGTGCCATCGAACGGAACAAGTAATAATTGGAAGGCGCAATATCTGGGGAATATGGCGGGTGGGGTAGGACCTAACATTTGAGCGTTTCTAAGTAGGTTTTAACGGGTTTGGCAACGTTAGGCCGAGCGTTGTCATGCTGTAGAATCCCTTTTTCGTGCCTCTGCTCGTATCGTGGCCGCTTTTCGTGCAGTGCTCGGTTCAACCGCATCAACTGAGTTTTCCCCAGTATTGGTTTGGTTCGGTTTCAACAGCTCATAATAAATAACACCACCCTGGTCCCACCAAATACACAGCAAAATCTTCGCAGCGTGAATATTCGGCCGAACCGACGACGTAAAAGCATGACCGGGCAGTCCCCATGATTTTGATCTCTTTGGGTTGCTGTAATGAATCCATTTTTCATCACCCGTAACGTTGCGATGAAGAAAACACTTCCTTTTTTGCCGCTAGAGCAGTTGTTCACAGGCGAAAAAACGACGCTCAAGGTCTCTTGGCTTCAAATCATAAGGAACCCAAGTTCCTTGTTTTTGAATCATTCCCAACGCATGCAATAGCTGGGAAATGGCTTGGCGGGTAACTCCTAATACTGAAGCAAGCTCTTTTTGCGTTTAGCGCGGATCCTCATCGAACAATGCCTCCAATTCAGCTTCTTCGAAGGTTTTTAGTCTTCCTTCACGCGAACGGTCAACATCGAAATCACCGTCTTTGAAGCGACGGAACTAATCACGGCACGTTGTTTCACTTAGAGCGGCATCTCCGTAAACTTTTTGGAGTTCTCGATGCACTTCAGCCGCCGTTTTCTTCGAATGAAAGAAGAAAAGTAACACTTCCCACAAATGACGGTTATTTGGCAAAAAATCAGACATTTTCACACAACCAAAAGTATATGACGCAAAAACGAAATCACTAATGTGTCAAAGCGGTTTGTTTACCATATGTCTAAGCTTGGTTTATGACGTTTTGGTTATGTCACAATCGACCAGCACTTACTACTGGAGCCATATCTTGAAAAAGAGCGAGAACTTAGTTGCGCACCTAATATTATCCGTTATAACATTACTACATGGAAGCGACTGTATAATATTAATTATCTGGTGTACAGTACGTATTTAATAATTTATTCCGTTTGTTAATCTTAGTTCTGCTCAACGTTTTTCAATTAACCATCTTTGTGCAATACTTTTGTTATTGTATTATCCATATATCTTTTCGTCCTAGTATTGTAATCTCTATTAATTATGCTCTTTTTACTTAATTAATTATTAATTATGTTTATTTTTGTTCCCCTGTATACATCATCCAATTGTATAGTATGTAACCTAAAATTAACTGTTTACTATGGAGAATACATATTCTTTTTGATGCTACCTTGTATATTAAGCTGTCTTTAAATCCCATTGTCTACGTTTAATTACTTCCATAAATGTATTCCTATTTATAGTTTTTTCCTAAACGTTTGCGTTGTTTACATAAGTTATAAGCATGTCATCCCGTCTCATATAGTTAGTTGTATTAATTTATCGATCCAAAACTTCTGTTATGTATGAGTTTACCTTCTTCTGATTGTTGTTAAGTGATAATCGTTCTTTGCTATACACGTGTTATCGCTATTATTTTTGTTATTTGACGGTTAAGTGTCGATGACAAGTATCATGTGCCTTCCCGCATATCGTTTAAGTCCTGTTGCTTTAGAGTACATTCGTGAACTATTTTTTAGCTAGCCTTTCGTCTTTGAGTTGTTTAATTATCCTTTCTGTGAGTCTATTATCGTTATTGTGTAGTTTTCTTTGGTTGTTTTGAAATACTTGTGTTTATTTCTTCGTTTGGTTTGACATGTTTTGATCTTGAATCTGGGAGATTTACTAAATCATCTTTCATAATATTTCCAAATATAAAGTATATGTTTTGATGTTTTTTATGAGAATAATACTGGATTTTTAACGTCTTCATGAATCGGCATCATTAAGTAGTCCATTTATGTATTATGGATTAATTATCGGAATTGGTTTTAAACATGCGAATAATAGCGATAGATGGATTAGAGGCGTTTTGGAAGTTTTTTTCTAGGCTCTTCAAGTAGAAGGAAGTTAAGTACTAATCAAGAAAGAATATTTTGTTAATTTAGAAACCACCATTTAGCGTAAATTTCTTTTCTTCTGTATTCCTTAATTAATTTGCTACGTATTCAAGAAACAATTTTTTTACTATCTTAAGAAAGTGAAATTTTCTAGATTTTATCTTTTTTTATTTATTTAAATTTGTTGAACTTCCTATTAAGTAAATTAAATCTAATTACATAAATTCTAAATCTGCAAATTTTACTTTTGTAAACGAAACTTGGTGCAGTTTCAGAGAAAACTGCTTAGATTTTGTTTTGTTCAAAATTTCGTTATCGAAACTAATTTATCACACCTATGACTATTGACTTGGTAATTTTCTTATTCTTAATATTAGATATCGTTTTTCTAAATTTAATAGTAATTTATGCATTTAGTTTTAACATGCATTTTTTTATTAAAGAGAAATTACGTTACATTATTTGTGTGTTTTTTCATCTTTTGTAATTGTATTGTTTAAACGTTTTGGGCGTTTGGTACCTAAAACGGGATACGGGATTCCTTGTTTCTCACCTCGACGTACAAATATAGTGTTACTATATTCGTCTACAAGGTAGTGCTTATTTTATTAAACAATCAACACGGCCGTCTTCAACTGAGCAGGTTTAGTAACCTTAGTAGGTTTTTTTCTATTCTATTTAGCTGTAGTTTTTTTTTAATTCAAAAAACATCAACACGTATTTGCATTATCTATACCTATCTTCAGTTCTTTTCATAGTATACGAATTTTTTGTTGATTTTGGTAGAATGAGCACAAATTGCAATTGTGTGATTGTTAATTGCTAGATAGTAAGTAGACATGTACTTATCTTTCGCAAAATTTTTGAAAAAAATACGTTATGAACGGTATTGCTTAGGACAAATATATCTATTTTCTTTCACTTGCTATCGCACTTAATTATTTTTCTGAATGTGTGTTATTTATAACATTAATTAAAACTTATTAACTACGCGCTGATATATTTTTGGAGAATATATAATAAAATCGTACAATAAAATATTACTGTTTCGAGACAATGTATTGGAAGTTTATATGTACATATCTTATATAACTTTAACTGATAACTACGAGGGTGGTCCCATAAGCACCCTGCTTGACCTAGAGATTGCGGTAGTTGTTTGAAAAATATCACTGTATTAGAAAGTACACAATCTATTGGGTCTGGGAAAAAGTTCGTGGCGTTTTTCCCGATAGATGGCATTGGTTGCCGATAACTAAAGAACAACAAGTCACAGCGACACCACCGATGGCTCGTTTTTTAGATGACCTTCCGAACGTTAGTTTGAGCGTAGAAACATTGTAATCGGTGCAGTGGTTGGAAAGTTATTCGCACTTGAAAATGGAGAAGAATAATGAGAAATTTCGCTATATTCTGCAATATTATTATGATAAGGGGAAGAACGCTGCGCAGGCTTGTGATAAAATTTGTGCTGTGTACTGTGAAGGTACTTTATCGAAATCTGTTGCGCGGAAATGGTTCGCTCGCTTTCGTTCTGGAAATTTCAATGTGAAAGATGAGTCACGCTCCGGTCGTCCAATCACTGAAAAATCTGATGAAATTCTTGAAAAAGTCCAACAAGATAAGCATATCAGCAGTGTCGATATTGGCATGGAGCTAGGCATTGACCACAAAACTGTTTTGAACCATTTACACAAAGCTGGTTACAAAAAAAGCTTGACGTATGGGTTCCTCATGAGTTGAGCGTGAAAAACATGATGGACCGAATTAACATCTGCGATGCGCTGCTGAAACGGAATGAAATCGAGCCGTTTCTGAAACGTTTAACAACCGGAGATGAAAAATGGATTACGTACGATAATCGGAAGCGTAAAAGACCGTGGATAAAGGATGGTGAGCCGTCACAAGCGTTCGCTAAGCCAACATTGACGCCAAAAAAAGTGATGCTGTGTGTATGGTGGGACTGGAGGGGAATCGTCCACTACGAGCTACTTCCAACTGGTCAGACGATTGATTCTCAACTCTACTGTGCACAACTAGAGAGATTACGCCTGGCGATTGAAAGAAAACGGCCCGAATTGATTAATAGGAAAGGTGTTGTCTTCCATCATGACAACGCCCGACCACACACTTCTTTGATGACCCGTCAAAAATTGAGAGAGTTTGGTTGGGAAGTTTTGATGCACCCACCTTACAGTCCGGATATAGCACCCTCTGACTATCATCTGTTTCGATCTCTGCAGAACTCTCTCAATGGAATTAAGTTGGTTTCAAAAGAAGCCTGTGAAAACTACTTGATTCAGTTTTTCGACCAGAAACCACAGAAGTTTTTCACCGATGGGATCATGGATCTACCAAAAAAATGGCGAAACATTGTCGATAATAATGGAGCATATTCGGTTTAAATGAATTCGTCCACGCGCCATGCGGGGACCAGTTGAATTTTACTGAAAAAACGCCACGAACTTTTTCCCAGACCCAATATAAAGCATATGTTTCAAATTTGAAGACGCCTCGTTGTTTATTATTTATTTGGCAGCCATCAGTAGTTAACGTTATCGGTGAATTTGTAAAAATGGGGAAAATTGGTCATCGTTACGTGATACAATACTTTTATTTGAAAGGCCTCAGTCCAACCGATACAAAAGCTGAACTGAATTCTACTCTGGGTGAGTCTGCAACAATGAAATATTAGGTAGCAGAGTTTAAACGAGGCCGTATGAGCTGCCAAGACGATCATCGCAGTGGTTGACCAAATGAGGTGACGACTCCAGAAATGGCGGAGAAAATACACAGAGCGGTACTGGATGATCGTCGACTGAAAGTTCGCGAGCTAGTAGACATTTCAAAAAGTGCGGTACATTGCACATTATCTGAAAATTTGGACATGAGAAAGCTGTGTGCAAGATGTATGCCGCGTTTGCTCACACTCGACCAAATACGGTGTCGTGAAGATGTTTCAATTGAATGTTAAGCGAGGTTTCACAGCAACAAAGCAAAATTTTTGCGCCCTTTCATAACCATGGGTCCATCACTTCACACCCGAGACAAAAGAACAATCAAAACAATGGACTCAAAAGGGAAAACCAGCTTCAAAGAAGGCGAAGATTATTTCATATGCACGCAAGATCATGGCATCGGTTTTTTTGGGATGCGTGTGGAATAATTTTCATTGACTATCTTGAAAAAGGAAAAACTATTTACGGCGAGTATTATGCGAACTTATTGCAACGTTCGAGCGAAGAAATCAAGTAAAAACGGTCGCACTTGGCTAAGAAGAAATTGTTATTTCATCAAGGCAATGCACCAGCTTACAAATCTCTTATTGCAATGGCCAAAATTAATGAATTAAAGTTTGAATTACTACCTCATGCACTCTATTCGCCAGATTTAGCGCCCTCGGATTATTTTCTGTTTCCAAACTTGAAAAAATGGTTTAGTGGTCAAAGATTTTCCAACGATGAAGAAGTGATTTTGGCAGTTAATGGCCATTTTGAGTAACAAGACAGTTCTTATTATAAAAAGGTTATTAAACTTATTGAACGTCGGTGGGAAAAGTCTATAGAGCTGAAAGGAGATTATGCTGAAAAATAAATATATTCCTTTTCAAAATTTTTGTGTTTTCTTTGTTGGATCGGGTACTTCTGAGACCACCATGGTATATATTTGTTTTAAATAAATTTTGCTAATTTTAAGAGCTTTCAGTTTTAGAAAACATTGATTACTTAGCTAAATTTTTTGCTTAATAATTTTTCTGAAATCATTTAAAATACAACATTATTCTCAAGAAAATTGAAAAGGTTTGCAAATAATTTAACAAAGAGAAGGAAATAGCTACCCATACGAGTACATACTTGAAAATGGCTTTAATGAATGCCACATTATTGATTAAAGAATTTATTAAAAGTGGGTTATCTGTATCATTATATGTTCTATGCTTCATGTTTTGTAATGTGTTATTTAAACACTTTTCAATTCATGCAATTTAATAACGATCATTGCAGAGCGGTTATTTTCTACTAATTGATGTGTGGGTTAGGTCAACAAAAACGTTTCAATGAATGTGTTTAATAACGAGTGGTTAATGTTAAAGTTTGTTTGGTAGTATGGAAAAACTTTGATATACGAAAGCTATACATTTATTAGATACGCCTCAAAATTCATGTCATGTGAATCTGAGTAATGCCATTCTCGTACGTTCTACATTTGGATACTCTTTTTTTGTTTATAAAGTAAAAGATTATGGTAAGTGAATCCATTCATATGCCTCACATATGTCAGTTGTTTAGACTTTGGTGCAAATTTATTTAGTATCACTGGATAGGTTGAAATTACAATAGCAGATCACTAAGTAGTGATCCTGTCGAGAGAGAGCAGCAGTAATAAAAAATCTTATTTCTCTTTCGACTTGTTAATCCTTCAAAATATTACTATTAAAATTTGCAATCATTTCGATCATATGGGTGATTGCTAGTTGAAATATGAGTTAAACGTGGCAGGACCTATATTTTGCTGAAAGTGCAGTTTACTTTAAAAATGATAAAAAAAGGACATGAAGTGGTGATTGAATAACCATAAAATAAAATTACGCTCAGGAATAAAGGGATCAATGATTTCGATTTTGCATAATGAACTGAGTATGAAAAAATTATGTGCAAGTGACGCATTTGTTGACTGTGGACCACAAACGCGAATGGAAATGTATTTTAGTATTCAATCTAGCGAAATTAAGACATGATTCGAAAGACTTTCCCCCCATAGAATATATACCTTTGAAATAATGAATTGAGGCTGGCACAAGTTTTCCGAAGAAGGTAAGACCATACACTCTGCCGAGAATATTATAGCTAATGTATTTTGAAAGTGCAGTGGGATTATTCTTATCGATTATCTAAACAAAACGATAACGGGTGAATACTATGCATCTCCTTTAGATGAACTGCACGATGCCAAGCAACGCAAAAGAAACGCGTGCTTTTCTTAAAGGATAATGCACACGCTTACACGTTGACTGCTTGCATTGCACAAATTCATGAACTACTTTTTGACCTTCTTTTGCATCTATAGCATTTTCCAGATTTGGCTCACACAGACTTTTTCCTCTTACCAACCTTAAAATTTGTCCCGATAGCAAAAGATTTGGATAGAATGAGGAGGTAATTACTGAAACTAACGCACGCTTGGAACAGTTTGATAAACCTTACTTTTCTGAAGGAATTAAAAGACTTGAATATCATAATGAGTTACAAGAATAATGCCAAAAAGTTTGTGTTTTCTTCTATAGGCCACTAGTTGCTGATCGATCATTTTACATCTGTATATCTCTGGAAATTATAGAACACTGCTTTAAGTATTTTGAGTCAGAAACAAAGAACAATCGCTGAAAATGAATCGTATTGTATTATGATGATATTGATATTTATTCGAATGTCAAAATGTATAGTGCATGATATTGTGCTAGATAACTGTCGAATAAAATTACGCAAAGCAGAGGCTCTACGCATTTCTTATGGGTCAGCGGTTTTAATTTCTATAATGAATTGAGTATGAAGAATTTATGTGCAAGATGAGTGCAACATTTGTTGATCGTGGACCACAATCGCAAATGAAAATGCATTTCTCCGCATTTCTTTGCATTTTAGCGAAGTTAACAGATGATCCAAAATACTTTTGATGTCGATTTAAGGAACCTAGGACGTCGTTGTACACTTGAAATGGAGCAGCAATCGAAACGATGGACTGAGACTGACACAAGTCCTCCCAAAAATGCGAAGACCGTACACTCGCCTAAAAAGATGATGGCTATTGTCTTGTGAGATTGTAAAAGTATTCTTCTTATTGATTATTTTTTAAAAGGTAAAACGATAATAGACGAATACTTATACATCGCTTTTAATTAAGTTTATGATGTAATATAAAGTAAAAGGCTCCACTTAGAGAAGAAACCAGTGCTTTTCTTCAGAATAATGAATACGTTCACACTTCCTTTGCTGCAATGGCAAAAATTCATGAACTACACTTCGAATCGCTTCTTCATTCAGTTTGTTCTTTGGATTTGACCTTTTCAGATTTTTTCCTTTTTCATAACATAAAAACTTGTCTCGGTGGTAAGAGATTTGGGTCAAATGAGGAGATAGTCACTGGAACTAACGCATATTTCGAAAAGTTACATAAAGTTTATTTTTCTGACGGAATAAGAAGGCCTGAATATCGCCGAACTAATTGTAATGAGTTACAAAGCGGGTGTGATAAAAAATAAAATGTTTTTTGCCAAAAAGTTTATTCTCTTGATTATATTCACTAATTACTGATCCACCATCGCACTAATCTACTGTTTATCAAACCAAACAAAGAACTTTTTAATTCTATTTGTCTAAATACTATTTCAACTGAAAACCCTTTCTTAATATTTTATCAATCTTAGGCTAGACATTTCATTCTAATTAGCAAAGTAAACACCTCTTTCTTTATCTAGAGATCACTTCTATCGTAAATAATTTTTACATTATACTTTTTATTCTACTAGCATAAAATGTTCCTTTACTTTTTCTTCTAGATATTCTTTTTATATTTATTACCACTCCTTTAATATTTTTTAAGAATGTTTTATCTCTTCTTTTATCATTTTTTCCTTGAAATAAATATATTTCTTATTAAACTGTTGTTTCAAAAATGATTACAGTTTAATTCTGTGAATAAGTTTGGTGACTAGTTATAAAACAAAAATGGAACAAATTAAAATAATTTTATGTAACCGTTTTTTAATAAACTAATTTTGCTAAATAAATTATGGTACATGACCTAATTTATGAAGATTTAGATTTACTTTCAATGCATAATTTGGATATGTATTGTCATAACGGAGTGAATCTCACACAAAATGTTGAAATATACTGGACAATTGTCAACAAAAGAAATTGCAGTACAATGAGTCGGCATATAAAGCATAACATAAGGACCCACAGTACATGCATCGAGCGCTGTTTAACCAGATACTTAAAGAGCAATAGTGCAATCCAATCAACAACAATTAATTAACAGAACAGATCGGAGCAGCAGCGGCATGAACAGCAACAACACGGCCAGCAAGAGCATTGTTGCATATACATACGTATGGCGTATATGTTTGCGTGAGTGTGTTTGTGTATCGGTATCAATATTATTGGTACCCGGGTTCTCGTTAGCATTGGGTTCGGGTTTCACTGATAGGCCGGCAATGTCTTGGTCGTCGTCGTCTAGCAGCGGAGCGCGGCTTCACAAAGCGGACGGTGACAGGCAGCGCTGCGGAATGCCGCGGCCTCCCGTCTAACTTATGCCTGTCACGTGCGAGCACCACTATCTTGGCCAGTTCGTTTTGGTCACAATCACAAAGGAGCGGTTTTTGCAATTGTACGTACAGACGTTGTCATATGTAAATATACTAAAATCTTTGTAGACTGTTTCAGTGGCGTATCCTAATATAAATGAAGAGTACTAACAATGGTAAATACATATAACAAATACATTAATTTATTTCACTTATAACGTTTTTTCCCTCGGTCAAACATCACACTAGAAAAAAAACAATACAATGAATTTTTGCTCTCATAATATATTGTAGATTAATGCAAAAACTTAGCTTACTGTCAAACATTAATTAAAAGAACTAAAATGTGTGTAAACCAATGCCATTTACAAAAAGTTAGTTAGTTACAAAAGTATAGTTTAAAACTTTTTATATTTGAATGCTAACATCTAGAGCAATTGATAAATTAAGGTATTTTTATAAATATTTATTAGTATTCAATTGTTTTGACATATTTAATGAACAGTCATGTTCATATCCGTTAGTAGTGGTTTCTTCAGATGTTTTATGTTGTTTATAAATTTTATACACTATCTAGGAACTACACGTGAGAATATAATAAACAAACATGACGGAACTATTTTTAACGGATAATGTCATGTTTTAGCAAATGTCCATGAAATAGATGTAAAAAGTTGGTCAGTGAAAAACTCAGAGACATATAAAAATACTTGTATGATTCCACAAATGATAAGAGAATGATGTATAGAGTATCCGCTGCTGAAGAAAAAGAGATTGTAAAGACTTTATAATGACTGGTAAAGTATATTTTCCGAAGGCTTTAGCGCAAATTATCCTTGTGTTTGGAGAAAAGTAGTTTAGAGTGTCTAAGAGTTTAGTTTAGAATCTCTAAGAGGAAATCAATTTCCTGGATGACAGTGCTAGAGAATAAGTAAGTAATTTATGTAATTATAGTCGTTATAGATATTTGATTTATGTGACTGTCTCTTGATGTGCGTAAAAAGCGGAAAAGTCTTAGTTGATCCGAAAAATTGTATGTATGGTACAAATATGTTAATGGTTTCTAAGAAACTCTTAACATGTCTCTAATAACCTGAAATGCGAATGTAAACAGTATTCGAAATTTAGTTCTAGTATTGAGTATATCGTATGGTGATGAATTCTAATGATAACTGAAGAATAAAATTGACTTGATTTAGTAATAAATATGGCCAAAATCTAAGTAATGGCAGAGGTAATAATATTATAGAAATTGAAGTAGAGGGCAGGGATTATTAAGTCATTTAGAATTTTTATTGATTATAACAATAATATTGGATTTGAGAATTTGCCAAGAAAGAAATAAGGTATTATAATTTGGAAAAGCCAAACCCTGAAACAACTAATATTGAATTGATTTCATCTTTAATTGATAAATATTCATTAAGTATGAAAAAAAACTGAAGAAGTCAATGTTGTCGAGACGACTATTCCATTTAAATAAATATTAATTTCAATGTAGTTAACTTTGCTTTAATTAAAAAATAAAATATAACGTAGAATATTTAGAAGGTAAATTTTAATGGAGACTGGTTGATTAAATTAATCAATTAAGGTTAATCCTTTTCCACAATAATTTTCGAATTTCGACAACTAAGTCGTCATCATCAGCAGATAATTAATCACGATGCCCCACCTGGAAGTACGGCAAAATCCGCACAAAGTCTGCATTAGACTTACACCGTCTTAAGCCAAACACATTGTAAATTCGTTTCACATAATTTAAATTGTATTCTAGTCTTAAACTATGGAAATAATCAATGGACTAATTAGGAAGGCTAACATAAAAAAGACAATTCGGGATACTACATGTCTGTCATCTCGAAGCAATCGAGACGAGCAATTTTGCCGAAAAATTTAAACAGCATGATATTTTTAAAGAGTGATGTTCTCAAGTTGCATTTCGGTCCACTAACTCTATTAAATCCTTCTTCCGAAATGCGAAAGACAAAGTCGGAGTGAATAAGAAATCTGGGATTTATGAAATTAATTGTCTAGATTGCATTAAACAATACATAGGCCAGTTGAAGTTGAATTTGATGGAGCCTGTGGTTGATTAACTTAATCACTAAGGTTGATATACATATAACCTACATATATAACCTATATACATTTTTGTTCTCAACGGTGTAGATCGCGTACGGAGTTTGTTTTCGTACAGGTATTTTTCGCCGTGGTTTACCAGGCGCGACACTTTGCAATTATCTGCTGATGATGACAACTTAGTTGTCGAAATGTGTATACAAAATTACAAAAGTTAATGTGGAAAGGGGTTATATATCAACATTAGTGATTAAAAAAATACATAGGCCAGACAAAACAATCGATAGAAACCCGGTATAAAGAACATATGACGCCCATCAAATTCAATCGATCTGGAAAATCTATAATAGTTGAGCAATACATAGATATCTATGAAAGCATATATATTGCAAAAACAAAAAGTATATATTAAATAAAAATAATATACGACTGACAAACAAAAGTGTTTCGTGTAGCAGGTACGTTAGGGTAAGTGTTTACTAGAATACAATTTAAATTATGTGAAACGAGTTTACAGTGTATGTTTGGCTTTTGACGGTGTAAGTCTAGCGTAGACTTGTATTCGTGTGGATTTTGCCATGCTCGTAAGTGTGGCACTGTGATTAATTATCTGTTGATAATGACAACTTAGTTGTCGAAATATCTATACGGAATACGAAAATTATTGTGGAAAGGATTTGACCATACATTTACATTGAAATACTGCAGATAACGCTGATTCGGTTTCTCTATTTCATTAGACATTTGTTAAACATTAGAATGTTTAGATAGATAATGTTGATAACTATAAAAAAATCGATTTGGAGGAAGAAACTGTAAATTACTAAAACGGGTAAGTTTTAGATTTGAGGAAAATTAATGTTGAAAAGAGTTTTCAGTTTTGATATATGATATGAATAACAATAGTATGAGTAAAATTATACGATATTTGAAGTAATGAGTAGAAAATACACAATTTTTTGCTTAATAATTAATTATATGTTATTGGTTATTGAAATTTTGCACTTTTAAGTAACGGTGCTCTAAATATTTTATTTAAATCCAATGCATGTGTTTATAAAAAATGTTCATTTTAATATCTTACCTGAAACTATGAGTTTCACTGAATATTTATTATGTATATCAAATTTGAGAAATGTCTGGTCTCGATCTGTTTTCAAATGAGCAAATGATATCGATGATACGCATCCACGAAATTTTATTCCTAAGGTTGCGCCGCTGGACCACGCGGTTTATGTTTATTGTTCTTTAATGAGTCATTGTTCGGGGTTGGGATTTTCTTGATTGGTGATCGATTTTAGACACACGTCGTTACGTCATGTGTATGTTATGTAGATCGATGTCGATTGTTGATCGTCAGGTGTGTGTTGATGTACGTGCCACTCGACGATGGTTTTCTTCGGTGCGCGTAACAATGGGGTGTTTGTTGTTGTTGATGATGTTGCGGTTCTTGCGTCTCAATTGGGCCTCACCGGCATAGCAGACTGTATGTAAGTATGTAATCCGGCTGAAAAATCGGGTCGGCGAGTGCGGAAACGGAATAAGCGAACAATTGACGATCGTCGAGTAGTGATGAGTTGTCATTTTATTTTTCGGTATTCTTTGTCAAGTGGGCCGCATCGTACCACTACCAAAAACAGTCGATATACGTCATCAGTGCGGTTTTCCTTTGAACTAAATATCTTTAAATTAAGGATGCATATCACTTCTGCAAATTTTACAAACCCAAGTAATGTCATCGATCATAAAAATAACTATTGAAATTTTCCTTTGTTTGCTTTATGCGAGATATATTCAAATTTAATGGCTTTTGACATTTAAAATATGGTTCGCTCAAATGTAATTTAAGTAAATAACAAATATTTTATTCATTTTTATCAATTACAGGCAAATTTATTACTAAAATGTGGAGAATATTTGTGTTATTATATCAGTACGTTATAATACGTAAATCGATTTTAGATCATTTTATTTAAAATCTCTTGATAAGTTGGCAAACTATGTTCTTGAACAAATTGTGTAAATAAAATTTAGTAATATAAAATTATGAAATTGAACATTTTTTAGTAGTTTTAATTTAACTCAAATAAAATGCAATAAGTGTTTTTCTTTATACTCCTTCTGTCCTAAAATAAGTGTTCGATTTCTATATTTGCCGGAATTTAATTTTTACGTCAAACGTCAATTGCAATTAAGTGTTATTATTTATTTATTAATTAAGTTAAAAGTGATTTTTGTGTGTTGTCAAAAAAGTTTAAATACATCAAGTCAGTCTTTGGATACTCATTCTAAAACCACACTTTTTCTTACCGTTTTTGAAATTAACGATGTAAACACATGATGATCCGTGAATAAATTTCTGTAGTTGCGCCATAAAGTAAAGTGCCTAATCTGTCATTACCTGAAAAGTAAGTAGCAAAGGTAAACTCAAACAAGGATTTATAGAAGATGAAGCCGCTCGATATTCGGTATCAGAAAAGATTGTAAGTGGAAGATGGCATTGAGGACAATAATCATTACATGAAGTATTAGTAAGTTCAGATGCATAATTTCTAAATTTTGGGACTAACCGGAAACTATTCTTATTGAATATATGCCAAAGAGGACTACAATAATAACAGTTATCTGAGGTAATATGTTAACAAAATTATGTACGATTATTGGAACAAAAATATTCTTCTTCATAACAATGCGCGAGTTCACAACGCTACCAAAGTCTAACATCTTGGAGTCCAACATTTTTTTATTTAAAAATTTAGAGGACATCAGTTTGCAGACGATAGCTAATTAAAATAAGATTTTTGAAAACCAATAGAAATAATTTTTTTCTAATGGAATAAAATCGTTGTAATTAAGTGCATTGATATTAAGGGAGATTACTTTATCAAAAAATTTGTAGGACTTTTGTTCGGTGGAAAACTTTTGTAGTTCCCTTCATACTTACTTTTAATGATAATTCTTTCTCAAAATCAAAATCTATTTATGAATCTACTTTGTTTATGTTTTTTAGGCGATATATATTCATTGGTAGAGAGTAAAAATTTGTAAATATATGGATACAATTCTTCCTTACACAATATTTATTTATTAAATACTTAAATACTTGAACTTAATTCAAAATTGAAAGTACTGAATTCAAATACATTATGTTTCTTTCTTTTTTTTTAAGTTTAAATAGTATTTTTATACAGAGAATTTTGATAATTACATTCTTTGCATTCAAATAATAAGAGTTTTATTTTTATGTTCCTCTTTTTTATAATTTATATTTAAATTTTTCAAGTCATATATCATAATATACACACATTAATATTAGAACGCTAAATATTCCCATTTTGGAGTTCAAGTAATTCAGTGCGATCTAATTCAGAGTAATGGAAGGTCACCCCATGGCACTTTATCCGTTTTTTCTTGATAGTTTATCATGTGTCATTGCTTTTGTGAATATATTTCTCAACTTTCTTCTGTCCTTTATCTTATTCCTTCATCTTGCAATTCCCATTTCTTTATTTGCTTCAATTTCGGTTTCCAATTTGTTTTACTTTTAACTACTAATTCACTTCTCATTCGATTTATGTGACCATATCAATTTATTCTTTGTAATTTTAATCACCCCAACTACATTCCTCTTTTTTCTCGTTCCATATTTCTTAATGTTGTCCCTTCAAAATATTTAGATTTCCTTCATATCTTTTTGATAAACATATACGTTCTGCAGCACACATTACCACCAACCTTATTATGTAATTACAATTTCGTTTTACGTTTGTTATTCATTATATGTTTGTATTCTTCAAATAATGTATATCTAAATAATTTTCTTCTTCTTTTTCTATTCTATGCTTTCCAATTCCCGTAACTCTTATTCTACTTCTTCTTTCTCTCCTGGTCATTTGCATATAAAGGGTGTTTCAAATTCCGCGGTTTTTTTAAAGAATAAATAAAACACATAATTTGCATTCACTCTCAAAAACTTTTTATTGGTAATTGAAGTATCCGTTATGACATTTATATGCGAAAAATAATATCTGCCAAACGGCCTCCTCTTGCAGCTCCACAAACGTCCACTCTTTTGTTAAAATTTTCAATGACATTTTGACATAATTAAAGTTCTATCTCACCAATGACACGAATAATTTCATCTTTCAAAGCAGGAATTGATTGTGGATTGTTTTTATAAACCTGACTTTTCACATAACTCCAAAGAAAATAGTCTGACGGTGTCAAATCACATTATCTTGGTGGCCAATTAACATCACCGTTTCTTGAGATTACACGTCTAGGAAACTTTTCTCTCAATAAATCAATTGATTCGTGTGCAAAGTGATGTGTAGCGCCATCCTGTTGGAACCATATATCCTCTCTCCAGTTCCTGTGTTACTTGAACCTTCAGAGCTAAATTTTTGTATAAAATACGCCATGTTGTTGATACACTAAGTCCAAGTTGTTGTGAACGTCGTCTGATGGACATTTCAAGATCTTTAGCAACACTTTCACGAACCGAACCAATATTTTCTTGTGAACGACTACTACGACTGTATTTTTCACTTTTTTGATCTTCCACGGAACCGGTCTCTTGAAATTTATTAATAATTCGAGAAATAGTGCTTTCAGTTGGACGATCATGTAAACCATAAAATAATAAAAACTCTTTTCACAGAACTCTAATTTTCATAAAATAATTCAACAATTTGAACGCGTTGTTGTACCGTGTACGATGCCATTTTTATAAATGTCATACATCACACATTTTAAATGCCCACATACCCAGACAAATTCAATGCGCCATCCTTATTTTATTTATTCTTAAAAAAAACCGCGCAATTTGAAACACCCTTTACTTGGATTTTTCTTGATTTTTTTTTCTAACTTTCTTTTGGTATTTCTTTGGAAATCATACTGTCTTTTTCAAACTCTTCATTTCTCTGCTTGTAACAACAACATTGGTATATTAAGTAACGTCGTCCATAATCTGTCTTTTTGTCGCAGTCTTGTATTTACTTCTTTTTTTTTTATTAGTGTTTCATATGTATTACTTTAATAAAGTCAGATCCTTAGTAAGATTATAGAATCCTTTCAAAAAGCAATCTTTAGTTAATCTTACCATAAGTAGAAATGAAATCTAAAGACACACTAGCAATTTCTTTATCTATCTTTCTTTTCGTTGTTTAAAACACTCCCAATTCAGATTCAGATAACTGTTATTATATTAGTACTCTTCACCGCATCTCCACTTAGTGGATAGCTTCCTTTTCTGTCCAAGAGTATAGTTTCCTCATTTTTTGATTTTATTATTCTGGATCAACAATCTGGTATGTATGTACATATAATCTATGCTGGTTCTAAAGTTAGTTTATTGTAGAATAAGAAGCAGATTGTTTAACACAGGTTACTTGTAAATATAGGGGTTACATGTAATTTCGTTCATACTTTAGCCATATTGAAAGCATTTCTTAAATCTTGTGTTTTTTAATTTAAATATAGGGCGCGGCAATTTCTTGGATTCTAGTTCTTTACTTCTAGCTATTTGAATTTTTTACATGATATTTTCTTCATATTTGTAATGACATAAATTGTAAGACAATAAGAATAAAACTAAATCGTTTAATTTTGTGATAATAAAATTTCCTCTTTTTTATGATTCCATGATTCATGTGAACATAGTATTTTCGCTTTAGTAGATACACACATAATCCGTTCGACCGTTACTGTGGTCTCGACTAGAGAATTGCAAAAATCGGTTGACATAACTTAGTGTAAGCCGAAAAGCGACTTGCGCCGGCTACCGCAGTGTCCACTCAGTACAGTCAGGCCAAGAACAGTGCAACATTACCATATCAGAGACTGCTATGCAAATCTAGAATCAAAGCCGCCGGTGCACGTTACCATGGTTACTCCGACAATTGTTTATATCCCTCGTTTGTAGCCGAGCTACCTTCGATCTTTTTTTGTTGCGTCCGATGCGTTTTTGTCCGCGGATTTTTGCTTGTAACGGTTGAGTTATAGATGTCTGTGTGGTGGCGGTTAGGGTTTAGTTGGGGTGGCGCACGAATAGACCGACTTCTCTTTTACTTCGTGTTTGTTTGTGCCTTCGAGGAAGTGATTTAAGTTAGAATCGGTTCGTCGCATGGTATTTGAAATATTTTTCGTCCTCTCTTCTCTAGGATTATTTAACGTTCTGACCGTATAGTAAAGAAGAAGGTATCAATGAAGCACACGATTCAGTCGCGATTTTATCTATACTGATATAGTACGAGATTGTATGAGTTAGGGCACCAATTAAATTTCACTTTTTTGGTATTGAGATGGTTTTCCGTAATACATACCTTATCTTATCGTTGTTGCACATGTAATGAGAAACAAGTTCGAGTAATTTAACGTGTCTTTGGAGTTTTTGAAATTTGATGACACTGATGGAAAGATCTAATGTGCAAATAAATATATATAAATCTACTTATACATTATTTCTAAGGTATTTAATAATACGAGTATTAAACAATGATGATTCTTTAAGATATTATAGCAAGTATTATGGTGTTCAGTTATACAATAGTTATTGTAATAAAAAAGTTTTGATAAACATTTAGTAAATAATATGTTTAGCTTAGCCAACTCTATGCCTTACTACTTCGTAGCTGTTCATATGCAAATAATGTCCATACAAAGTGCCTTAATGCCATTCATTACAACGAAATAAATTCCTTCTTTCAAAAGTCGATTCGATTTTTTAAGAAAGGAAAATATTTATATTTACTTGTTCATTTCTTTATTAACGTTTGCTATAAAATTAAAAAAAAGAAGCAATTGAAAAACATTTTACAAAGTTGTATGTAATTTTACAAAATCGCTGTTTTCCAGATTTTAATAAAAGATATTAGGTACTTAATTGTTTGCCTAGCAGGCTATTAAAAAAACAAGCTAAAAATTCAACATCAAATTTATTTACATCTCCCGATTGTATTGAAAATGATTAAATGATAAGAAATTAAATTAAATAGTTGATGCCTTTACAATAATCAAAACAAGAATGATTATGACTTGTAGACCTTGGCGATCGTTGTCTATAGTTTCTTCTAGATTTGCGGACTGGAACCGTGTCTCTGACGCGGTCGTTTCACTTGAGGACGTTTCATCTGATTTGACGAGAAAATTTCTCAAAGCTGCCTTTGATCATCTCGCTATTGCACTGAAACGAGAGAATCAGCAGCAAGAGTGAATGTAACATCTGTAAGTGAAGCAACTGTGCCAGAGATACTGTTTCAGTTTGGAAGTCCCGAAAATACTGTAAAGGCCTCAACTATTCGATGTGATTTCTTATTATTTCATCATTTTAAAAAATATTGTTTTTCTTGCTATAGAAGCATTAATGCATATATTTGTTCTATATGTCCAGAGACACTATTGCTTTTTTCCTGATCCTTATTATGTAGAAATTTACCTTTTCTCCAATATTTCTTATACTTGCCCGAGATATTAACTACTTTGCTTATTGTATTTCAATTATGAACATCAATGCCAATGACGGTTTAGACAATTCCGTACTGGTAATTTTATTCTTAAGAATACTAGTCACTTACAAAGGTCTGTTAAAGTGGATGACAATAAAATAAAGGCATCAGCTCGATATACGACACTAGAAATCGCAGAAACGTTAAATATCTACAATTGAAACATTCAACAGGTTACGTTAGCAAACTAGATACTCGGCTTCCTTTTTAAGCAATTGAACTGGCGGATTATTTATAACCATATGGTGCAAAAATGGCCTTGATCTCGACTTGAACATTCGCTTCAAATGTTATCGAAAGCAAACATTTATCAAAGATCCACCCATTCGGAGGATCAATTTGGTAGCTCAACCTGAAACGTGTTTGCACTGTATTCACGGAATTACACTTCGCAAACTCGAGAACACAAAATGATTTCTGCTGCGGAGTAGCCATTTTAAACATATAACGGTTACCAAGAAAAACAGAAGACAACTGACATCTAGAGGCTATTAAATAAACTAGACTATGTATTCGTTTCTCCAATAGTCGAGCCGAGGCGCAGCGATCGATAGTTTGGACAAAATAATACTTTACATTACGTATATTCTTTTTGAAACACGCTGTACATATATTTCGAACAATAATCACTTTATGGTGAGCCAGTCCTTGACATTACTTCACGCACCTTTAAATCTTGTAAACATATATGCATAATATTCTTGGTAATTGAAAATTGTCAGATTTCCTTTAAACAAATGGAAATATATAAGGACACAAATGCCTTTCTTAGTAATTAATATGGAAAAAGTAATAACTTAATTTTTAGCAGCCTTTTTTTTTAATATACTTGGACTTGATTATGATTTATAGATATATGTACATATGTACACGTATGTGTCATTTTGAAAAATCTTTGTATCAGTATTAGTGTTTATTTTTTTTTATTTAAACGGCTCTCAAGATTTTAAAAGTGACTGTTTAAGGTGTGTAACGAACGTTCATGTATGTAATTGCATATTTATCAAAACATAGTTTATTGACACAATAACTTGCGACAAATTTATATTGCAGGTAATCGCGCATACATAGACGCAGGTGCTTATTATTTAGTAGTAGCATCAGTCATCAGGTTCATTCTGAAAAACGAGCTGGAAAACAGACAAAGAACAAAACATCATACATATTCAATAACCAATCAAGAGACAATATTCATCCGGTTACTAATAATAAACAAAATACAAATGCATAAGGTCATATAAGTTATTATATTATGAAAATAACAATCCCGCAAATTGTAATGTCTGAACTCTATGGAACCATTATGTGCAACGTGTAAAGGACAATGAAATATCGAATATTTTATTCATAGCGCAACATATAATATACATATTTTATTTAAATATTATTACTTTCATTCATTAAAAGCTCCATATCTACGTCTATGAATTTTATTTTTGCGTCTAAAGTAATAAAACTGTCTGTAATTGCGAATTTCTTTGAAGTTGTAGTTTATCTTTATTTGATCTTCCACGCTTTATGAATAAGGAACTTCAAATTTCCAAAAACCGAAACATACATATACAATCAATCACAATAGTGTTCGTGTACTCCGTGATACTCTAATAACAATATGAAAACTGTTATTATTTACAACTACAAAAGAACTCCTAAATATTGTAGCATTGAATATGGAATGTTTTCAGACACTTAATTTTTATAAAATATTTCCCTATTATAAACCATAAATTTATAACGAATTCAGTAAATACTCTTCAGAGTATCACGTATTTGTGAAAAATGACCATTTGATGTTTTTACAAGGATAAATTGTAGAAACAAACATAGGTCTAGTAACAGGCGCGCGTTAGCAAAACTACACAAAGAAAAAACAAATCTTCGCCAAAAAAGCCAAAAATATGTAATACGAGGTATGACAATTAAATAAAGAGACTGCTCTCCTTCCACGCGCAGTCGGGTGAGACTGTAATCGGAATGTCATTGACCTTGATACTTCCCAAGCAACAAGTCATAGTTTCGTCTCTCTGTCTGCTTTAGTTTACTCTCAACCTTTAATTATAGATGATAATGTTAGTGCTGATATAATGGTTGACATAAATATCGAGCAGCGAAATAACCTGAAATTTCTTGTCAAATTAAAAAAATGGCGTTGACTGTTTTCTGATGATCGGGCAGAGGTCGAAGATGAACGTCTTAGTCGACCTGCGACTTCAAGAACTGAAGGAAACGTTCAGAAAATGAATGAAATTGCGCGAAAAGATCGACGCTGAGCATTTGGATAATTGACGATATGGTAAACATTAACAATGAAACAGTAAGACATATTTTGCATGATGAATTAAACATGACAAAAGTTTGTGCAAAAATGGTGCCGAAAAACGTCACTCAGGATCAGAAAAACAATCCGATTATTTGTTCTGACAACATGGGTCGACTCACAGAAGAACCAGACTTGCTTACAAAAATCATCACAAGTAATGAAACTTGGATTTTCCAGTATGACCCTGAAACAAAGCGTCGGTCAAGGCCTGGAGGCCCTCCGGATCACCAATACAGAAAAAAGCACGCGTGAGTAAGTCGAAATTGAAGGAAATGCTGATTGTTGTTTTCTATAGGGTGTTATCATGACTGACCGTTCATCAGAAATCATCTTCCGTATTCGCCAGATCTTGCACCAACTCCTGTTCTCAAAAGTGAAAAGTGCATTAAAGGGAACACATTTTCAGTCTGTTGAACATGTAAAGGCGTCTGTTGAAATTGCGTAGAGAAATAGGCGTCCAAAGGTACTAAATTAACGCGATCAGAGAACTGTTACGAGCAATGGGTTAAAATGCATGAATAGGTGCACTGAACTGAGAATAGCTATACAGATGGAATTTGATCCTATAAAGTACATTAAGAAAACAAAGAGAGATGTATTCGAAAAACTGTTTATAGCGGAAAAAACATTTCATGAAGCGTTGTTTCTTCTTAATAAATTAAGGTTAATATAACTTCTTTCCACAATAAATTTCGTGTTCTCTATACATGTTTCGATAATTAAGTTGTCATCATCAGCAGATAATTAATCACAGTGTCGCGCCTGGAGCCACGCCAAAACTCACACCGAGACCAAGCCCGTACTAGACTTACACCGTTGAAAGCCACACATTCGTTTGACCGTGTGCCCCAGGTGCGATATTGATTAATTATCTACTGATAATGACAACTTGGTTGTCGAAATACGTATATAGAGTACAAAAATTGTTATAGAAAGAGGTTATATTAACTTTAATTGGTTAATTTGATCAACCTCCGTCTCCATTAAAATTAACCGTCCTTTCTTCTCTTTCCTTCAAATTCTCTTTATCTTTTCTTTTCAATACCAAATTCCATACATATGGCTATTCTTAATGTACTTATTCATAAATTTTATTTATTGTAACGATTCTCTGATCGCGCTTATTTAGAATCTTTGGACTCTTGTTTGCCGATACAATTTCAATAGGTCAGGATATTTTAAATATTTTTTTTCAATCTGCACTGCAGAATACGCTTTTATACGCTCAATACGTGATACTGTGAAGAGGATTTATGGAATTTGTTCGAAATTTATGGCTTACAATAGATAAACGTAGTGTACAAAAACTTTTATGAAATACAACAAATTCTTTGTTGCCATTAGGGGTTTATAGTTTTTAACGTTGTTAAATGTAAGTAAATATACATTATTATAGTCCTAATACAGATGTTCACATTTGAAAATATTCGACATTTGCGGGGTGTACGAACAGTGTGACGGACTATAAATTGGAGTTTTGTAAAACTATTTCTTTAGAGAGTAATATCAATATGCACGAAAAATAAATGAAAATATAAATAAAATTTATTTCAGAAACTTGTTTTGTTTTAATTAAAAACTTAATGCAAAATCACATATTATACAATGCTAGTGTGATGTAATGCAATTAATTATATGTTTCGTAACAAATCACAATGAGAGAGCAAAGAATTATTTGGTTTCACAGTCTTTTCTTGCCGAAAATACGGCGCTAATTTTAATATTCGTTTATATATTTCTTCGCCATGATTTTTGCATTTTGTTGTTAACATTAAAAATTTTCATTTCGGATATTAAACATTATGCATTCTCTAAACGAACTCATTATTGGTGTTAAATTGACTTTTATGGTATGTTACTGGGATAGTGTACTGTATTTCATATACAGAAACGAGAATAAATAGAGTATCCATTTGCAAAAAATTTGATTCTTTAACAATATTGTTTCCATATTTAATATTATTATTCTTCTTTTACTCTCATAATAAATGTCCAGGGATTGAAAATGTATTGTTAAATGAAACAGAAAGCAGTTCTTAGGTATATATTCTTAGTTAATCCTACTGGCGTAATTTGTCCGTTATCGAAGGTTATTTCATTATTTACTTAAGGACAGTTTGTGCGCAATTTAGATATCGTATATCAGTGGATTTTGAAGCGTTTATCTGAATTACTGTGTTTTCAATCATAAAGGATTTGTCTATTTTAATGTAACTGCTCGTGAATATTTTTCTGATACTGTAAAGCGATATAAGTAATAGATATTTTTCTTCTATCATCCGTATTCTGATTTGGTTAATTTCTCGAAAGGGTAGTGAAATACCTATAATATCTGACGAAAATTTCCATCAGAGAGTAATTTTTCATCAACTTGAGTCAGCGACAAATTGTAGAAAGAACGCGATGTTCTAAATCTTAAAATTATCAATGAGCATTAAAGCAACTGGTTTGATGACTAATCAGAAGAAGGATGGAAAGGCCAAGAAAAGTAAAGATGATCATAAAGATGATAGGACAAAATTATCTAAAGGTTTAACAGAAGCTCTACATAAATCGACAGGTGTTTCTGTGTAACCTTCTATCGTTCGGCGCTATTTAGTTAAATAGGGACTTAGAGATGGTGTTGCTAGAAGAAAGCCAATTCTGCAAAGGAGTAAAAAAAGGAAATGGTTGTAGTATTCACGGATTCATTTCCATTGGACATTCACATATATTCGCAAAATGTATACAGTCAACAATAAAACAGGGAGGTGAGTCTGTGCAAGTATGGGGCTACATATTTGCGCAAATACACGTAGTTGGCTAAACAATTAAGGTCAGCGAAATATCAAAAGATTCTACAACAACTTACTATACCAGCAGGACACAATTAATTGGAAATAATTACATTTTGCAGCATGATAACCATCTGGTGCATACCGCTAAAATTATTAAAAATTATTAAACGAAATTGAGCAGCCAGAGGTTGTACACTCTTGTGTCTGGCCACTACAAAATCGGTATTTAAATATTATCGAACATGCGTGGAACTATTTAGATCATGCGAACTAGAAAAGATCGCCAATCAATGCCAAACAACTTTTTGATATCCTTTTGGGAGAATGAAATAATATTTTACAAGAATTTTTCACAAAACTGTTCGATAGCTAATCCAAAAGCGTGAAAAGTGCAATATTTTCTAAAGGTGGTCATATTAGTTATATACATTTACCCTTGTTGTATTATTAATATTAAAAAAAATTACAATGTAGAAGAAAGTCTCCTTTAGCTATTTTTTTTTGAAAATGATGCATAACGATTAATTTTCTATGATGGTTACTTACTTATTAACACTACTGTATGTACTTTTTTTTACTTAATGTGTTATTATTTGTATTTTCGCCTATTTTGAGAATGGACGGAAATGCAATTAATAATCCACTAAAGACTTTTGGGGTCGAATAATAACCATTGATGAATCCAGCATACACTATTATATACCCGAAATGAGGCAATAATCGAAACAATGGACTGAGACTAGCATAAATGCTCCGGGGAAGGCAAAGACCGTACACGCTTGCAAAAAGGTTATGGTTATTGTTTTCTAGGACTGTAGTGGGATTTTTTAACGATTATTTTCAAAAAGGGTAAAATTCTAACAGACGAGTATTATGCATCCCTTTTACAGTATCTGCACGATGCAATATAATGCAAGAGGTCGCACTTGAATAAAAACAAATGTGTGTTCACATTTCGATTGTTTTAATAGCAACAATCCATAAGCTACACTTGCTTCCGCAACCAGATAATTTTCCAGATTTTGCCCCTTTAGACTTTTTTCCTTTTTCTCAACCTAAAAACTGTCCTCTGTGGCAAGATATTTAAATCAAACGAGGAGACAATCTCTGAAATTAATGCTTATTGCAAACAGCTTACTCTTCTGAACGAATCAAAAGACTTAAATATCGATAGACTCAATGTAATTGGTTAGGAAGACAATATGTTAAAAAATAAAATAATTTTTTGTCAAAAGCTTTATGTTTTCTTGTCTACGCCCATTGATTACTCATCCGTCCTCGTAACATGCCGATTTAATAAGTTGTAAAATAAAAAAGAAGTTTATAAAACGTAATTAATTATTGTGATGATGATGTTAAGTTAAATTTGTGTATCTATACAATGTAATGATAAATTGTCTCACATCACCTTGTATATTGTCAACCCTCGACATTGCTTGTCCAATTACGAAGGTGAAGTATTTAATATCATCTAATGTTTGTGTAAGTTCTTAGGTTCTTTTGGCATATTCTCTATAGTTTAGGCATAAATCCTAGACGTAAGTTTCTGTCTATTACACACTGGAAACATAGTTTCCGATCTATGTGAGATAGAAGCGTTCTTGCTTTGTCGGTCAATACATTTATGTATTGGTCGAGAGAGGGAGATATGATATTATTCATTATTTTCTGTATCGAAATGATATGATAAACACTCTGAAGGAATCGTTCATTAATAACACAAATCAACCTGGAGACGATTCGTGCATTCGATGAAACATATGTAGTTGATAGGGTGTTATTAATAATAGAATGATTCCTTTTTAACATTCTTTAATTGGCATAAAGCCTAGACGTAAGTTTCTGTCTATTACACACTGGAAACATAGTTTCCGATCTATGTGAGATAGAAGCGTTCTTGCTTTGTCGGTCAATACATTTATGTATTGGTCGAGAGAGGGAGATATGATATTATTCATTATTTTCTGTATCGAAATGATATGATAAACACTCTGAAGGAATCGTTCATTAATAACACAAATCAACCTGACGATTCGTGCATTCGATGAAACATATGCAAACATAGTTGATAGGGTGTTATTAATAATAGAATGATTCCTTTTTAACACACGTTTTTTTAATTGGCATAAAGCCTAGACGTAAGTTTCTTTCCATTTATTACACATTGGAAACATAGTTTTGCTCTTGCTAAATCTAACTGTGAGCAATGCAGCGAATTCTTGCTTTGTCGGTCAATACATTTATGTATTGGTCGAGAAGGGAGATATGTATATTATTCATTATTTTCTGTATCGAAATGATATAATAAACACTCTGCAAGCCAATCGTTCATTAATAACACAAATCAACCTGACGATTCGTGCATTCGATGAAACATATGTAGTTGATAGGGTGTTATTAATAATAGAATGATTCCTTTTTAACATTCTTTAATTGGCATAAAGCCATGTAATATAGGAAAAAGTAATTTTCTTCAATTACACTAGTCAACACGATTTTTTGCTGACTTCTAAATGAGACTTGTTATTTAGTAATTTGGGTGTGCTTGCCGAAAATCGTATTGGTTTTTACATCACGTTAAAATTGGTCGAGATAGGGATATATGATATTAGTTACATTATAACAATTTGCTTATTTAAATATGACAATTACGTTCGTAAATAATTACGCAATATTTAGTACAAATTACACGAGTATTTATACAAAATAGCCATTTAACACATAAGTTTCTGGGAATAAATTTTCGTTTGGAGCAGTTTCTGCTGTCTTGTCAGTTTTGGTAACCCCAACAATAGTCGGCCGTCATGTGAGGATACACCGTTCCCGGTACCCATCTTCTATAGTTTTTAAATCTTGATGAATTTTTTCGCCTTGCTCATTACTTGCAGGACCTAAATTTTCGGGAAACATGTCAAAATGACTATGTAGAAAATTAAGTTTTTTATTCATGCTGCAATCTAGGCGGTTGAAATATTCAAGTATTATTTCTACTAAATCTTTGTAATTGCACGTCTTCTTGTTCCCAAAAAAATTGTTGGCAACCATCGTGAATGAAGTCCAGGTCTCTTTCTCAATTTCATTCATAGTGTTGATGAAATTTGGATCTCTCATTAAAATTCTAATTTGCCGTTTATCAAATACCTAACGAAGTAATAGAAAGTTTTCAGGTATGTAGTGGAAACAGTCGCCTTAATGGTAATTACCTAAATGTGGGTGTTGGGTTTTGATCTTAAACTGCTTAACTGCTTAACTAAAAAATTCTATTTTTTACCGCCTTATACATCGTATATGCAATACAGAAATTCCTGAAACAATTTCTGTTCTCCGCGTGGGACTCGAATCCACTCTCGAATTCTCTCCATGAATGTGCTCTAACCATTAAACCCCAGAGACATTTACTTCCAGTCCTTCTAATATGCCATAAATTGCATTTTAGAAACAGTTATTAAATGAAAACCCACGGTTGGTTATTAATTGCATATAATTATGCGCTTGTACGATGCTAAACTGAAAAATTCTAATTTTAATCAGTTATTAACCGTCGGACACCTAATAATAAATGCGATCGAATTTCTCATGAAACTCTGCAGTTCCCCGGTGGAAAAGAATACCAAATTATACCTAAAATAGTGACGACACATATATGTTATATCATTTTATGATACTTTAAGTCGCTAAGGAAGTCGTGTTTGGTTACATGAAAATGACACAACTGCAAAGATTTCCAGAAAACAGCATTCAATGAAAGTTACGTACCAACTATTTTTTAGAAATACAAAAATCCACACGTATAACGCTGCAACTTTAGTGAAATGCAAGAATGAAGATAATGTCAATAATTTTATTTGGCAAGCCACGGTTCATCAAATATCTGAAACTTTACAATTTAGTATAGGAGGTGTCAAAGTTACAAAAAACAAGCTGGCTAAAGTACCGAAAGGTTAGTGCCAAGTAGTTTCCATTATTATTAATCGAAAAACAAATTTAAATCAATTCTTCTTTGGTATATGAGAATGAAAAAGATCAATTTTTTAATTCTGTTTTTGACTGACGAATCATATTACATTCCTAAGTTAAAATATGTGTTCACCCTCATCTTTAAGCTGCAAAAACGGTTATGGCAATATTTATGTATATAAATCAAATTCTGGTTAAATTTTAACACACTCATATTACATTATTCATTCTGAATCAAATGATTTTAATTTTTATTATGTTTGTTAGAATTTCTGTGTTGAACAAAGGTAAATTATTAAATTAAAGCTATAGTATCCAGAATTTTTAATGTGCCGAAATAACTTGTATATACGAATATTCTAATACAATTTTTTTCCGATTAATATTGGACATACTGGATGTATCAAAATGATAGACTGTGACGTAGGTCCGTTAATCCTATATTATTTGTTATTTTTAAATGTCTTATTTGCTCTATTTTACATAGAAGTGTTGAGCGATTTTTCGTGACTGTTTTGTATTGGTATTTATTGAAAATTTACAAAAAATATTTTTAAGCCGTTAATATTTTCTTTTCTAAATTCTATCTTAGTAATAATTGTTATTCTATAAATCCCTATAAATTACACTGATAATTTTAAGCTAGATGTGTGCAGTGATGGTATTTTAACTTGAACACGATGCCCTTATTTTGATAACACATTTGCGCTGCGGAACACAAAATACAAATGAGTTTATTTATTGCAATTTGATCAATTTACTTAATGGTTTCCTGATGTAAATATTATGTTCAAGGCTGTTTGCTTTTCAAGTTTGAAGAACAGAAGACAGTAGTAGACAATAGTATGTACATAACTAAATGTCTACTAATAGTACTTAAAAATCTGCAAATACTTGACTTAATCCTACATCACATAACGCCTTTTAATAGTCTGTCTGCAGAAACGGTTTGACGCATTTGGAAGCGTAAAAAGATTTAGCTGCATATTGGTCTTGAAGGGCACTTCTTGGAATGCATTTAGTACTGGTCTTGCTATAAATGTCTTAATAGAGGTATATCCTTGTATTTCAATATTAAAATTATTATTATTAATTCTATTATTATTGTACTATTTTATTAATAAACATATTACATTTAGTACCAACTCCAACATTTAAGGATATACTTCCTTTAAATCTCAATCTTTGTATGCACTACGATACGTTTCAAGCAATTAATCAGTAGCTAAAATACGATATTTCGGCAGCAACAAACGACAATACCGTGCACACCTGTGCCTTAATATTCCATCAAAATATCTATTCATAGGCCATAGAAACTTCGCTCACAATCATTTTAATATGGACACAAACGTTAGATACAAAAATTACCGTTCATTCTTCTGACTTACTAGTTGGTATATGTACATACGATACACGCGTATGTATCGTACGTATATAAAGCTCATGTGATCTTTAAATTCAAACTAGTTGTATAATTGATTCGCTCTTATCAAGGTATTCTATCGAACGAGTGATTAATTTTCAACTCTACGCCCGATTATTATAATAATTTAATCCCATTCTATGAGTACAAGTGTGCCAGATTACCTTCTTTTATCGAACCTACCGTGTCAGGCTACTAAATATTGGTATTCTCGTATTCGAACTGTGGACATTATAAATCATACAAACGGAATGAAAATGCTATTGAATAATGTATTTGTCGGTTAAATACCGTTTTCTGTTGTTTAATTTATGTGCACGGGCTCATGTAAATTTATGAAATATAAATTGAAATTAATACAGAGTAGCGATGATTGTTTATTATTTTATAAAAGAACTCCTAGAGTAGTGAAAATAGAGTATTAATGTATTAAATGGTAATACATATTTTTTGGTGTTTAATGAAAACAAGTTGTAAGTAAATAAAGTGTAACAATAACAGTATTAAAATAATAAGAAAGAAACTTTTAATCTATACATATCAAATTAATAAAATGTGGTAACTATGATCAACTATTTAATACATTATATGCCACATAGCATGGATTGCTGATTATAAAAATAAATATTTTATTTTCTCTCTCTTTTTGTGTTAGTATTTTTCCTCATTTGTTATAGTAAATTTCTATTAATCTTGCTCTATAAAGTTTTGACTAGTAGCTGACTAAATTAAAGAGCATATATAAAGTACAAATTATTAGAAAAGCGTTGGTGTTGGCTTTGCTCTGGTTACGGAAAAACGCGAATTTGAATTTCTCCCAACAGATAGGAAAATTTTGTTTTTTGGAGACATTATGATCCCAGTTCGTGGAGATTATTTATAGATTCGTTAAAGACCAGCTTGAAAACGGTTTTCTTATTCCATTCCAATAAGTTACTGTTTCTATGAAATTAAACTTATGAAAATCTCAAAATTTTATTAGAGAAAACTATATCTGCAATATTAGTGCAGATTTTATAGTTTTTGTAATTATTAGGCATGATCCCTAGTTTAACGTGCGTTAACTGTTAACCCACTGAATTAAGAAGGTGACGGTTTTACATATCTTAGAGAGAAGTTCCAAAAGATAACAGAAGAAAACTAAAAGTAGGTATTTTTGTTGGACTTTAAATATAAGAAATGGTAAATGATAAAAAATTTGAAACCAAATTAGCGTCGCAGGAAAAAGCTGCGTGGGTGTCCATGGTACAAGTTTTTACCAGTTTTCTGGGGAAACGAAAAAGCAGAAAATTACAAGACTTTGGTAATGGACTTGATACAAATATTTCACAGTACTAGCTACAAAATGTTCCCTAAAGTGCACATGCTACATTCTCACTTGAACTTTTGTCCGGAAAATATGGGCCACGTTAGTGATAAACACAGTGACCCCTTTCATCAAGATAATTTGAGAATAGAAAAATAGTACCAGGGCAAATGGAATCGTGTATTATTAGCGGATTACTGTTCGACGTTAAGAAGAGAGGCTATGGATATTGTTTATAGGAGATAATGCAATATTTCTTCACATTTCCAATTTTAAGAATTTAAAATATGCGTTTAAGTATGTTATAGACAGAAAAATGTTTTCATTAAAATTCAAACTAAATAGAACTTGGCCATCTCTCTCTCATTAAAAGAATGTTTCTGTTTTCTATAAAAAAATAGTATACGTCTGTTGATAGCAAAACCAAAAAGTTGAAATTTGTTAGCCACTGTAATGACAAACTTAAACGTTTGTTTTTATCCTGCGGTTATCATTATGTTATTTATTAACGTTTAAGTTAATAAATGCATATGTAGAAACTAATAATTTGAATAAAAACTCCGTGGCAGTATAACAGCTGTTTCTAATAAAATTTTCATAATTGACATTAAGTTTATCACCATTATATTGTTTTTATCTGCAAATCTAAAAAGAAATTTTTGAAGAACTTTGTTTTTCGGCGATCTCAATTCATATAAATATCTTTATTAGATGCATCAGCATGCTCTTCTTTATGTGGGACAAATTTAACAACTCTGAAGTACTTCCCAAATAATTGTGGTATTGTGGGTTTGTATATTGATCAAGCATCTAAATGAGATACTAATCTAGCAGCTGACGACATTTCCGCTCAGCGACGGTAACAATACGATAAATATTCGCCTGTTGGGTTCGAAGCAAAATACTTCGAACACAATCAGTACCGTGAGATATTTTCATGTATTTCAACTTGCAAGATTTTTTTGGAAAAGACATATACCACCACCTAAACCTTTTATTGTCTTGATATAATTATTCGTAATTTGAAAAATGCACATACGAGGATCGATCCAGAAATAAGGTTCCCATAATTTTTACCATAATACAAGATCGTTTATTCTCATCAAAATTTACATCGTTGGATATTAGCTCTATTTTTCTACATAATCGCCATCTCTTTCTAAGCATTTTTGTAGACGGTGTTCCAATTTTTGTATCCTCGTGTCGTAGAACGTTGCCACCAGCCCGTTCAGATAGCGTTTCACCTCTTCTTTGACTTCATCGTCGTTCTGGAAGCGTTGCCCACTCAAGTGTTCCTTTAACTTGGGGAACAAGTGATAATCACTAGGCGCGAGGTCCGGGCTGTAAGGTGGGTGGGGCATGGCAGTCCATTCAAAGTTGGTCAAAAGTTCCTTGGTTTGACGGGAGACATGAGGGCGGGCGTTGTCGTGAAGCAGCGTTACACCTTCTGTCAGTCGTCCTCGCCGGCGGTTCTGGATAGCTCGCCTGAGTTTTCTTAGTGTTGCACAATAACTGTCTGAGTTGATTGTTGTCCCAGGTTCCATGAACTCGATCAGCAGTATCCCCTTGCGATCCCAAAAAACAGTGGCCATGACTTTGCCAGCAGAAGGACTTTGTTTAAACTTCTTTGCGACTGGTGATGCCATTGTTTATTTCGGGCGTGAAATGAAACACCCACGTTTCGTCTCCCGTAACAATGGAGTCCAACAATCCTTCCCTATCTTCTTGACCCTTTTGCAGAAACTGGCGAGCACAGTCAATGCGTTTCTCTTTGTGTTCGACTGTCAGCATACGCGGTAATCGAGCA
This sequence comes from Dermolepida albohirtum, assembly GCA_031893035.1. NCBI lineage: Eukaryota > Metazoa > Arthropoda > Insecta > Coleoptera > Scarabaeidae > Dermolepida > Dermolepida albohirtum. Next base: position 445,040 of record JAVIWB010003680.1, read on the forward strand.
CAACACTTGTGATACCCCAATTTTTCAGTCAAAGCTCTTTGAACTGTACCGTAAGAACTCCCAGGAATCCGAGCAACAAGCTCACGGACGGTGATCCTCCTGTTTTCAAGCACTTTGCGTTGGACCATCTCGATCAGCGCCTCCGAAATTGAAGGTCTTCCACTCCGTTCTTCATCGTGGACTTCCTTCCGACCAGCACTAAACGCCCTGCACCAATACACTTGCCGCCACACCTCTGTCAAATGAATATCCATGCAAGAACCTAATTACGGAACGAATCTCGCACACGGCGGGAGCAGCAATGGGCACCTCCATCACGGACGGCTACTGAGCCAAGACTGAGCGGCGTAGCGAAGCGCGGCAGGTGGGAATCCGGAGTAGGGAAACATACCTACACAGCGGTGTTGCCGGATTTCGTCTCACACCTGCCCGTGCGGCTGGAGTTCTTTGGGAACCTTATTTCTGGATCGATCCTCGTATAATATAAATCGAGTTAAGGTATCAATGTATACCAATGCATTTTAGGAATTTCATAATCGTCTTAATCTGTTAGGTCCCACTTGAAGGAGTTTAAACAATAGTTTTAAAGTAAAAATATATCTAAAAGCATAACTTGAAAAAGATATATACAAAATCAACTGAACTATATATATATATATATATATATATATATATATATAAAAGAACGTATAATGCCGAACAACAATAAATGGAAATCCATTAATATTTAAACTGTGTGTAATTTTGTAAAAAACTAGTTTGTTTATAAATAACATGTAAACTAGTGAAAATTTAATACAAAAATGTGGTAATTTAAATTAGCAAGATTTAAGGAAATCATTTTCAAAAGTTTTAAAAAGGAATTGAAATTATCAAACCGATGACGTGGCCAATAACAAGATAAGCTGGGACACGACACTGACTATGAGGAACTTCTACTTAGTCATGGCTTTGAGTTCCTCTACTGAATGGAAGTATATACAATCGTAAGCATCACAATCTGACTGGGTGATAAAAGAGTTAGATCTGATCCATAATGTAACGTATATCATATTAAAAAACTCGAAACTCTGTACTGCTTGGTAGCTTAATTGACTAGAGCAATCATTCAGAGAGTGGTAGATACAGGTTCGAGTCCTGGTTTAATGCAGAAAATTTTTATTTCATTCTTTGTAATTAATAATAAATAGCAGGAAATATTAATTTTCATATGATAAACGTCATTCGCGATAACATTACTTATTGAGAAGTTATAAACTTTGTGTTCAAATACAAAGCCTACTTACAAATTCAATTGATCTCACGATATATGTACAAAGGGTACTAGGAAAGTTTTGCTATACAGCTTTGTTTATTTAATTTTTTCAAAGCAGTTTCTTCTACACTCAATATACCTCTCCATCCGCCGAAACTAATCTTTAAACCAACTCTGCCAAGTTTCATTAGGGAGTAAAGCACACTCGTTGTTTCAAGCCCGCAGAAGGTCCTCATCACTGGAAAACCGCCTCCCTTTTAGCTTCATTTTCACATGCGGAAACAGTGCACAGTCGCAGGGAGCAAGATCTGGACTGCAGGGAGGGTGCTCGAGAAGTTTCAATCTTGTTGTGGTCAAATATTAGGTGCAGGCTTTGGCGCGGTGAGCTGGAGCATTATCGTGATGGAGGAACCAGGTGTCCATTCTTGAATTTGGCCGCAGGCTTTTTATGGATCCAATGGCTTTAGGCAGGCACTGTTCAGTATACCACTTAGCTGTGATTGTCTTCTGTGTGTCCAAAACGACGCGTTCCACAATTCCTCTCGATTTGAAAATTACAGTTATAACTTTCTTCGTTACAGATCGAGAGTTTCTGACAACTACGGGTGTATCCTCATCATCAAAGACCCAAACTTTGGTTGGCATATCGTAATAGTACAGCCAAGTCTCGTCACTTGTCACGATGTTCTTCATATACCGAGATTATCCCTTATTAAATTTTTTTAGCATCTCCCGGCACCAAGTCACACGTCGTGTCATCTGTTCTTCAGTCAGTCGATGCGGCACCCGGAGAGAACAAAGTTCAGTTGCAGAATCGAACGAATTGCTGGTGCATTTAGGCCTGAAGTACCCTCTATCTTTTGGTAGGTCACTCGCCTGTCTTCACTAAGCATTTTCCTCACAGTAGTAACGTTTTCCTCCGTAACTGACGTTCGTGGCCTTCCCAGCCTCTTAGCATCCTCCACAGTTAAATTTCCTCTTTGGAATTCACTATACCACCTGAATATTGTTGTGCGATGTGGACCAACATCACCTAGTGTAAGAGTCATTTCTTCGAAGCACTGGTCTATGTTTAAACCACACACGAAATTATAACGCAAAAATAACTGAGCCCATCGACATGGCGCGGGGGCTACTATCCACGTATGAACATGTCTCAGCATGCAGCAACAAGCAGCTTCCTACGATTCATTATTGCGTCATATTGCAAAACTTTCCTAGTACCCTGTGTAGTATTAATCTTAAGTTTTTGCGCGGTCTTGTCACAAAATTGTTTATTTTAAACAATTCGAGGTGATTTAGATTATTTGTTATGAAACCACAAAAAGCTACTAAGTTATTTTAAGAAACTTCAATTTCATTTCTTATAAATTATAATTAATAGTATTTTATTTATTATGTTGTATTTTTCAATATTAATGTTTAAACTAAGATTTTTAGTAAAATAATTCAAAATATATTGACTTATTTTAATCATTACAATGTACGAAGTTAAGAATAAGCGCAACATGCAATTTTTCATGTTTGGACGTATTTAGACACAAAATCAACACTTCTTGTCAGATCGGCGTCGTAATTAATTGAAAAACTCTTCGCAATAAATACGATTCTACACCCTACGTTGTTTTACATGCATCCAGATCTCTTTCTCGTTTCTCTAACCGATTAAAACATCACCGCACGTAAAAGAACCGGCATAACAGCAGTCCGACCTGGGTTCCCGTCAATCAGTCAACTTAACTTTCGTGCGTCGCACCCATAAAAAGAACAAATCCGCCATAGTAATTACGCGAAAAATTTCACGCCATCATCGGTGAAATCGTAAGCCTTATGTCTTCGAAAACATCAATATAAGCATCACACACCATCGTCATCGTTGTCGTCCTCCTTCGTCCACTTGATGGTCCCCATTTTAGACGAGCGAGACGAAAAGATTTAAACCGACAAGTGCGGTCGCGGTGTTCTTATCTCTCGGCCATCCAGAATTCCTTTGTTAGTGGTAGGGCAGTTCTTCAGCTCCTTCTGGAGCACAGCACTCGTAGTTCAGAGCGTTATTATCTGTGGCATTGGCCATATATACTCTGCCGGCAGGGCCATATATCGAGTGTGGTGGCTCCAATAAACCAAGTCGCCTGTCCGCTGAGTCCGAGTCCCTGTCGTCGTTCGTACGGGTCGCCTGTGCATCTACCTATGTGTATATGCATGTATGTGTGATTTGGGTGTGTGTGTTTACGTACAGTGAGTCACGAAAATATTCGGACAGGTTGCGGAAGACATGAAAGATTTATGCGGATGTCCTGGCCAAAATAAGTTTCGAAAGCATTCCAACTATTAATTAAAAGCAATTTTTCGATTATAACTCAAAAGGTTATTTAATTATTATTCCTAAACAATAATACCTAACGTAGTGAATGCATCAGTTATATTTAGAAATTAATTTGTGAAAACACAGCATATAATTCGACAAATCATATAAAGCAATTAAGAAATAATTTAATATAAATACAAAGCACGAGTAAATTTAAGGATATGGATAATTCGGTTAAGACATAATTGAAAATGGAGACGAAATAATATAAAGTAATGAAATCAAACTAGCTCTGTAAGAATTCAAGACAATGTAAGAATAATAATACGTTCTATAGATTTAGTAATTGTTTCAAGTTTAAAAAGATCACAGTTATCTAATCTAACCAAGGATTTTCTGCTTAATAGGAAAAACTTTAACTATTTTATTTTGGAAAAAAGGGTATTCTTTATCAAAGCTTTTGCTACCATAAAAGCATAAAAATGAGAGACAAATTTATGAATTGCCTCAGTTATGGCTTTAAATTTTGAATACGTGTTTGTTTACTAACAAAATATTATCTAAATTCAAATTACATTCGTATTACACAGAACCGTCAAATGGATTAAATTTATTATTTAAGTGCTAGTCAGTGATCATATACGTTTGATTACAGCTATACTTCTGTTGCAGCAGCGGATTTACTTAGTAAAGTGTTATGGAATTCGAAAAATTAATCAGTAGCCACAGATAAAGAAAAATATCCTGGCATATTACAATTAATACGTAGAAACGCCCAAAAATTCTGTATCGAGAAGAATTAAAACATGAAAATAATACAATGAGGATGATGCGATAAATGTTAACTCTGAGATCAATAGATGAAAACCCAAAATTATCTTTGCGTAAGAAAGCTGCAGAATTTGGTATTAATAAAGTTCTTTATAAAAAAATTTGCAAGAATAATACGATATTTGCCTACCACCCTCAACCTAAATGTATTCATTCTTTGGATTCTGAAGAATATGTATTTGGATTAACATTTTGTTTACGCGTCCGAAGAAATTTTAAGGACAATTGACTTTTCGGTCACGGAATTTTCTTTTCGAACGGAACCAGCTTTATTTGCGGGCGCTGGTCAACAGAAAATACAAATTTTAGCATTGATAAAATAAAATCAAAGAAACTGAATATGAATGTGGGAAATGAACCTTGCCTTTTCGATTTGTCGAAAAAATATTAACTATTCAAGTATAGCAACGAATCAATATGAAATTTCTTGCGAAACTCGAAAAATTCGTCACAGAAACATATACTTTATCAAAGGAAGGACAGGAAGATGAGTATTTATCACGCACGGTTTTTGAATGGTTCAATGACGGATGATGAATTCGTGCTCAAGACGATCTTACACGTCAAAAAGAGATGCAAACGCTGCTTAAAAACTTATAGGAACCGACAGAGAAAGTGTTTGACAGATTTTACACGAAAGTTTTCATATGAAAAAAGTGTGTTCGGGAGTGGTACCGATAAATTTCACACTTGAAAAAAGAAATCACGAATTAACATATGTGTTGACACTATGCATAGAATCTAGCCTCTCACACTTGAAAAAAGAAATCACGAATACTACACTGCACACTACAGTGCATGTGTTGGGACACGCGGTTCCAGCCCGGAAACCCAGAAGCAGATAGCATACGAAGTCTACGTACCAAATTAGCCTCATATGTTTTTCTTTTGTTTTCCAAGGTGAAATCAGCACAAGTAATCAGATTTGAGACAGTAGAAACTGTGAGAGAAAAAAGGAAGGAGACTATAAGCATGATTTCAAAAATCATCTATGGCACTTTTTTGTCAGATAAAAAATAAAATGCGCATGGAGGGCGGTAATATTAAAATTATACAAAACCAATGAAAAATTTTCTAGCCCGATTTTTAATAACCGCACCGCGTATATAAGGCAAAAATATATGAAAATAATAACTCGGCATAGATTAATAGCGATAATTAACGAAACCAAAATTGGATCGTTAAGATACGCATGCAAGAAATGTAGATATAGAGTAAAAAATTGCCCAGGGCTGGGTAAGGGTTCATTTAATATTTTTTTTCCATAATAAAAATTTAAAAAAATTATGTCAATTTTTTAATAAAGGAAATACTTAAGACAAAAGCATCAATGATAAATATGACAAAATCTATGTCTCTATGTATAACAAAAATAAATTTAGTATACGTATAAATATGTATACATGAGTAACGCAAAATAATAATATATTTAAGTTGCAATAGAAGATGCCATAAAGTAGAATTCATAATGAAATTCAGAAAACATAAAGAAGAAATAAAACCAGACTTTGTGCTATAGAATTCAAGATACTTTCTGTAGATGCAGTAATTATTAAAATTTCTAAGATTTCTTGTAATGGTTTATGTACATAACAATTATTTTTTCAAATATCAAAAACTATTAATTTATAATAATTTTTATAAAAGAAAAATCCATTTTTGCAACAATTATTTCTTAATTGTATATTTGAAGTTTAGTTGAGTATTTCATATATGTATTATATCTTTTTATAACATTCCAACCTAGCAATTGACTACAATAACATATGTACGAAGTATGGTAAATTGTTTATATAAATTTGAGTAACAAATTTATAAGTTATACACACATAGATGGAAATGCTTTCTAGTTATAACCGTTTAGAAAATGATTTGTCGAACTCTGGAACGAAAAACAATGTCTAACCTTTGCTGTTCTTCTTTTAGATAGATAAAGTTGATCGGATAAAAGTGAAGCATTCCAATGTAACTTCTCTACATTGAAAGAACAATCTATTCAGAAAAAAATGTCTTGAGATTTCGAATAAATAGGCAAACATCGCAATTTTATTGGCTAGATAACTACAATGACTTTCCCTAGAAATGGTGTCTAAAATAATTATTAAATTGTATACTAAACTCTGTACTACTAATTGTTGAATTGAGCAATAACAATTACTACTACATTAGTCGACAATAACAGAAAAAGATAGAATAGAAAAAGTAAAAACACTAACACTAATTAAATTGGAGAGTGAATTGTTTGAAGTTGATTAAAGTAATTTTTTTACTCGCACCACAGTTTTGAATAGGAATACGCGCTTCGACAACTAAGTTATTATAATCAGTAGTAAAAGAACAATTTCGTCGTGTGTTATTAATTTTTCTACTATTAAGGATGCAACATGACGAAATATATTCAATTAATCAATTAAGGTTAATATAATCCTTCTCCGCAATAATTTTCGTATACGTAGTCCGACAACTAAGTTGTCATGGTCAGCAGATAATTAATCACAGTGTCGCATCTGGAACCACGGCAAAATCCGCACAAAGACAAAGTCCGTACTGGGCGTCGAAAGCCAAATACACACGTATTCAGCTTTGAAAACTATATTTCGATGAATGGGATAAAAAGACAACTGAACTAAATTAAAAAATATAAAATAACTTGGAGACTACTATTTTAATTCTAAGAATTCTATTAAATCATAAGGTTCTAAATCTATTAATAATATTTTGAACGTTTGCTTATGTATGAGAATGGTTATACAACTACTTATGTCGACTAACAAACAAAAAACAAAAAGACACTATTAAGCCTTCTGTAGTATTAACTACCACTATAACTGTACCCGACAAAGTTTTGTTTACAAAACATTAACTTCATTGGGAAAATTCTTTTTTTTGCAAGATTAGAAAGAGGTTTGTTAGAAGTTATCTAATCCAGAAAAATTTCTAAGGAAACTACTGGAAATTGCTGTTACAGGCAAGTGTACTCTAGTAAAAATAAGAAAACTATTGCAGGTATACTCACATACCATAGAGTAAAAATACTTATATATGTATGTGTGTATATATCTCTTTTAATTTTTGTTGTTGTAAAAACAAATAACAAAGTTTAACTGGCAAATTTCTGGAAATATTTTCAATATTTTACACAAATGTTTTTTTAAATTTTTACAAAATTTATAGAATTGCACCTAGCATTTGTAGACATAAACATATAATTCCAAATATATGTATATCAAATCTTGAACAGTGGCTTAAATTCCAACAATTTAAGAAGCAATAATCATGGTAAAATAATAATTTTATTGAAAAAGAAGTTAAGATTAAGTTAGATTATTATTCTACTTTATCGTTTAATAACAATAATTAATGTGTGCAAACGCGTCGCACAAGGAAGATTTTTCAACTCTTCTTTTCTTCTTCTCTTATCTTCATACATTTTCAAGTATTGGATTGAATTTCCAGTTGTATTACTTCATATACCAATTTCCTCCATCCTTCTCTGTCGGTTGTCATTATTTTGATTTGTACTGTTATTTCCTCTTTTCTCCATTTCCCTTTGCTTTGATCTATCTATTTTCTTCTTATTCTCCTCTCCGTTTCTTACTTTTTGCTTCTCGCGTCCATTATTTTTCTAGTAATTTTATTCATTTTTCATTCTAGTCTAGTACCTAGACTACTTCAATTGATTCTTTTTATTTTCATCTCTGTCGGTTCTTGGTTATGCGCTTGTCTGATGTTCTTGTTTTTAATTCCATTTTGTTTTTGCAACTATTCTTCTTAAATATTTCATTTCAGTAGCATTTATCTCGTTCTTGTCTTTTCTTTGTGTTGTATAGCTTTCACTTGCATAGATTACTACTGGTATTGTAATTGGAATTGCAATATGTATCTTAATTTTCACATAGATGATGATATATTTGTGTCCCAGTACTGTCTTATTCATTGAGTAATATAATTTTATTATTTCTGTATCTATTTTGTCATCTTCTGTCACTACAAGTACAAACATTCGCATGAATTTAGTCTGTCTCCAATATTCCTTTAACTTAATTTCTTTGTTATTTTTTTTCTTGTTGTACATTTATGATAATTACTTTCGCTTTATTTGTATTTGCGATGGTTTTTGTATTCTCTATTTCTTGGATCCATTAGTTTCTGAATTTTTGTATGATACTTGTTATTAGGATGGTATGCATATAATAAACTATAGATTTTTATTGGTTCTAGATTTTAATACAATATTGTTGGCTTTAATTGTCCGCATTGTGTTTTAATCCACGTTAGTATGTTATCCATAATTACTACAAACAACAGTGGACCCAGGTTGTCTCTCTGTTTTATTCCCTTTTTTAATTTCGAACTGCTTTGATTTTTATCCCGTAATCCCTTCGATTCTTGTCTTTGCTATATATATGTACGTATATTTAATAAAAGTTGTAGTTCGAAAATAAAAAACTTACTCTTAACCTTGTACTCCAAACATATTCTAAAATTTTGATTACATAATACGAAAGAGCATTTAAAATGTTGCGAAATACATACATAACTTATTCGAAACATATGAATTCTGGTCAGCAAAATAAGTAGTGTGCACTATGTGTACTGGCTTAACGTACATATCTATATGTATATAAACGAGCATACGTGTTGATGTTCTACCTAGTCTCTGGTTTATTTTATATTTTTAATTTAGTTCAGTTGTTTCTTTATGTCATGACTAAAAGTTTATAAAAGTATCCCCTTCACCAAAATATAGTTTTTAAACTTGACCACGTGTGTATTTGGCTTTCGACGTTATAAGTCTAGTACGAACTTTGTCTTTGTGCGGATTGCCGTAGTTCCAGTTAGCGACACTGTGATCAATTATCTGCTGATAATGACAAAGAGAGTTATATTAGCCTTAATTGATTAAGTGAACATGTTTCATCAAGTTGTACCCTTAGCAGTAGAAAAATTAATAACACACGACGAAATTGTTCTTTTACTACTGATTATGATAACTTAGTTGTCTAAAAGCGTATTCATATTTAAAAACAAACAATTCACTTTCTAATCTAATTAGTGTTTTTACCTTTTCTATTCTACTTTTTACTGTTTCCTTATTGTCGACTAACGTAGACTACAAATTCGAAACAAAATTATTATTACTAAATTCAACAATTAGCAGTACAGAGTTTAGTATACAATTTAATAATTATTTTAGACAACTTTTCTAGGGAAAGTTATTGTAGTTATCTAGCAAATAAAATTGCGACGTTTGCCTATTTATTCGAAATTTCGAGACATTTTTTTTCTGAGCAGGTTGTTCTTTAAATGTAAAGGAATTATATTGGAATACTTCATTTTTATCCGATAAAGTTTATCTCTCTAAAAGAAGAACCGCAAAGGTTCGATATTGTTTTTCTTTCCGGAGTTCAATAAATCATTTTCTAAACAGTTATAGAAAGCATCTATGTGTGTATAACTTATAAATGTGTGGTCATATTTCATAAAGCACTTATATATGGTAAGAATATTTAAATGTTGTTGATGTGGTAGTATTTAATAAGATATAATGAATCTGTATTGTAAATAATGTCAGCATACTTTGAGAAAAATGACATAAAGTGATATGTTCACTTAACAAACACATGATGTGTAAGCAGTTTTTTTATATAAATTTATGCATTAAATTCGCTTATGTATCTTTCGTTTATTGATCAAATTTACCATATTTTATAGTTTGTTGTTATGGAATATTTGTAAATATTCTCACCTAACTAATGATCTAAATCTTATTCTTAAAACTATTTGAAACATTTAATGTATCACTTGTAAGTAGTTGTCGAAGTGTTGGCAAATGGTTTTATATACCAATGTTTTCGTTTCCCTCAATAATTATTTTTTTGGCAATTGTTTTACATAGACATAGGATACTTTGGTAATTTTTATATACTTACTTTCACATTCCCTTATTTAGCTTTAATACCTTACAGGTATTTGAAAACTTTAAGTCGTTTTATCTACTTGGATGTTTATTTCATTGTTGACATTTGCTGCCTTTATTTATCGACATTCCATATCTCCAAATTATTTCATAATTTTTGTTGTTGTTAACAATTATCACTTCAAATTTTCTGGTTTTAGTAGCTTGTTTAAATTATATTCTTAATCGTAGTATAATCTTCTAATGGGTTGCACAGTGTTGTACTTTCTATTGACATTCCGCTGTTCATACTATCAACTTGCTATTATCCGCAGTCTAATAACTGATTTGGAGAAGCTGGCAGAATAAACAACGAGACATCGATAGAAATCATGGCCACTAAGTAATTTTATATTGTCAATCACAATTATGAAGAATATGGGAGAGTTTTTTCTTATTGCATGTCATCTTTCATATGCTATTCATTCAGCTATATGCTGTGCTTTAAATGAATAAAAAATAAAGAGGCAGTATTATAGATACAGGTTCTTTTAGTAAAAATAATGGTGGTTTCCTATTATTGGAAATCAATTTGTGTATAGTACTTGTACATAGTGTGTTACAGGCCTAAATTCTTTGAAACATACTTTTTAATCAAAGCGTAAAATTTTGCAAATTATTTTGGAAATAGAAATTTCAAAAATAATACTATTCTAATCTAATAATTTATAGCTCGCAAGCAAACTGTAAGTTTTTACGATGTTATGATGAAATACCACTCCTGTACGAAAAAAAGTTCAGGACATTCGTGGATAATGGAATTGTTCAAGCTGTCAAATTTCTGACAGCACACACTAGAATTAATTGTTCCCTTCATTGGAAGGAGCTCGAAAATCACGTTCACTGTGTAACCGCACTGAGAGCATAACCTTCCTCTGATGAATGCCTACTTAACATTTGAGGTGAATCTTCAGGTCGCCATCAAGATCACTTTCGCACCACGTTATTGTAAACAGTCCATTTATTGTTAGCAATTATAGATCGATTAAAACAAGTATGGTTTTTCTTACGTTTAAGGAGTATGTAGCAGATGTTTACATGCGCAGCCAAGTGAATGGCATTGTATTTAAGTAGCCTTGCTTTTTCATATGGTTGTGAACGTTTGAATGATGTTTAATATTTTCGAACCCTCTCGTATCGTGTGCCCCGGCTTTGAGTCGATCTCTGTGTTTATTTTGTTGTTATCAACCTCAGTGAGCCTCCCTGGTTGAAGAACGTTGTTAAGAATAGTCCTCTTCTTATTTGAATTTCCCTTCGGCTTCTAGCAAAATACAACATCACAGAACCGTATAAGTTGCATAAATTTCACCAGAACCTCATAATATCGATTGTACCATGGCTGCGTTCACGGACACACAGCCAAACGTGAAAGTGTGTAGTGTGATTAATTGTAATTTGCAATTCTAATTATATCGTCCCTTATATCTGAGCATAATTTAAAAATTAAAAAACGCTAATTACTTGAAAGTTAGTCACGTAATAAATTAATTCACCATTTCCTCTGTTTGGGCCAATATGATTGAATTTCACTGTATTTGCGTGAGCAAGTTTCTCAAACGCTATTCCGCTATCGGGGGACAGATATGAACGCAAAAATACTACTGATACCGAAGACTGCTGGACAACTCACATATGGTAATTAGATTACCGGATTTATCGATTCGATTTTATACGCGCGTAGCGGTATTCGAAGAGAACGATCTGTGTGCACACTGTTGGTAAAAGGCGAAGAGATACGCGGATAAATTCTTCGTCTTCTTCTTCTTCCTCTGTGATTCTTAGTCCGCTCTTTTCTATACTGCTGCAATTACCTCACCGAGAAATATTATGACCGAAAGGAAATAATGTAATGCCGGTGTGTTTATCTGGAAACGTTGACAAGAAAAGAGACCAGTAATTTTTTGACAATTTTTTCTTGAATTTAAATTAGGGTGTGTAAGAGAATGTATCGTAATTGTGAAACAGTAGATAAAATTGTTTACGGTTAAACACTATTTATTTTTCTTTAAAAATGTTAATTTATAACTATCGAAGACTACAGCATATAAAAATTAATTTTGACAAAAAAATTCAACCTATGCCACTACTATGAAATAATATGATTTTGATAACGAGGTTCACGTTGACTTTAGTTTCTTTTTGTGAAAATTGAATACTTTATACCAGTATAATGAATGTCGTTTATATGGACGCGTCACTATTAAATAGTTTTGCTCAAGTATGAACAAAGCAATATGAGGGCTTTTACTAATATCCGAGAAATGAAAACAGCCTCTTCTCATTATTTTGTACCAACGTTTCGATTATAACTAAAGTGTGAAAATTCGGTCGGCGCTTCATTAGGCGTGTGCCAAGAAGATGTTTCGTCGCTGATATATGTGTGCAATGCATTGTGCGTCTTTGTTCAGAATGTTCTCTTGTTCTACGGAGTTACGCACCGACCATTATCTAATACAGTAAGTGAGTTTATTTGTGAATTTCTGGATTTAATGTATGATAGAGTAAAAGTGAGATGAACAAAATATGGCTGCCACAGGTGGATAGTGGGCAACATAAAAAAAAACTGGCGTACGATCAAATGAGCAATTTTGGAATAAATTCTCGAACTGTAAATTATTTAGTTCCTAAACGTTTCGAAATTTTATATCATCTGCGCACAAACGTATTACAAATAGAATTAAATTGGAATTGAGAAATAAAAAACTCCGGTTATATGTGGAGGAAATGACAGATTGTAAACAAATTCTGTGATTAATGTTTTACTGCTAAGGTCATTTCAAATATAGCAGCTAAATACATTTGACAAATTCGTACCTTCGAGATACAAACCTTTAGTGTTTATGGTTGATGGTGATGCAACTATGCGTTCTATAGGTCGGTCTCTTAAAGATCACTATAGCATCTTTTTTCACGTTACGTGTAAAATCTATACTTTATATCTTGTGGCAGAAACGATTCGGAACTCTAATCCAGGGTTAATTGCCATTGAGGAAAGTCAAAATAAATTTCAAGATGCTGAAGTAGAATAAGTAATAATATAACTATTACAATGGAATAGTTGAAGCAATTAATATATCACAAAATCCTTCGTTGCTATTAATGGATTCACTGGAAATACTGGACACTGTACAAACACATTTACGTGCTATTAGAGACGACAAAAACATTAGTATTGTAACCAAAGAAATAGTGTGTTAAAGAAAGTTGCAGATTTTATCGCATTAAAACAAATTTGTTTATGATAACAATGAAAAAGCTGCTTATAAGGGTATTTCACGTTTTATAAATTATGCGTAACTATTGCATAAAGTTATGCGTTTTTATGATGCCAAACTGAAAAATTCTAATGGCTTTTCACAGGATAACGTATGTATATGTAACGTTGAAATTTTTAAAAAAATTATCCTCTCCCTGTGCAATCACCCTTAGACAACCGAGACACTTAATTCGAGTTCTTCTAATATGCCACAATTTGCATTGGAAACAGATATTAAATGAAAATCCATTAATTGCATACAGTTATGGGCTTTTCCGATGTCAGACTGACATGTTCTAATTTTAATCACTTAATGCATCATATACGAGGGAGCGTTTTTATATTCGCGGAATGGGGGACAAGGGGTGGAAATAAAAAAACCAAATTATTTTTCTTTTTAATATATTCACCTGCAAGACGGATACATTTTTCACATCTTTCAATTAATTTATTTATACCCTCATAAAAAAATGATTTCTCTTTATCTGCAAAATACGCCGAAACTGCCTCCTTGACTTCATCATCGGCAGTAAATTTTTTACCCCGCAGCTCTTTTTTCATTTTCGGAAACAGGTAATAATCACTCGGGGCCAGGTCTGGGCTGTAGGGTGGGTGATTCACAATTTCGAAGCCCACCTTATGCAGGGCAGCTAACGCAACGCGGCTCAGAACACCTTTTGTCAATTTTCCCCGTCTTTTCTCTTTAATGGCTTCTTTTAGTCGCTCTAATATTGAAGCGTAATATTCTCCGGTTATAGAAACACCTTTATCTTTATAATCAATCAACAATATTCCTTCCGAGTCCCAAAATACCGTTGCCATGAGTTTCCCAGCTGATTGTGACACTTTAAATTTCTTGGGAGGTGCTGTGCCCTTTTTATGCCACTGCATGGAGTCTTGTTTGGACTCAGGTTCATAATGATGAACCCAAGTTTCGTCTCCAGTAACAATTCCACTCAATACATCATCCTTGTCTTCATTACAGAGGTCCAAAAATGCACGCGAACACTCTACGCGCTGTTGTTTTTTGCGGCGGCGTGAGCATTCTCGGCACCCATCTTTCGCTGACCTTAGACATGCCGAGATGATCGTGTAGGATTTTAAAAATTGTTGTATCGGATACTCCAACCATTTCTGCGAGTTGTTTCTTCTATAGTCGAGCATCTACGAGTACAATTTGTTCAACTTTTTGGATAAGTGCTGGCGTGGTCACCTCAATGTTCCTGCCAGGCCTCGGGTCGTCTTCAAGGGATTCCCTTCCTTGTTTAAATAAACTATGCCACTTGTACACCATGGTTTTTCCTGGACAAGAGTCGCCGTAAACCAATGACATCTCATTTATTATGGTCGCGACTGATTTTCCTTGCCTGGTAAGGAACTTTATAACGGCACGATATTCGATTTTTTCCATATTTCACTTTTCACTCCTGATTATGTTACTTGGTTGACGATAGCTCAAAGACTAACTGTCTAATAACAATGAAACTTCGTATTTATACTAATCATGAGTCGCTGCACAGGCCACGCCCCCAATGCGTCTACTCACCCCTCTACAACCCGCTAATTCCGCGAATATAAAAACGCTTCCTCGTACATACCTAATGCAGAAATTTTTGAAAAAACTTTTGTTCTCCAAGTACTCGTAAGTCGCGATTTCATTCTCTCCGAAAATGTGTCATCACTATTAGATCATGGAGACAGTTAATTCGAGTCCTTCTAATGTGACATAAATTGCCTTATGGAAATAGTTATTAAATGAAAACCCACAGTAGGTTACTAATTACATATATTTATGTGCCTTTACGATGCTAACCAGAAAAATTATATATACGATGTATAAATTAAATTAATTTAAATTAAGGTAAAATATTAGGTATTAATAACTTACCGTGGGTTTCGTTTAATAATTGTTTTCATAGTGCCATTTAGAGCACATTAGAAGGATTCGAATTAACTGTCTCCTTGCATCCAATATAGTGGTAACACATTCCCGGAGAGATTGAGATCGTGGGTTCGAGTCCCACGCGGAGAACAAAAATTTTATCAAAAATTTCCGCGTTACATATACGACTAGCAAGCTAGTAAAATTAGAATTTATACATAACTCTTTATTTTATTTTATTTCTTTACCTACTATCAGGCGCACGTTTGTTGTGCGCCGACCATATTCCTCACTCTAATAATAACACACCTGTAACAGTGCCTGCATAGAACTTCCGAATAAAGCCAGACGTCGAAGTCGTTGCTTTGTTAGGCGGTACTTGTGAAAATATTTAATGACCATTATAATTTTATAAAATATATCTATCAGTATAATTTTTTTTTAATTGTCGTACAATAGTCTGTCAACGTAGTGCTATTCAGTTTGGTTCTTCAGACATCTTAAAGTGAAAATCAAAAGTAATAAAATATGTTAAATACATTTGTTATTAACGTTTTGTTATCAGTATGCATTAGTAGAAAATGAGCCTAGTATCAAATTTTGGCAGTTCGAATAAAGTGTCTAAATAGAAAATTCAAAAACTTATAAATTCGCACTTTGTGGTCCTCTCCAATATTTATTTTGAAAAACACTAAATACATTTGAATTTTGGTCAATATACACCAAACTGTTACTGATAATTCACCTTCGAAAGCCACATATTGTTCTAAATGATCAAAGAATTAATACCAAGGAGATAATTAGCAACATGAGCATGTCGATTAGAATTACATTATATAGGTAGAATTGGGCATCCTCAAGTTGTCAGCAGGGCGAGTGTCGTAAATCTTAAACTGTGATTCATAACGTAAAAGAATACAAAAATTAAGCGATACTTTGAAGCTGTTTAATAAGAATCAAGCTATTTTTTGCGAAGATTTATTTGATAATGGAGGAAGATGAAACTGCCTTTACCATCATATTCTTGAATTCAAATAGCAATCTCAGCAGAGGAAAAATATAATGGTGATATTTCTCCAAAGAACACCAAAACATTTTCATCTGCGGGTAAGGAAACGACTATGATTATTGTGTTTCGAAAGGGACACTTTTCATATATTATCTCTCGACTGTATTTTGCCGCAAATCTAATTAATTAAATTAATGAAATAACCCGAAATAATCCATAAAAAGTTTTCCTTCATTGTGATAACGCATATTAGCATATGAGTTTAATTTTTTGCGAAAAATTAGATGAATTATTATTTCACATTGTGCTCACCCATCCTTTTCACTAGATCTAGCCATAAGTGACTTTTAAGTTTCCCTAAACTCGAATGTTTCTTGCTGGAAAGAAATTTCTTTCTCTTATTAGTCTGGTTTTAAACGTATCATTTATTAATTTTAGAAGATAAAATTTTAAAAGATACTTCTTCTGTCACTTACAGGAGCTTTTCTCTAAAGTATGTGTTTGAAATGATATTGAAGTATAATTCTATATAAGCTTTAACTCGAAATCTACAGGCTGTATTGTAATCTTGTCTATTTATAATAAACTCACGAAAGATATTGTTTTTAGTGTAAAGTTCTTTGTAATAAATTTATATAATTATAATTTTCACAACTTCTAGAAAGAAATCTTATTAGCCAGAATATTCAAAATATATAAAAATATGTTAGAATAAAAATTTGGAACATTGAAAACATAAGTATATGTAGATTAAAAATTTTAAAATATTTATATACGCTGTTAAATATAATCGCTTTCTTCATTATATAAAACAAAGTTGCAATTTATTAATTCTGTTTTGACGTGAACTTATTGTCAAGATTATGTGTGTGTTCAGATAAATATAAAATCTTGGTATATTTTTTTGTAAGCTTGTATATATTGAACTAAACGCTCTAATGAATATCGATGTGATTTCTTACAACACCACAAAACACTTAACACATTATGATTTGAATGTTTACAAAGGCGCCTATATTTATCTTCTGTTCAATAAAATTTTTCCCTTGGGTGTAAAACAAGGGCAGTTAATACTGTACTGGACACTTATTTATATACTTCCAGAAACAAAAGCCTTTATACGCAGCGCTTAATAAAATTTACAAATTTCAAATACTAATAAGACCACGCATTCTAATTTCCATATTGGTGAAATTAGTACTAAAGTAGTCACTTCATAAACCATTACCAGCATTACTTGCCTATGTAATAAACTTTAGTTTAAGTACGCACTTGGTATTAAGAAATTGTCAATACCAAATTGTACAGTAAATTGTTCATGTATAAAATGTATTATATACTGAAATTTTATGTACTTTTGTTTTATATATATCGTTATACATTTTTATTAATGCTAATTCCGTATTTCTTTTTGTGTGAATTATAATTAAACTTATTTAAGGAAAAGAAAGTTTGCGTTTGGAGTTGTGATGAAACTTAGATTTAAAGATATAAAATACAATACTTGTAAAAAAACTTTCTTGTACTTATTTTTGAATATCTATGTTTTTGTATTGTTTTTGTGAAAGATTATTATGCTCAATATCTTTATTTTTTTTATATGAATGAGACACTGTCTGCACATCACTGGTTACGGCTAAAGTTCGGTGTATATGATGACGCAGATTTAGACACGAAACAGAATCTCCTAGTGACTTTTGCATATTAATTTTGTGAAGCTTGCGTTATTTAAAAATCGAAACAATATTGTTACTGTCTAGAAGTAAATAAAATCTATTAAAAGAAAATATGTCTTGATAAATAAATAATTAATGAAAATGATATTTTTTCTATATACAAAGAGAAAGTTTACAGTCGAATACGTTTAAAATCAATGATGGATTAAAGTAAGGAGGAGTCTTGAGCCCTACTCTGCTTATATTGATAATGGATGATGTTATAAAAGCCACAGAGAAGAAAATACGTAAAATGGAGATAGGATACAATAAGCTAAAACCAATAAGAATATCGGAGTGTGTATTTGCGGACGATTTGGTTATTATAGCGGACAAAGAAGATGAATTACAACGGTATCTAAAAATATGGGAGGAAGAACTAAGGAAGTGAAGAATGATAATAAACCCAAGTAAAACAAAAGTGATGACCATTGGTGACAACAACAAGGAATTTAATATGGAATTAAATAAACAAAGGCTCTAACAAGTGGATGTATTTAAATACTTAGGAGTGAATATCCAAAGAGAAGGGCGTATTGATGAAGAAATAAACGAAAGAATAAGTAGCGCGTCACGAATGTATCACTGCCTGAATAAAGCGTTCATCAGCAGAAAGTAAATCACCATGGAGACCAAAATGGCAATGTATAAGACAATCTTTAGGCGAATCTTAACATACGGCAGTGAAAGCTGGGTGCTAACACAAATAACGGAAAGTAAAATAAACGCAATGGATATGAAATATTTAAGAAGAGTTAAAGGCATCACAAAGCGGGACAGAGTAAGAAATGATAAGGTCAGAGAAGAACTGCAGGTCGATCCAATAAACACCGTAATAAAAAGAAACCAATTGAAATGGTTCGGACAATTGTGCAGAATGGGCGCTGGTAGGCAAGCGAAGCAGGCATGGGAGGCAAAAGTACAAAATAGAAGAGGAAGAGGACGGCCAAAGAAAACGTGGAACGATGAGGTAGCGGCGACTCTCAAGGAAAGAAATGTGACATGGGGCGAAGCAAAGAAAACTGCCAAAGACAAAAAAGAATGGAGAATTTGTACATGCTTAAACCGAAGTGTAATACACCTTACACCTGCGGGTAGAAAGGTTTTGATAATATATATATATTTTTAATTTTGTATATAGGTATTCTAACTAAAAAAAATAATTACCATATTAACTATTGACTATGCTAATACAAATAAGCCAATAAAATCAATTTTGTTTACAAATATCCTTATTCTACATTAACTTCAAATTATCTATATTCATCGATTAAAATCGTATTTCATTTAAATTTAAATTTGCTTGCAAATTAAATCTAATATATGGATGTCTACTTTTCCTATTTACGTCAAAGTTGAACATAAAACCTCAATAGTTATTAAATATAAACGAAATTTATAACAATTACTATGTTATTGCATTACAAAACTTAAATTCATATGGAAAATGTCTTTAATTATTATTACAGGACAACAAAAATTCGGGAATCTACGGAATTAAATATCTAGATTGCAGTAAACAATACAGCGGCCAAACAAAACGATCGATAGTAACCCGGTGTAAAGAACATATTGCGCACATAAGATTCAATCGACCAGAAAAATCCGGTCTAGCAAAACATATATTGAAATGTAATCATAGTATTAACGCGAACTGTTTGTATTTGATAGAGAACGTGTGTAATTATCGCGAATTAGATATGTATGTAAGCATGTACATTTTGAAGAACAGAGGCCATGCGTTGAACACTGACCTGGGGTTCAATCATAACTCATCTCTCTTTAGTCTCTTAAATGACATACAAGGAACAGTGCAATAAATCACACGTAGGTATTTGTCCTTTTTGTCCTTTTCTATTTGTCATATCTTAGTTGAGACTAGAAAACAGTTTTAAAAATCATGTGAAACGAATATACAGTGTGTGTTTTGGCTTTCAGCGGCACGGTTCGTGTGCGGAATTTGTTTTCGCACAGGTAGGTTGGAGTCTATTTGCAGGGACCTCTTCAGTGATTGCATTCATAAAACGAAGGACATCGGCCCACCCAAGTATATTTGGTGAACAAGTCAGTGGACGCCCAAAAGATGTGTGTACTCCAGAAAATATTAAAAAAGTACAAAATATGTTTTTAGATGACCTTTGAATAAGTTACGCGAAGTAGCAGAGGTCCAACACATTTCGTTCGAACCAGTGATTTCGATTTTACATAATGAATTAAGTATGAGAAAATTAGGTGTCGTGGTGATTTGATCCCTAGTTGTCTGATTAAAAATACCAGAAATATTCTTCCAGCTCCTTTGCTGAAAATCATTAATATTTCCATTTCTACATCTGTTTTCCCAAAATTGTGGAAACTGTTTTCAAGGAGGTCGACAAATCAAAAATAAAATCCCTTTGCTATTATTTCTAATTTTGCTAAAGTATACAAGCACTACTTATACAGTTACATATTTCATAATATTCGTTCTTATATTTCTCCACGGCATCATGATTTTTCCCTGGAAAATCTATTGTGACTAATTTAATAACTTCCACTCAATATGTTAGCGACATTATTGATTATCCGGGCAAGGTTGTTGCATTTATTTTGCATTTGATAAATCATAATAATCATTTAGTATTGTTAAATAAACTCTTTGACCTTGGTTTTTCTCCTTCCCTTCTAGTCTTATGAAGTTGTATCAGAAGAATATAATCAACTATATTTTCTATAACATAACTCGTCCAAAGTTCTTTTATCTACCTCCAGGGTTCTCCAAGGTTCGAATCTTTGTCCACTATTACATTATTCTTACTTTTTATAAATAACTTACGTATAAGTTATAATGCCTTATGTTATGCTGACGATATTAAAATTTTCAATGCAGTTTCGTCTACTACGGGTGCCATGGACTTATAGGAGATTACTAATTTTATCATTGATTGGTCTGTTGTTAATCGTTTGTCTTTGAGTATTGATAAATATTTTGTTGTCTTTTACTAAAAAAATTAACACATTTTCCTTCCTCTTATTCTATCGATGGACATATACTTTTGAAAACTAATTCAGTAAAAGTTCTTGGAATAGTTTTCATTTACGTGTTCAACATGTGCCTGCTCTGATTTGCTTTCTGCGCCTCTTCGTCACCTCTTTATAAAACACATAACTATGCGCCGGGATTAGTGTAAGTACCTTTTCTTTCGTCAGTCTGGAAACTATTCTCCTCGGCGCCACAGTCATACAATATTAATCTATTGACTACCTTTAACATTGAACTATTAGAACTCTGTAGACACCACAAAGATATAAAATTTCTTTATGATCTTCATAGTAGAATTAACACGCCTGAAATTCTATCAAAATTAAACTTTTTTAATAACAAAAAATAATTACTAAATATTTTGTATAGTTATAAATTTATATTTAGTTTTATGTATATTTAGTTTAGAATGTAAGCTTGCAACATTGCATGTTATTTAATATAGTATCGTTCTATAATAGAATTTTACATCTGTTGGGCAAATAAATATGTATATTATAATATATACATACTCAGGGTGGGGCAAAAAGTATCATCTAATTTTCTTTAGCTATAAGTTTTGTTAAAAGTGAAAACTCATTTGATTGATAACTGATTATGTTTGTTCGCACTTATAAATTTTGTTACAATTAATTGTGGAAAATTATGTCCGACAAAAAAGGGCCGCCGCCGGCGTTCACGCAAATTTGAGCTCCTTTGATAACATTTTGCGTAACTGTGCAGCATTTGTGGTGTCAGGTTGTCAAATTCGGCTCGAATGTTATTCTTTAACTCCTCCCAGATGCGGATCTTATTCGCGTACACCAACGACTTCAAATATCCCATGAGAAAGAAGTCCGGGGCAATCAAATCGAGAGATCTGGCTGGCGAAACCAAATCATTGAAACGCGTGACTACAAAATACGCATTGTGTCGTGTGCAGTATAACAAGTGGCACTGTCCTATTGGAATCGCATGTCCTCCAAATGCAGATCATCAACTTTCAGCAAGAAAAATTCAATCAGCATGGCTTTATAGCGGTCGCGGTTCACCATAATAGCAGTACCGTCAGCTCCTTCGAAAACATGAGGTCCAATCACCTTTTCCGACGTAAGTGCAACCCACATGGTAATTTCGAGAGGGCGAAATGGTGCTTCATGAATTATGCGTGGATTTTTTGTCCCCGAGATTCGAGAATTTTGTACGATTGGGATATTTTCGCCAAAATTCACGTTGCGTTAACACCACTGACGAATTATTACATGCAAACATTGTTACAATTATCTCCCGTTCGTGAGACGTATATTGATTCATTATTATTCACTATATATTTCGCACGTCTCTATTTCACAAATGTCAAAACCAAACTGACGTACGATGCCATTTGCAAAAATGGCAGCACTTTCCAATAGGGTGATACTTATTGCCTCGCCTGTTACTATTATATGACCTCTCGACAATTTTCTACATTCGTTCATCGGACGCGAGGACAAATATTTTTTGGAGATATTAATCCACATGATAAAGAATGCTGGTGCTGTATACACCGACATATTCACTAGAAATCGACATTGAAATTGTATTACAGTATTTTTTGTTTTAACTTTTATTATTTTTACTAGATAAGCATATATTTTTTGGTTATATTTATTATTTATGTAGCCTAAGTATTTTATAACGTATTTTATATTGTTTTCCTTTTCATTTTGTCCTGTAACTGGGCTTGATCTATTGTGAAATAAATTATATTATTAATTAATTAATAAAAACTTTTTGTTACAATTCTAACTTTTTGATAAATATTCTATCTGAAAATCTAAATTTTAATGAATTAACATTAAGATGACAACCGTCTAAAAAAATCGTTAATGCTCTTCAGTGTCGCCAACTTTTCAAATTTGTGGGATATTTATATAAACATTTTTTAGTGGAGGCAGGCACATGTCTCAATTTTGTACGTCGTATTCAAAGAAAGTTCATAACTATACATTTGTATTTGTAAAAGAAATATGTAAGTTCGTCACTCCTAACCGAGGAACATCAAACGGTGCCACTGTATTAAAAAAAAACAAAACTTTCTTGACAGTTCCCGTTGATTCTTAATTTATGAATCAAATTTTACAAGACTTTAATTAATTGCATTAGGAGTATACTCGTATATTAGAAATTAGAATGTAACAGTGTCGAAATTATATTGATAGTTCCTATAAAGTAGACTACGATGCTGTATTTGTCTCCTTTAAATTAATATTGTGTTAAAATTTCCTATTCTTAACTTGTAACAAAGTATTATAAAATAGCTATTTATATGAGTAAATAAAATATCACTAAAACGAAGCTAACTGGATATTAATGGCATGGAGTTTATATAAAAGAAAATATTTCCTAATAAATCAATAAGACAACTTTAATGCATTAGTATTTTTTATTTACATATATGTATATACTTGAATGAAAAAGTTACGAACTGCTAACTCAGTGAGCGCATATTAAAAACTAATCTCAAATGTAATTATCATTATATTCGCTTACTTAAATAGATTTATTATGTGAGCATAGCAACCTAAGCAATAGTTATATAAATATGTAAATTTGTGTGAATCTTTAACTATATCTCTATCTCCATCTATCGGCACTTTGTAAAAAGATTGTTAGAATTATTTATCGTTAGGTGTGAATATGTAATGTAGTCATCGAAATAAATTACCTTTATCAAGCATATCAAAGCATACCATTATAAAAAAGGTGTACCTAATTTATTGACGTATTTATTTAACTGTTGGCAATATAATGAAATTTTAATGTGACGTAATATGAGTTTGATAATTATAGGGTTTTTTAATATGTTATGAATGGCTTTTAAATTTGTTTTCTAAACGAAATACATTATGCTTATGTATTTACTTGTTATATACGTACAGCAATTTCTCTTCGTCGGCCGCATATCAATACAGAAAGGACTCAGAAATTAAACAATTACATTGTACGAGGCTCCTACTTCGAAAAATCTAGAAATCTTTGCATGAGACGGATTTAGGAACCAAACCTGAGAAGATTCACAATATAAATGAGCATCAGCAAGAAGGTGTACTTAGATTATTAAGTTGAAGTGGTTAAAGGGCTTGGTAGAATTGGTATGACGTTTCACTAGCTACTTTAGCATGGTTATATTATTGATCAGAATAAAAACCGTGCTTATTTAGACAAGCTGAAATAGACGATGTTGCAGTTGATAAAAAGAAAGAGTGTGGCCCCTTTACTAAATAATGCACTCACTATGTTTTCTGGACTTGTGGTAATAGAGGCTGTTTTTTACACTTTGAATCTTCAATTTTGATTACGTAGTTTCTTAAATGAATCTAACAACAATACGAGACAGGTTTTTTTCAAAAAACCTCAACAATTTCAGAATTAATTTCTTCTTCAGTGGAAAATTGGCTACACCGTAGATATTTCTTTTAATTAATTAATAAATTATTAATTATATAATCGTTCAAACAATCACCTATTAATTTTGCTGTAGGAGATGCATGATGTAGCACTAAGTCGTGTACTTGGAGATCTTGTGCTTTTAGTAAGCACTTACTTACATAACGTTGAGCATTTGTTGTCTTATGTTCTTCAGCCTTAACAGGCTTGTCTAAACCTGTACTTCAAAAATACTACGTACGTAGCGTTATTTCTGGGCAATCGTTGGAGTTGAGTCATTTTTATATATCCAGACTACACTTTTTTGATGAGTTACAATATCATAAAATGATGATACATACAATACTGAACATTTCGACGTTAATAGCATATCAATTATATAGAATTTCAAACAAAAGAAACAAAAACTCATTATTAATCGAAAAACCCTTACATTTCTATAGCTTTCTATTATGCGTGTTTTCTTGTAGTGGACAGTGCTACTTTAACGTTGTTAATTGAACTGTTTGGAGTTGATAATATTAATTAATCAAACTTCATAGTGCAAGGTAAAGAAAAATAATATTTGTTTTACTTAATTTGCAATTTCATACATGTTAAATTGTAGCCGAAGACCGCTAAAAGGGATTGAGTTACAGAGAATTAGCAGAAAAATTTAAAATTCCAAAACCAGGGAAAAACAATTTGTGACAAATACAATAACCATTAAAAACTCACCTACTTACAGCGTAGAGCGAGATCTTGCAAAATATCTACTAGGGAAGATAAATACGAATATTTTCCCTAGTAAGTATTTTTCAAGATCTCGCTCTTAGAGTCTAGAGAAACTTCACTGTATCGTCGAATACCGGTATCGTCAAAGACAATTAAATGACCTATAGAAGCTGATATAGTCAATAATAGGTGCTGGAAAGAATCTTTTATTAGCAATAAGAACATAGCTCTGGCATTTGCAAGAGAATACATAAAGAAGCTCAATCTCTTGGCATAAGATCGTCTGGGGCAACAAAACGAAATTCAAAACTTTGAATCTTAAACCAAATACCAAAAGTAGATTATAAGCGACATTGTTCTTTTTTTTCCCCAACTTTAAAATTGTAGTAAATCACCATACGATAATGTTGGCGTGAAAAATCCAAACTAACTCTTAAAAGAATTCCGTGCCCATGATTTGAAATTTAAAAAAAAGGAAGTCGACAGTTATTGCAAATTTTTTATGCAACAAAATGTCAAAATTTTATTGAAACGAGCTTAGTTACTATAAATTTTTAATGTACAGAATTTCTTAAAATTTTCGGAGTATTCGTATATTATAGGAAACTCTAAATTCTATTTTTCAACGAAGTTTTAGCTTTATTACATACGTATACCATACATTTTATACATACTTCATACTAATACGCAAATTTATCCTTTGTTTTTAATGATTCATATTTGTGTTTATTAATGTAATAGTTTGGTTTATATAAATTAAATTCAATCAAGTATTTCCTGTAAAGTAACTGACATCATCTCGGATCTAAAATGACACAGCATTTAATTAAAATGGACATATGATTAGGAAACTATGTTATCATGTAAGTTAAAATCGAAATTGCCACATTTTCTTCATTGTAATGTCATCGAGAGAGATTCACTTGTTTATAAAGATGCAGTGTTTGAAAAATTATTTGAATGGAACCCGATCTATTCCGAATCAAGGTAATTTCATGTCGTGCATCAAGATCTCCCCCCGTGTATATTTACTTATGAAATTTAATAGGTTCCAACCTTATTATTACCTGCACGATAATCTATAATATTTAATGCTACGCTGCAAATAGCAATCGATCTTGCTTGATCACAGTAATTTTCATAATTTATGTAAGCATTGGTTATTAATTTTTGTATTAAACTGTGTAGGTGCGTAAGCACTTCATTAGATGATGGCCTATTTTTGAAATCATTGAAAATTGGTAATTGTTATTATTTTTGTATTTTTGTATGAATTTTTTCACTTCGATTCACGTTTAATGATATTGAACAACGTGGTAAATCTACGATATTGAGTCATTATATATTTTAATTTAAAACTAGATATTATAAGAAATAATGAATACTTAAGCAATAACTTTCAACAATAGCATATCTTTTCTTTCGTTTTTCTTTTGTTTCTTAACGTACGCATATCTAATATTTTTGAAAAATTTATGTTGCAAATGAGTATTTGCAATATAAATTACAGGTCAAATTGCATGAACACAGAGACGAAAAGATAATGATGAAATAATTACTTGGAATTTTTACTACTTTATATTATATTTTAATAAATACATAAATGACTACTGTGTTGTTTGCGAATTAACTTGTTCAAAGTGCATTTTTACTCATTGCATAAAGCATGTGGTAGCTCTGTGTGTTTCATTTTGACGCATCTGGTAATTACTAAAATAACTGCAATGAAATTTGTAGAGTTTCTATATTTTCCAGATCCGTTTATTTCTTCACATATCATATTTACTTTTTTTATACGTAATACAGTCAGTCACAAAACTGTTCGTACACCCGTGAATGTGGAATATAATCAAATATTGACATCCTACTAGGATAAAGCATATTTACTTCTATTTAACAACGTAAAAACTCTAAAAACCTCTAATAACAGTAAGAAAACTGTTATTATTAACAACTACAAAATAATTTGCTAAATATTCTAACATCGAATGTCACAAGTACACTTCAGTTTTATAAGATACCAAATCCTCTTCACAGTATCACTTATTTCTTAAAAATAGACATTCGATGTTTTTACAAAGATAACTAATAAAAGCTACTATACAAAGAAAAAAAACCCATGGGCCTTTATCGAAAAAGTGTATTCTGCAATGCGGATGAAAAAAATATGCATTCCGGATGTTCACATTTGATGATATTTAACATTCACCAAGTGTAGGAACACTTTTATGACTGTATATACACAGTTTGTTGCAGAGAAAACCGAACCTTTTTAAAATCAAAATAAAAGCTTCCTATTTTGGTAAAATTCAATACAACGTTTTGCATGGTCAACTAACATGTCAAATGAATTTTTAAGTTCGTATTTAGAGATGTTCTTCAAGATCGCTGTCGACGCCTTTTTAATGGCTTCGATGTTGACATCACGCTGTCCATTCAAATGTAGTTTGGAGAATAGATACAAATCATATGGGGCCAAATCCGGTGAATACGCTGAATGGTTGGTAGTTAAAATGTCATTTGTCGATAGATAATCAGTGATAAGCGTCGAGTGATGAGATGGTGTATTATCATGTAACAAACGCTAGCTACCATTTTCAAGATATTGAGTGCGCACACGATGAATACGCGCCAAAAGACGCTACATAACACCAAGATAATATACAACATGGACTGCTTGACTAGTTGGTACAATCTCTTTGTGCACTATGCCTTTCGAATCATGAAAACAAATGTCTTCACTTTTGATTTCCATTCAGAGCTTTGACGCTTGGTCTCTGAGTCATATTGAAAACACCATAGATGGCACCACTATTTCAAAAAGTTCGGTTTTCTCTACGACAGGCTGTGTACATACAATTTGTGTACGTTATTTAACTAAATGTAAGTTAGCGAAGCAAGAAATTATTATACTGTCGGAAAGCTTAATCTAGTATTTATTATCTTATATTGAATTCTGTAACTTTATAGAAATAAAAAAATAAATAAAAATTAAATTTTCGAATGACCTCAAAGGAAAAAGAAGTGTGTTACATCTACACACAAAATGGCAAATAATCGAAACTAGCCTACTATTAGGTCCATAAGATCCAATAAAGAGTCGATTAAAGATTGTATAATATTTAAAATACTATACCATTATTGATTAAAAAAGTGAAGATAGATCTTCACTAGAGGAAGGGAAACTTTACTAATTCATTGTATAGAAGATAATTATGGAAAAAAAGATCGGAATAACCACATCAGCAAAAGCTAAACAGATTTATGATCAAATGAAAAGAGCAAGAACTTGAAGATATACCATCACTAGAGAAGCAAAATTTCATGTCCAATGAAAGATGGTTTGATTGGTTTCAACAGTGTCATAATTTACTTAACATCCAGTTCATTGGTAGATGCGAATCATGAACTTGCCTAACAACTTCTGCAAAAGCTTTAATTAACACATGTGCGTGGCCCTAGCATATTAATTAAATTGTATAAAGAATGGGTATGGTAATAATTGAGTTCCGAACTAACTCTGGCGTTGCAATAATAATAAACAAAGAAATGAATAGTAAAACTTAATTTCATTTATGATGATGCAAGGGTCCAGGACGTGTTTCAAGTTGAACGAAAAATTACTATAGAAATAAAACAACATTATAAGTACAGGACTACGGTAAAATTTCTTATATATACAAAGGGTACTAGGAAAGATTTGCAATATAGCTTTGTTTATTTAATTTTTTCAAAGTAATTACCTCTACACTGAATACCCCTCTCCGTCCTCCGAAACCAATCTTTAAACCAGTTCTGCCAAGTTTCACTAGGGAGTAAAGCACACTCGTTGTCCCAAGCCCGCAGAAGGTTCTCATCACTGGAAAACCGCCTCCCTTTTAGCTTCAGTTTCACATGCGAGAACAGTGCAAAGTCGCAGGGAGCAAGATCTTGACTGTAGGGAGGGTGCTCGAGAAGTTTCAATCCTGTGGTGGCCAAATATTCGGTGCACGCTATGGCGCGGTGAGCTGGAGCATTATCGTAATGGAGGAATCAGGTGTCCATTCTCGACTTTGGCCGCAGGTTCTCCATAGGTCCAATGACTTTAGGCAGGCACTGTTCAGTATACCACTTAGCTGTGACTATCTTCACAATTCCACTCGATTTGAAAAATACAGCTATCATTTCCTTCTTTACAGATCGGGATTTTCTGACAAGTACGGGTGTGTCGTCATTATCAAAGACCCAAACTTTGTTTTGAGCTTTGATCGGCACATCGCAATAGTACAGCTAAGTTTCGTCACCTGTCACGATGTTGTTCATATACCGAGATTGTCCCTTTTTAAACTTTTTTAGCATATTAATTAAATTGTAGTTACACGTCGTGTCATCTGCTATTCAGTCAGTCGATGCGACACCCAGAGAGAACACAGTTTCTTCACGTGCAAATGATCGTGGAGAATCGAAGGAATTGCTGGTGCATTTAGGCCTGAAGTACCATCTATCTGTTGGTAGGTCATTCGCCTGTCCTCGCCAAGCATTTTCCTCACAGTAGTAACGTTTTCCTCCGTAACTGACGCTCCTGGCCTTCCCGACCTCTCAGCATCCTCCACAGTTTTATTTCCCCTTTGGAATTATCTATACCGCCTGAATATCGTTGTGCGATGTGGAAAAACATCACCTAGTGCATGAGTCATAAAACTGTATCATGGAACTTCTATTCATATGATAAATGTTATGATTGAACGTTTTAGCTATATGTTAAATTTATGTATGTTTGACTTATTGTTATGCTCTTTCAGCAGTGATATATTTCTTAAAAACCAATCTATCCACATAAGAATATCTTTTTTCAATTTTTATATTTTCTTTTGAAACTTATGCATAATTATTACAATGCTAACTAGTCCTATCGCTAATCTTTACGATATCCTACTATCTAACTCATATAAGCACATCGTTATAGTGCATATAAATTGTTCGTAAGTCAATATGTTTTATTAGGTTCTTACACTGTATGTGTTATAAACATGAGGATATACTAAATAAAAATCTCTACAGGATTATTTATTATTTTTAAAATAAACATGCCAAAAAATGGTTTTAATGCTTTATTAAGAAATATTTGCATATATGTCCATACGTATGTTATCATTTAGAATAGTAATAGAGTTTTCTAAATAACTACAATATATTGTGATTAGGTTCAATGCAATGCATGTAGAAAAAAATATTATCGATAATAATATTCAATACAATACGCGCCAAATATGTAAAAGGTTTGTTACATTTAATATGCTTGATAAGTGAATAGTTATTAATTCTTTTCATACATTTGAATCATAAAATATATACAAAGGGTACTAGGAAAGTTTTGCAATACGACGCAACAATGAATCATAGGAAACTGCTTGTTGCTGCATGTTGAGACATGTTTATATATAAATATTTAATAGAAATAGGCATAGAGGACGATCAAATAAATCAGGCTGATGAAATTTTAATCTTCGAATATATGCTATTAAGAAAACTTAATTAAATTCTAGGCAATACTAGAAATTTGGTCGATACAGACGATAGAAGGAAGATACGCTTTTTGAGCGAGACTAGACAATATATTTCTTTGCCCTACAATATTGTATTGTTAGAGTAAAGACATAAAGTCAAACAACCCAACGTTTTAAATTTTATTAATTAATTAATGAAAGAAGTGCGATTTGACAACATCGTCATTATTGAAATTTTTATCATTTAAAAGTTTTGCAAAACACGTCTTAAAAAAAGTGTCTACTTCAGAAATGATTAAGAAGTACATTATTTGGTACTAGATGACCGTCGAATAAGATTTCGCGAAGTAGCAGAGTTTTTCGACGTTTCATATGGATTAGTGGTTTTAATTTTGCATAATGAAATGATTATGAAACAATTATATACAAAACGGGTGCTGAATTTGTCGACCGTGGACTACAAATGCGAACGAGAACGCTAATTTAGCACAGTTAAGGTATGAGTCTACCGACTTCGGCGTCGAATAATGACGCTTACCTATTTCGATAGTCTCTCCTATTGTCTTTTACGTTAAATTTGTACTGCGGGCTATTGTCCTTGTACCGGTGAAGTCGATGTTGTATGTTGTACATATTTAGCCAGTGATGATATTTTCTCCTAGCTATTGCATTTCTGTTCTTCCCTTTGTACCCTGGTTTTTCGGTTGGTTTAGCTTATGTATGTTGGGTCGCATTCTTGGCACGGTATTTTGTACATGCCTTGGTCTTTTAGTTTTACATTGTCCTTTGGACAAAGTAAAATGTCGCATATTTTCTCATCTGTAGTATATACAATGTCTATATCGCGTAGTATTTTCCACTATTATCTAGTATTATCGCATAGTATTTTCTAGTATTATCTAGTAGTATCGCATAGTATTTTCTAGTATTATCTAGTAGTATTATCCATATTATTGGGTCGTACCTTTTACGTAAGGAAGAAATGTGTAGATCCCTCTCTCTTCTCTATTTTCTAATTCGTTATTGTTGTTAATTAGTGTCTCCCTGTTAATGGGGTGTTGTGAGTATACATTCGCTTTTAATATGTTTCGGATTGTACTCATTTCTTCGTTTCGATGTTTGGCATCTAACAATGTTTGAGATCTGTGGATCAGTGTTTTCACTACAGAATTCAATTGTGTCGGGTGATAATGTGAAGATGCGCTGAGATATGTGTTCGTGTCTGTGGATTTTCTGTAAATTATGGTCCTGGGTAACCCGATTTTTTGATTATTAATACGTCTAAAAAGGCTAACTGGTTTTTTCTTCCGTTTCCAGAGTGAATTCTTTTTTCAGCTATCTGGTTTCTGATGTTGTAAGAATTCTTTTTCAATTTCTCTGGTTTTTTTCTCCCTTCCATGAGGCCAAATTAGCAAAGTGTCGCCTAAGTAGCGCAGCGAGTGTTTTGGCTTGTCTGTAACACTTTTCAATGTTCTCTGTTCAAACTCTGTTATAAACAAATTTGCTAGTATTGGTGACAGCGGTGATTCCTTCGGAGTTCCATCAGTTTGTTTATGTTATTTTCCATTATATATATACTACGTGTTCGACAGGCAGTGTTTCGTAAGGTCTATTATGTACTCGGAAAATTGGTGTTTCTCTTTTAATAAATCTGGTATCACAATGATCGGTATCTGTATGCAGAGTGAACTTACGTCCATATCGCTTTGATCCATTGTAATATCTTTTAGTATTTCAGTTAGATGGGTCCAATTTTTGACGTATGACGGTATTTTTTCGGTAAGGAGTTGTAGTGTTAGCGCCAAAAAACATGAAAGTGCTTGGGTTGGTGAGCCATTAGTCTTAGTGGCACGTTTGGCTCGTGTATTTTCGACAGGCTGTAGAATTCGGATACTTTGATGATTTCTCTCTCTTCTTCGAGTAGTGCGCTTTAATCTATGTTTTAGTCATCTTCTCTATGCGGTTGGGTTAGGTCTTAGGCGGCAGTTTATAGATCGAGTTTTCCAGTAATGGTAGTATTTTTCGTCGTAGTCGCTTTTTTATATTGTGACACTGGCGTTTCTCTTGTCAACCGGCATTATGACAATGTCTTTATGACATCATGAAATTTCTAATTAATTTTTTACATTATACATATATATTTACTTCAAAATATACTCTTAAAAATTCATTTTCATTTTGTGAGAAAGAATTTGAAATAGAATGACTGAATTATTTCTAGCCAAATAATGTACGAAAGCATAGAGTTTATACGTTTACTTTGAGAGTATTTGTAGAAGTTTTGGAATTCAGTAGTTACACCACTAAATTATATTCTTTAAAAATTTAGCATTTTGCTTTATTAATTATGAATGCATCTGTATGTAAATATTCGTTAGCATATAATAATTATAATAAGAAAGTTTTCCAATATACACGAAGATATCTACATTAAAAAAATTTAATTCTGTTGTAATCAAAATGCTTCGTTAATTAATTTTGAAAATTATTAAGTATGTAACTTTATATTTATATCGTAGACGATGTAAAACTGTGTTTATTGATTTCATCACCCACTATCGGAAACTATTAACGATTTTTTTATCAAAACGATCTTCCTGCAATGATTCCTCGATCTCAAGATCGTCTGTCCCATGTGGGCACTACATTGTGAACTTTGCACTTCGACATTTTCAACTAAATGTTTCGCGAGAGGCGCTCTTACTATTTTTAACAGTGTACCATCGGATAAAGCTCACTCAGGTGCGTGGGTGTTTGAACCAGGCCCTAGCATCAAATTGATTATATATTTACTCTGCATGATTATAGTTATTAAAGAAAACATTATCTGCGAAGAGGAGTGGTTGGGTATGGTTTTTTTTAATAAAAACACACTTTTAAATACGCTATAACTCATTTTTTGTCAAGAACTATGCTTCGAAGCGTACGCTCATTTTATTTTTGAAAGTCTATGAGAACACTGAGATATCGAGTTCTTTATACAATATCGCGAAAGCTTCGATATTATCGCTAAGAGAGATGAAGTTTGCAAATAATTATATTATGTTGATATCTTAATATATAAAACTAGTGTTTGAATACAATATTTGGTAAAATATATTTCTCAAGACATTTTTGGCAGTCATGTCCCTAATGGCTATAACCTACAACTTTCTATGATGGAAATTCTCTTCTCTAACTTTATTTTTAATTATTAAATATAGGTGTAAGTATTCTAAATATCTAATGTATATTTAATCGTTTCATTTTTGTAGAAACAGTATATACAGTGAATTTAAAAATTTTAGCATTGATTTTTTTATGTAAACCTAACGCTATCTATATTTAGCTTTGTTACTAATTTGGAAAAACTACTCTAAAACGTTTTCAATACAGAAAGAAAATATTCGAAATGTTCTTGGCCTATCACCTCAAATATTAAAGGGAACGTGAAGTATTATTAGATGTTGTGCTTGTTCTCAACTGTAGAAAGCAATCACATCATCATCTTAAGAAGTTACAGGTTTCAGCCCTTCTTCATTCCTCGTTAACTCGTTTAACTTTTTGATACTTATGCACCTTGCAGTTGAAAAATTTTCTGATGTTTTTGTTTAGATATCGGCTTTAAAATTTTTAATGGAATCTTTATAGACATCACAAGTAATTGCACTGTCCTTGTTTATGATTTAACAGAATCCTCCGCATTACCACCGTTGCCATAAATTTTTTCGTTGAATACTACGTTTTC
Organism: Dermolepida albohirtum; assembly: GCA_031893035.1. NCBI lineage: Eukaryota > Metazoa > Arthropoda > Insecta > Coleoptera > Scarabaeidae > Dermolepida > Dermolepida albohirtum. The sequence goes on from JAVIWB010003680.1 coordinate 479,609, forward strand.
GTTCTTTTTTAGTAGTAGAAATTCTTTGTACAGTCACTATGTTGCTTCGTCCTTTGTTGAAAGGTTCCAGTGAAATATCCAGGTTTCATTACCAGTGGTACTTTCCAAACAAAAATAGGTGGTCTTATTTTTCGCATCTACAAGTTTTTCTGGCTAACTTCTCGCTTGACAGGTTTCTGTTGTGTTGTGAAGAGTATAGAGGAATTATCTCTCTGATATTTTTCCTCCGTGAATCTTCATAAAAAAAATTCAAAACTGCCTGTCCCTCATATTTGAACTACTCCTGCAACAACAAAAATTTAATGTAGTATTTGTTGACAACAAACTCTGAACTTTATTTATTCGTTCCTCTATTCTTGTTTCTACAGCTCTGTCCGATTACAGATCATCTTCTTCTACTGACTCCAACGACGTTATTTATTATTATCAAAACTTTGTTCGATAATGTATGGACCATTTCGTCATATTTATTATTTATTTAGGGATAATTTTTGGACCATCCTTCTTTTTTGTTGATAATTTTATATCGCTTCCGTATTCAAGTTTTAAATCACTAATTTTTCACTATTATAAGTGCCAAAACTATAAAAAAATGTTTCAATTTCAATACCACCAGGACATAACATTTATAAAACTTGGTACTATCTTACTGACATTTAAATCAAATACATATAGTAATAGAATAGTGATAATAACTCGTCAAATATGTAACTTAGCAAAGAAATTATTTCTGATAAAATATTGTAGTGTTAGTGGTATAATTTAGAAAACATAAATGCTTTTTTGTAACATATAATTCTATTATTAAATAATTTTGGAATAAAAAATATTGGTTTCCACATAACAGTTGGTATACGTGAAATATTTAATTTTCCGTTAAATGGTAACACGATACACAACCACTACAGCTATATTAACGTAAGTTTTAACTGCTTGTCTTTTTAAAACTACACTAGACACAGTTTTTACGCAACCTACCTTCTCGTCTTATTCAACATCCAGACAAAAGATGAATGCACACATTTACGTAACTGACATATTCGGAAATTGACAAATCAAGGAAGCCACTAGATTGACAGATAAGTGACTGTCACAGCCCACCCGTTGTCTGACAAACGACGAACAATCAATAAGCGCTTTTAAATTTCAGAAGCCATGGGAAAAAGGAGGGCGACACACTCTTATAATTGCCTGGATATCATTCGGTGTAATTTTTCTTAACCGATGGAACTTACATATACCTACCTCCTTTTACCTACCAGGAATTTTTAACCTTGGACTGACTGTCCGCCATTTAATTGAAATTCTATACATCAATGTTGTGTGTGTATGATAATAAACATATTCAGGCAGTGTGCCATGTCTGGCGCGTGCTAGAATATAAGTATGCCTTGCCCTCTACAATTTAATATTTTAGTATCACCCAGAAAATGCAAAAGAAGAAAAACAAACTAGCAGGTAGGTCCAACGAATCAATTTTCATTTGTTTACGTACCTTAAATTCAATGAACATCAGAGTGTAAAGAAATGAAGTATACTTACACATACAATTTTAACGGTAAAAAGCGAAACATTAAGATTATATTCTTTTATCATGTATTTTTCCTATATATAAATAATTATATTTACATGTAACAGCATATATAATTAGATTTTAATTGATGTATACCTATCTTTATTTTCAATAATAATCATGCATGCATTGGTGGAAGATGGAGTCATTTACATTCAACGTGTTGTTAACTGCAGGGGGCATTCAATTTTTAGCATGCATGTTTATTTTTTCATTTAAAAAGCTTTAGTATGTACATATATGCCCACACAAAATTGAAACTTATTTTTTTCCTTTGAATAGGGGATTATAATAATGTATTAATTATTATTCATATACACATTTGTAATATGTTAACAGTGTTTGAAGAACTTTTAAAATTAGTTTCTTTGCTTGAGCTTATAAATCATTTTTTAAGAATTATGTCACCATTGTTCTTTTAAAAACCACGAAGCCTTTCTCTACGAGGATAGTTTGACAAGTAGTGAGAATGACACATAGGTGGCGCTCTAATTGCTAAAACAAATGCACTGTAATTTAGGTTGCCTATTTATATGTTTACATTCTGATATTTAGATAAATCGGTTGATTAGTTTATTTCTGCCAGCTGATTGAAAAAGAAGCAACACGTCGTTTTGTTAAAATGGAAAAAGCATAGTATCGTGCGGTGATTAAATACTTCGTAATTAAGGGTATGAAAGCTACCGAAATAAAAGATGAGTTATGAGAAACATTAGCTGAATCTGCTCCACCATCCGCCACAATAAGTAGATGGGTAAATGAATTTAAACGTGGTAGAACAAGCTATGTTGATGAAGCGCGCTCCGGAGCACCCAAAATCGTGACTTCTAAAGAAATGATTATAAAAATCCATAATATTATTACGCAAGATCGACGACTCAAAGTGAGAGAGATAGCAGACATTTCAACAGAACGCGTACACCACATTTTAACGAAAGAATTTGGCCTTTCTAAGCTTTCGGCAAGATGAGTGTTTGGCTCTTTATAAGCGGAATCTGGTTGATTTTTGTAGGCGATTTGTTACTTGCGACGAAACTTGGATACACTACAGTACATCCGAAACTAAACAACTAAACAACAGTCGAAACAAATGGCATCAATTTTTTAGAAGGGCATTTTGATCTTTTTCAGAAAGGTGCCACAATAAACGGACAATATTATGCAGAGCTTCTACTCCAAAGAAAGCGAAAACCACTTCATCGGCAAACAAATTTTCGCCTCTTAACCTTTTTCCGAAAACGGCACTAGCTTATCATCTTCGTAATCAGTATTTTGCAAGCCTTCCGGAATCGCATTTTAGAGATGGCATAAGGACATTGGAGCACCGTTGGAATAAATGTATTGCTCTTTTAGGAGAATATATTGAAAAATAAAAATTATTTTGTATTTAAAAAATTCGTTTTTTTTTCCATTCTCACTACTTGTCAAATTACCCTCGTATTCTCTTGTTCTCATGGAAGCTTATATAGTTTTTTCTATCACAATTACTTAATTTTGTCTATAAATTGTTCGTAAATTCTTTTTAAAGCCTTTCTGTATTTCTGTTGCTTTTCAAGAATTTAGCTCTTGTTATCTTAAATCTACGGTTAAGAAGAAGTTACATCACTGTATTAAAATTAATATATTATATATGGTGTGATATATCGCACGGTGACCATTTTTCTCACAGGTAAGCAATATTAAAGACACTAGATTCTGTCTAAGTGAAATCCGACCTTGTTTGGGATTGTGCATTCCTCCTGAATGATTCATAATCGCAAAAAGGTGACAAACTGTATTCAAGGACAGCTCAGTAGTAAGTCACTGGTTTAATAAGCCGGGGATCTCGGGTTCAAGACTGGTGTCATGGTAATATGAGCAGGATAAAATCATCATAACAATGTTTTATCCAACCTCTGGTTTAATACTGCGCCAGATTCAAGGGAAACATGTTTAAAAAGGATTAAATAATTTTAAATAACAAATACTAAAAATATTAGTCAACCGATTTACAAGCCGCGAAAGTTAAACATAAATATCTGTCTAAACTGATTCGCACGCAAAAACACATCGACTATCGGCTTCTATGGATATAAGAAAATGAAATCGAGATTGAGCCAACATATTGCCGATAACGCCTCTTTTTGGGTGTGGACCGTGAGCGGAAGGTTTCAAAAATTCATGTAATATGTGGATATTGGATTGTTATTTTTCTTACTTTAATTTGGATGTTGAGAACAATTTTTTTAATTTGGTAAAATAGCATCCAATTGAATATTTCAAAAAGGTAACTACGAAAATCACTTAAACCGTTTGAACACATCCTGGAAGATCGTATACGAGACAACACTTTTAAACCAGCCTATGATCCGGTGAATAGGTGGCTAATCTGTCCTGATTATATTGAAAACGAAGCTAAGGGAAAATTTTTATAAATATGGAAAATGTTATGAACAATTCAATGAACACTGTACACAAACTTAAACGTCGTTCAAAATTAGACCTTTTTCAACGGTCGTATCTGTTTCATGAATTCGTATAAATACGAGTCTGGGATCAGTGCTTTGTTTCCGTTGTTAACATATTCTTGTTTTTTACAATAAAGATGATTTAGTAGCTGTTTCACTATCAATAATTGTTCATATTTGTGATTAGCCTATCTGCGGTATTTTTAGTTTCTAACACTTGTCGGGTAATATTTGATTTTGCAAACCTGTTAAATTTGATATGGGACATATATTCTTTGCAACGAGTTCCTACTGAGCGTTTAATTTGACTACTATATTTCAAATTACAGTCTCGACAATTTTTTTCATAAATACCAAATTTCTGATTTATCATAATTTTACCTTTCGAATTTCTTAAAAAAGAATTGATAGAATTTCCTGATTGAAAGGTGACTCGAAATTCATATTTTTAAAAGCAAAGATGATATTGTTTTCATCATTCGAAATTTTAATTTTAAAAAGATTATTAACAAAATCAATATTAGTATGGTCAGTAGTATAGATTAAAAAACGTACCATCAGAAGTTATATCCAACATTTACATATGTTATATAAATAAAAAAGTTGGTGAAATATCATTGAAGCAGAAAAGGGATTAAGAAAAGAAAGAAACAACTCCATCATATTTTGAATATATACATACTATAATATCTTGTTTGAATTTAAAAGTACACTACCGAATTAAAGAAAAGCTACTTAATTTATTTATAAAGATTTCATGTATTAAATTTTGATGCATTTAATTTAGTAAAACTTAGTTTTAAAAAATAAATATTTAAATTATTACATCAAATAGTGATATTATTGTTTATATTTATAAAATGTTTTAAAACAGTAATTGAATTATTATCTTTAAAAGTTTAAAATTATGTTTAGTTCAATCAAGTTTCTAATTAAAGGAAATTTTAATTTTTTCAATTAGAACAATTGTACTAAAATCATACTTTTAAAATTATTTTTTATTGTCATTTCAATAAAATGAGAATGATAAATATTTTAAATTTATTTTATTTATTGCAATAATAACACTTGGGAATTATATGTGGAACCTTTGACCACGTAGTCCGTTCTTGATTTTTGGAAAGCTAAAGAAATCGTTCGGACTGTGCGGAGAATGGTCCAACAATTCGATGTTCTGTTGCGTTAAAAATTCTATTGTCTTGCATACTGCGTGCGAATTTGCATTGTCTTGGTGGAGCATGATTCGTTGTTCGGGATTGGTTTTTCAAAGCTCAGCGACGACTTGCGGCAAACAAATGGTTTTATACCAATCGGCAGTAACAGTTGTTTGATCTTTTAGTGAAATCGTTGTTACATGACCTACTTTCGAGACAAATGTTGCGACCATCTTTTTGGAGACATTTCGAGAACAGATGACTTTTGTCGGCTTTTCTTCACCTTGGAATACCCAAACAGATGACTGGCGTTTATTTTTTGGTTCCCATGAGTAAATTCAAGATTCATTACCATTGACGATGTTGTACACGTTTTTAGAGTTTCCGGAGTTGAAGCGATCTAGAGTTTTTTTGTCACCAATTTACCCTAGGTGCTTTCTGTTCTTCTGTCAACAGATGCGGTATCCAAGGGGAAACTAAGTTTTTTACACAAAATTCTTTATGCAAAATTTTTTGAACTGAGGTCTTTGAAATCCCTAATCTGGCGATACGTCATATGTCGATCTTCGTTGATGATCTTGCGCACAACATCGACGTTTTTCTGCTCTTGGATCGTCACTAAGAATAATCCGTCTACGTTTGAATTGTCCATACCAATGAGAAATTTTTGACTGATGTGTTGCTTCATTCTTGATGAGATAATTGTTTTCGAGAATTATAAAAAATTATTTAGTCAAAACGTTCTCAGTTTAATTTCATTTTTCAATTATCTTGTCAACTTTGACAGTTTGTTGTGGCTACAACACTACACGTATCGCATTGAAATTTTGGATTTAGGTTTACTAAAGATGAAGGTTAATTTTTATTACTGATATTTGATTAGTGGCACCCTCTATGTCCCACTATGCGAAACTTAAAAGACAGCCCACATACATCGGCTATTCTTACACGAAATCATTCATTTAATCATATTTTCAGTGACATTTACAAATAAATCTGCCTGGACTTCGTCGATAACGCGTTAGATTGCACGATCCTGGAGATCGGTCTACGAATTAAGACAGAAAATTACCAGAGCAGAAAGTATCATTTGTGGTGTGAATGCTTCGTTAGTTTCCGGGTTGAAACCGCGTCCTAGGTACTTTTTCTGCCTACATTTTCATTATTTAGATGAGATATCTTCAGGCCTTAGCTGTCGCTGTCGTTGTTGCACTGACACCGGTATAAGTTTGTTGTGGGTGGGTTTATATAAGGATGTTGTTTGCCACGGGTCAATGGAGCGTTACGGTTACGATGGAATTGTTTGAACATATGTTATTCCAAGCATTGTGTAGGACGCAACCGACATAATAATTTAAGTTATTGGAATGTTTTAAAATTTCTAGAGATTTGTGGATTTTTCGGCCATAGTAAAGACTAATTCGGCACTGGATTTGGGCAGAATTCAAATGGATACGTTGTCTCATGTTAAGCCAGTGCTCAACGAGTGCAAAATAAATTACGCGCAGTAACCTAGATTCAATGCTCAGGTTCTGAAATACAAGTGCAGTAGAAGTACTAAGAGCGCGGTTCCAACCTGGAAGCCAAAATGAAGTGACCATGGAGAATCACTGCGAAAATCTGCAAGCCATATCATTTGCAATAAATTACGTGTTTTTCCTGCACAATGGCGGGTTGGAAAAATTTATTAGCAAGTCAAGATAACGAATACCATTCAACAGTTATTTTACGATTAATCTGTATTTTCGAAAAAGTACGGGTCGATACAGCACCTGGTTAAAATGCACACTAAACTGTAACTTTTTCTGATGAGTTTGTTTTCTCTGAGCTACATGAGGATTTCCAACTCCCGCAAACCGTCAGTTTGACGTATTAATAAAATCATTGAGGCGAAGATGAGCTTCGACACCTGTGATAATTTTGTTCAAAGAAGAGGATTACTTTTTGCTGCTCTACAATAGTCGGCAACTGCTCTTTGTGTAGGCCTTTTTTTAATATACACTATAAAGAAGAGGTTGAGAAGCTGGTTACGGCATCGAAATAAAGTTGCCGGGTTTTCAGCCATGCTTTGGCTCATAGTAGCGATATTATTCCCGAAGTATATCCTTTTTATTAACTTCTTAACGAGGTTGACTATTGGCACACAATTGGGCGGAGGTTCGTTGGGCGTGGAGAGATTAATGCTAATAATCTGATGAGTAAATTGGGAGCAGAGAATGTTGGGTCGTCTTAATCCTACAGAAATTTTGGTCGCTCGTTCTTTATATGATTAGGTTAAAAATCAACCTTCTTTCGTACTTTTCATAGGCTTTGGACTGTCAACGTAATATTGGGGCGTTTAGAAGTTGTTTATCGTCATTTTTTAATGTCAGTTTTTTTCTTACTTTTGTCATTAAGAACATACTTGTTTCTTCATCATTTTTGGAGTACATTTTTTTGTTTAATATATTTTTTTCTTAATGTATTGAAAAAATAGATGAGACATACATTGTATATAATTTAGTCTATTTTTTTCCTTTAGTTCATATTGATTGATAAGCTTCTCTTGCGAATGCGATTTTGCTTGAACAGTTTTATCTTTTATATTCATGGGTATATTTAAACTAGATATTTTGACATATGTGTCTATTTGAAATTCTTGAAGTTTTTCAATGAAAACATATATAGAAGGATGAGACGTATAAAGAGAATAATATCATTTAGAGTGAAATGATTCATAAGCGTTCGTGATTCGAGTAACAGATGGACTTTGATATATGCGCGGATGAAATCTAATATTTTCTTCTGTATATGTTTCTAATATAATCAGCGTACTTAACAACGACTTCATTTTCTGGTTTACAAGACATTAAATCAAAAACAAAACAGTCTGAAGCTTCAATTGGCTTTAAAAATGACAATCCAAATGTGATTTAAAGACATTTTCCTCTTTCGGAATTATTGGTATGTTCAGAAAGTAGTCTAAGGGACTGGATTTTACTAACCCATGCTTGGTGCAAGTGAAAACGACAACCGTTAATATGTGTGCCAGACCAAACGTAAGTTATAGCATTGCGGACTTTTTAAAACCTAATATAACCTTGCATGGATTGAAAGATATGTCATATGTTTTTAAAATATTATATTTTAATAAAGAAAAGTTTTACATACATATCAGTTTTTTTGCTTGGCAATAAGCAAAATAGAAGGAGAATATAGTGTCCATTATGGTACCCATGCATTGTAAATAACTGTGAATATTAGTTTCACATGCAAATGCAATAATATTATCTTCACGACTATAATATAATAAAGTTTTCGTTCTTGCATGTTAGACGTGTTTTGCAATATGTATCTACTGCATCGTGCATTTCTCGTATATTTGCAGGTAAAGCACTTAGAAATATCTTTCAACGACAACTGCATATATTTTTTTCCTATATAACTGATATCAATTGTTGTAACTGAATCTGGTGTCATTAGGTAGTTGTTTACGAATAATTTTAGGTTTTCGGATATACGAGGGTAGCCGTTTATATTTCGGGAATAACAAACAAAAACAAATTTTTTATTATCAAAAATAGTTTCATTGCTTTTCAAAATATTCTCCTTGAAAATCAATGCACTTTCGCATTCGTTTAAACCATTGAAAGACATTGCTACCATTGTCAAGGCGGTATCTCGAAAATGTGAGTTTTAAATGCCTCAACTGGCTTTTCCGGCGTAGAAAACCGTTGACGACCAAGTTTATTCTTCACGTGTGGGAACAAAAAGAAATCACATGGTGCTAGATCAGGGCTGCACGGCGGATGGTTCATCAATTTAATGTTTTGCCCAGTTAAATATTCAATTGTTTGAACTGACTCTCTAAAGGCACGGTTGCAACGTGACTGGTTTTTTTTTGTGTCGATGTGCTTCGAGCGCGAACAACTTTTGTTGGTTTTGGTTCATCTTGGAATACCCACACAGTCGACTGCTGTTTACTATCGGGCTCATACTTATAGATCCAAGATTCATCACCTGTGTCTATTTTATAAATGTTCTTTGAAGCACCGCCATTGTATTTTTTTGTGCATTCCCTGTTGTCAAATTATGTGGTACCTAATGTGAACATAGCTTCTTAACGGCTAAATGTTCATGCAGGATCTTATGCACGCTAGTGTTACTAATAGTTAGGGATGCCTCGATTTCACGGTCTTGCATGATCAATTCAGACACTGCATTAATGTTTTCCGACACAACATTTATGGAACGAACTTCATATACTGTAGTTTTCAATGTTCCTTCACCACCATATAAAGAATTCAGCTTGTTGAAATAAACCTCGCCGAAAGTTATGAATTGCACGAAAATGTTCGCGAGTTAATTCCATTTTTTCGCTGACGTAAAATTTTCAAGTTACTGTCAACAATAGAAATAGCGACTGGATAATAAAACTGTCAAGGTAAATATGTTGTCAAAAATACCTGTAGGTTTATAATAAACCCTTGTTAAATCAGATACAGACGGTATTCTTGCGCTCAATTTACCACGGCCGACACAATTACGTCTGTAATTTTCAACGCACTATTACATACGAATTTATGATTTTCTTAAGAAATTTTCAGGATTGTTACTCGTTGCAGTGTATAACGGTTTCTTCCATGATTACCTTGCTGTATGTCAATAATAAATATGCCTAATCTCAAACGTCAATGTCGATTATGTGTTACTAACAGTCACTTTCTATTGAAATACTATTATATACAATATTTTAAGTCATCTAAGAGTATAGATACTTTTTAGTTTGACTGGAATATATTACTAAGTAATTTTCAGAACAAATTATTTAAAGTATTCTTATAATTTTCTTTCATTTCATTGTTAATATTGTGACATTTTTTAAGATTACTTTAATAATTTAAGCTTATCAAATTCTTATACATATATATATATATGTATGTATATATATATATATATATATATATATATATATATATATATATACATTGCTACGTTACTTTACGCCCAAAAATTTATTAAAGCTGTCAGTTACTTGTCAACAATAATAATACGAATGAAACGAATAGCATCTTTAATTTATAAAAGTACTTTCTATGGTAATTAAATCAGAAGCGTATAAAACATTCTCAGAATAGAGACTCCACCACGATAAAACATAACAGAACCATACGTAGAATACTTATTAAAAGTGAAATTCTGTAACGAATGCTGTTGCGTTAAAAGACTTTGTTCAAGGTAAATATTGAATATCCTGGCTTGTAATCGTTTAAGAGTGTATTTGTTAAATAAACACTTGTAGGTTATTATTTACTTTGGAAACAAGAACGTGTAGGTATGAGTGGGTTATGCGTCAACGAGCATGTAATGATTATTAATATGTATGTTTATGAATTGAAAAGTATATATATTATTATTATTAATATTATGGTCGGGGCATTGTTCGGTTATTAAAACTTTTTTAATTGGAACGCCATTCGCGGACTTTCTGATCAATCAGATTAAATTGTTTTCGTGTAACAAACGTTAATCGAAATGTATATCATTAAATATATAACAGCTAACTGTTTTGATGTTCTGTTTCTTTTTTCTTTTTTCGTTGTGCTTTAACCATCGAATGTAAAGAGGTATTTTTATTTTGTAATATTTTAAAGTTGGTAACAAAGAATCCGTTGTATTTTGAAACACACTAGAAAAGGTACTTGAAATATTGTATGTTCTCATATGTAAATTATCTTATTTAAATAGAATGTGAATTATTTAGAAACTGGATGCCATATTTAGAAAACACACAAATTTTGAGATGTAAATACCTCGTTTTAATAGAAATGATTTTTTCTATAAAATTCGAAATTTAAATTATATGATAGTTGTATAAAACAAGTGCTGTAAACATTGTGATTGAAATGGCTATGTATATATTTCGTATATTAAAAGACTAGTTTTTTTATTTATTAATTTTATTTGTAATAGAATCATATTTATTATCAACTTCTCTTAACATATAGCATAGATATTGTTAATATTTCTAATAACAGATAGAAATTCCAACATTGGTTAAAATTGAAAATTTTTGAAAGTTTTTAAATAATTAACTCGCAATGTAATACATTTAGTTAAATGATTTTCTAATTTTTTAATACCCCCAGTATAATACAATGTGTCAGAAAATAAGTGATTGTTTCCGTTTTGACTTCATTGTATGTGAAATGAACCTTCGTTCAAGAAACTAATTTCTTAGGATTGGAAAGAGATAGTAATCGAAATCAAATCTGGCATTACGATAATAGGAAATTTTGCAGCAATAACTAGATTCCTGCGTGCAAATACCTTCTCGTGCCAAAATAACATTTCCTTTGTGGTCATTTCGCCTGAATAATACCTATAAATTTGTCTAATAATGAAATGTAATACTTCTCAGTGATACTCCTGACGCGTTCTACCTCGAGAATCCTAAAAAAATCCATTTTCTCCGACGCTGCTTGTAATCGGTCTGCACTGGCGAAGTATTTAGCAGACTGACTTGAATGAGCGTCGAAGAAAATTGCTACCCATGTAAAAACATCAGCTATTTCATCGAACTGATCACACAACAGAATACCACAGAGTCGGATATTTTCGTCAGTTTTGATGTAAAATCATTATTTACTTGAGTCATTATAGAAGAAACACTACACATAATTCAAAAAGACCACAGTCAAGAAAGTCACTTCATCGAGTTAATTAAACATTGTCCGATAAACTCCTATTTTATGTACAACAATCAACACAATCGCCACTACCGCCCATTGTAGTTAATATCTATATGGAGGACTGCGAAAAGGGGCTCGCGCGACAACAACTTTTAAGCCCAAGCTCTAGTTGCTCTATGTGCACGACACACATGTTATATAACTCCACGGGAAGATGAATCTCTATCGTTTCTTGGAACATTTGAATTCGATACACGCTAAGATACAATTCACGATAGAAACGGAAGCTGAAAACCAACTACCGTTCTCGGATGTTCTAGTGATAAAAAAGTAAGACGGAACATTAGAACACACGGTATACCGAAAACTCACGCACACAATTCAACTCTTTACGGTATTAAATAGTTACAAGATCGCAGAAATTAGCCGACCAAGGTCATAAGCAAGAGGAAACATGAAGAATAAGCCAAACACTAATAAAAAATGGATACAGTTTTGCTTTAATGAATAAGTCACTACATCACCGATAAAGAAACCAAGGCATTTTTGCCATATATAAAAGATACAACGAATGGTATCAGCAGAATACGTAATAAGAACAATGTAAATACAATATTTACTAGTGTGTAAAAGTTAGGCGGTGCCGTCCGAAATTACAAAGACAGATTACCGTTAGAACATCAAGATATTTATGAAATTATGGTTGTGATTAATCATACGTAAGTCAGACGAACCAAAAAATCAGCGTGAGAAGTGACGAAGATAAACATTTGGCATGTTGTCTGGATAGGTTTTTCGTGGTTTCCCTTCCTCGTTTAAGAGAATATTGACAGACAAAAATCCTAAGTTTCACCACGAGCGCAGGCATTACATGGTTTCATGGTTTGCCAAAGCCCTCTGTAATTGGTGTTACGTTGTTGGGGGATATGAAGACATGAATTATTTTTATTATAAATTAGCGGCACAGAAATGGGAAGCAATCTCGTCATTAGCACAAAATTTCATTACTCTAGGACCCAGAATATATTAATAACAAGAAAACACTCGTTGGAAATACCCGTCTACAGTCAAGTGTCATTAAAGAGGCCATCAAAATATAAAAGCGACCAAACAATTACAATAAACGAGACGATGGACAACGCCATCCATCAACTTGGAAACCGCTCCTAGGAATAAAGAAGTAAGCCTCAATAACAGGTCCAATCAAGAACAAATAGATCGGACTCGAAACTCCCCGGCCGTGAACAGCAAGTACGACAGCGACACGTGTCCACTCCACCACACCGGCAGGTCGTGCACGCATCAGGGAAATGCAGTACGATTAATATATGTACACTCTAAAAGAAAATGCCGGCGAGAGCATTGTGTCTGATTCCATAGTGGCAATATCTCTTCTGCTAGAGGGATATACTTATTGTATTTCTCTGTATATTTTTGCTGAAGCTTATTATTATGGCGTAGATTTGTCCCACCTCAGCTCAACTCCGGGAAGCTTTTTACTTACACCACATATATATGGGTTTGGACTGTACACGGCTGATATTGTGCGGTTTTACTATCCATCACTGAACAGTACTTACTACAAGATTTATAATGTTCTGCGTATCCATTTAAAGCTGATTATTATAGCTGCGATTATATTTGATCAAATGCAAGTATTTGTCAGGTTATGAAATCTTCTATTGTTGATTGAGAAATTTTCTGACTATTGCTGATGTTTTTATATTGACTACTTTTTGTATGTTTGTGTTTGTAGGTGGACTTATTTCTAGAGTTTGTACGTGATGTACCAATTGTGATGTCAGTAATAGGTATACTGACTCACAATCGGTGCTATTGTTACTGTTTCTTGATTCCAAAGCTCTTTTAGTTCGATTGCAAGTGGTGTACATTTTACAATTTTTTCTAGTTCTTCATGTATGATATGGTATCGCAATATCTATTGTGTAAATTTTCGTTTGTTTCTTTATCAATAAGTGAAATGTCTGACCTGTTACTAGTAATTTGTTTGTGTGTACTATTCTGTCTCTCTATAGTTTGTAATTATTATTTTCAAGGATACTTTCTAGGATATATTTGTAATATACCGTGTTAGCTTTTACAACTTGATTTTTTGAGTGTGAGTTCTTAGTATATATCACATGTAATTTTTGCTGAAATATTGTGTCTCTGTATAATACTTACCCGCAAGTAGTTTAGAACCTTCTGTTACATCTATTTCAATTATGTATTTTCTGTAGCTCTTTGTGGCGATTAAATCGTCTTGTATTGTTAAAACGAATCCTTCTGATTCTGGAAACAATCTCATTTTTAGCCATTGATGCTACAATTTTTTTTATCTGTGTTTATGTCTAACATGATACTCTAAGGAGTGCCGTATAGGTTTTTCTAGACCTAACCTTCTTTTGTTACGTGGTTATTACTTGATTTTTTTCTACGTTTTCTTGTTTTAGATTTAGCGATGTACACTTGTCTGTTAAAACGATCGCTTGTATGGGAATGTTAAAAAGTATTTTCTTAGAATTTGTATTCTTGTATTGTGTAATATTTGTGTGTCTATTATTCTCCAGCCTCCTTCTGTTCCGGCAGCAGTAGTAGTTCGTTCTATGAAAGAGTTTATATTTAAAAATATTTCTGGAGTTTTGACTTCAATATAGATGTTAAGTCTTTGTTTATATTTTCTTTTAATTTATTATTTCGCATACGGGTGGTGTATTTTTATATTTTGTTTAAATTCCAAGTACTTATAAGTTTTTTCCGGCTGTATATTTGTAAGGGTTGCGTTCTCAAGTGTTTCTTTACTTTTAGGAGTCTTAAATGTTTCTAACATTTCGCATTTGGTTATTCCAAATTCCATACCAGCGTCTTTGATAAGCTCTTCTGTTATTTTTAAGAGTACTTGCATTTGTCTTTAATTTGAGACAAATAGTTTTATAGCGTCCATGTAGAGTAGATGGTTTATTGTGTGTAATGGAACGTCTTGATGTTTAATTTTGTATCAACATAAACCATAGGGAATAAAGGGAAGCTCCCCAAAATATTAATTTTCATTCCACGCTATAAAACTATTTGTTTTGTTGATAGATAAATTGAGGTTCTCCTGGATTGCATGGCTTTGTATAAAAATGTGTATGTGTGTGTATTTTATAACTATCTAGTGTTTTTGTTAGCCAACTATGTGGTACGGAATCACATGCTTCCTAATAATCGATGTAGTACGTAATTAAATTGCTCTGTTATTTCTCTGTTTGTTGCATAATTACACTGTCTATTGTAATTTGCTTTTCACACCTGACTGTGCTTTTTGCTTAGATAGTATTTGATATAGTGTAGGTAAGCATGTAATTGGTCTGTAGTTTGCTGGTTTTTTGTATCTTAATTTTTTGATTGTATAAACGTTTTAACTTGTGTTAAGTATTTTGGCGTTTTCAGTGTGGTTACTATGATTTGATTTATTTACCTTATTAGTTGTGTATGCTACGATATAAAGTGTTTGTACTAGAAATTATGTATGTGAGCTATACCAGGCCCTTTCCAGTTATGAATGGTTTGCATTGTCCTTTTAAGTTCTTCAATGATAATTACGAAATATTTTGTTTTCGAATGTGTCAATGTTTATCTTCTTCTTCGTTTATACATGTAGCTGCATTATTATGTTCTGTAGAATGTAACCTTATGCTTTCCCAAAATGTTTTTATTTGATCAGCACTATATTGTGAAAACTCCATATTGTCGATTTTTTTCTGTTTTTGTAAAACTGTTTCTGAAATTTTGTTTGGATTTGTTGCCTTTAGTGTATTGTGTGAATCTACCTATTACGTTGTTGATCTTTTTTTCGAGCCAGAGTTGCTAATTTAATCTGTAAATATTTTTTTGATTATCTTGGTAACCAATCATTCACTTATTCTGTATTATAACAGTGATAGGCCTCTGCGTAAATCTGTAAGCGTATGTCTTTAGCGTGTTGCCTTTTTTTGTATATTCTTCCGTTATTATTATTTTTATGTTTTAATAATCAGAAAAATATTTTAATAAACAGAAAATTAAAAAATAATGTAGTATATAAGTATACATATAGTATAGTGACTGATTTTTGTAGTGAATTCTTTAATATACCGGAAATAGATGTTTTTCATGAATCGCGTGTTGATTTTAATGAATTTACTGATTCTAATTCAGAAAATATATATCTTAAAATACAAATTACATCACATGAAAAACTCATAAGGAACAATCGAAAATTGTCGATTTAATGCACACAAAAATCCTAAGATCAGGAATAATTAAAACAAAACAGGTAAATAATGTTAATCAAGTTTCACTATTAAAGTTCAACATTCAGTCTATTAAAAATAAAATAGATCAGTTGGCACTTGCACCATATAGACATATCATATATTTTGCTACTATTACTGAGCATTGGTTAACTAATGAAAATAAATATATATGTATTGTTGATGGTTGCACTATGGGTAGTATGTATTGTAGAACACAATGTATACACGGTGGTAGCTTAATATTCATTAGGAATGATATATTATTTGTTGAGAGAAGCAGTTTGAATGCCTTTTCCAAAGAACTTCATGTGGAGATTTCCGCAGTAGAACTGGTTAAGACAAACACAATTTTAATCGCAATATATAGCCCCCAAATGGCAACTTTGGTGTTTTTTTGACAGATGTGACGAGCTATTATCACACATTGATAATGAAATATCATACAAAAATATATATATTGCAGGTGATTTTAATGTAGACTTTCGAGAAAAGACACACTATCTAGATACTATCTAGATTTATTGAACTATATTTACTGAACCAACAAGGATAACAACTCACTCCCGAACTTGTTTAGATACTATTTTCACGAATATGAATATCGAAAACTTGGAGGTATACCCAGTTAATTTACATATGTCAGATCATTTGGCACAAAAATTAACGTACAATGAAAATGTTGCAGAACTTGACAAAAAATAACTTATGTTAGGGATAAGAACGAATCTAATATCTGTACGTTCATGCAGGGACTTGAAGGTCTAGATTGGA